>JAFIDM010000003.1:31896695-31921991 GCA_023159025.1 Thereuonema tuberculata | reverse complement strand
TATTTATATAAATAAATAAATATATATTATTTATAAATACAATGCTCTTTTGCAAAGTAACAAGCGATTACCGTAATGGCGACGTCCTGTCATGAAATCAGACGGAAGTGCCTGACCAGACTAATCGATCATACATGCGCAGATCTCACAAAAACAGGGCGGCCATCTCTCATTTGGAGGACAATACTTAGATTAGGGATACAGCGATAGTTTCAGAGCATTGACGTCTATAGCTTTATGAAATAGTGGCGCAGAATTATAAGAAAATGATTTTTATCTCTCAAACAGGAAATTTAATATTGTCAATCCGTCGGATAAAGATCGTCCATTCACTTGGTCGTTGGCTGATACTTCTGTTTCAGATACACCAAAATTTACTTGTTTAAATTCAGCTGGAATATTGAAGAAAGGAAAAAAGACTGAGGTTGGTTAATATTAGTAAACTGTTACTTGTTAATTATTAACTAACTAAAACCCTGTAGAAATTAAAAAATAAGAAGTTCAAATAATATAATAATAAGTACTACCCTCTAAAGTGTTTTTCAGTTCTGGTCACTATCAACATTTTTTTTGTTTGTTTTCGATATAGAAGTTAAAAATGTTAAAAATTAATTATTGTGATTAAAATAAATTTAATAGTAAACGAAAAATATTAAGGGCCGAGTGCACCAACCAACGAACGAAGCAGTCGTTAGTTATGGAAGCGATAGTGAATAACCGGCCGTCAAATAAGAGTTCCTGTGCACCAACGATGTTTCGACAGTCATTTACTGATGTTCACTAAACATCTAACGTGTTTATAAAAGTGGCTGCGATTGGTTAACAACAATGAACGTCCCTTCCGGATGTCTGTGCATAGGCGCAGTATGTTACAAAATGGCAGCCCTTCACGGAGTAGAAAAAATACATGTAAACAGAATTTTTTTATTGCCGATACAAAATGTCCTGATAAAAATCTTCACAGGAAGTAAACTTATTCAACATTATTTTCGGAATGTTTAATAGGATTAAATACAGCTACTTCATCGTCAAAATCACAGGAGTCTGTTTCAATCGAGGCCGACGCCAGCCATCTTTAACCGTTGAATGGCGTTGGGAGTTTTCTATTGGATGCTGTTTCCGAGCTGCTAAAATTTAGCATCTGATCAACGATTTAGCGGCTGTTAAAACCCCTCACGAACGTTGGTGCACAGAAAATGTCACTTGATCGTGCTTTAGCAGCGATCAAAGTTAACGGAGATTTGGTGCACTCGGCCCTAAAAATGCAATATGGAATAAGAAGATATGTTCATTGAAAAAGGGCAATAACTATAATGATTAAAATACTTACATACACTATAATAAATGCGTAAATATACTATGTAAATATTGATTATTATAAAAGAAGGTGAAATTGAGATGATGAAGAAAATTTATATAGTGATTGTGGAGTTTTACAATTATGAATATATATATATATATATAAGACGGTAATTACATTTCTTTAGAGATTTACTCAATCTTTGTTTCATGTGGTAAAGGGTTTAAACTACGATCCTAAATTAAGTGAATTTTAAATTATATGTTCGAATTGGCAATGCACATACAGTTTGATGATTAGGCCTATTTGACTTTATATATTATTTTTTTTTAATCTTTGATGTGCCAAATAATAGTGGTGCTATTGGAATGAACGAAGAATTCTAAATGTACTTTTTGTTCTGAACCAAAGGTCCTTTGAGATATGCAAACATATTGTAGACACCAGACAAATTTTAAGACGATTTACTGAAGTGAATCATTATGTAGGTTTTTGAGTTTTACAGAATATGTAAATTCTGTACGAGGGTTTACGAGTGTAACGTCTTAACCAGTAATTAATAACGAAACATGCACAGTCAGAACGCGAAGGATAGCTGAGAGTGTATCTAGTAATCATCTGTAAACAACCAGCAGCAGACACCATCTCGTTTTCATAGGTCATTTATATCACTAAAAAGCTTAATAATTCCTTTGTAATGACAAAAGATACAAAGTTAAGATTTTTTCTCTTTATTATAAAATAAGTTTTATATTTTACCCTGATTTGGATTTTAATAATTATTTTAATAATACTAATCGTATGTTATAGTGAGTAAAACTACAGTAGGGTCGTAAAATGGAAACTCAATTTTAGTAATTTTCTTCAGGTTACTTTTCAATTTGAAGGAAGGAAGATAGGAACTGAGGAATGTGGATGGATCTTCAGTATCCCAGAATTTGCATTAACATTACCATTCCTTCTTGTGGGTCATGTTAGAGAACCAGAAGTTTTTCCGGAGAAACCTTCTATTGTATTTAAGCGAATAATGAAAGGTATGTATGCGCCATTTATGAACTTATATTAAGAGCATAACATAAATAAACTATATTTATTATATATGCTTTATTAATTTTATCGGATTAGTTATGAAAAAATTATAGTATGCACATAGTAAGCACAGCTGTCAAAGATATGAATAGGTTTGACCTAATGTTTATATTACGCATTAACATGCACTGGAAAGAAAAGTTAGAATAAAGTTACAGTTTTGCAATTTTGAATCGAAACATGCTCATTCGCCTTTGATCAAGATAATTAATAAACTATTTATTCCAAGAAGCTCGAAATTTAGGCTATTAAAAAGAAGTCCGTTTTGATAATGGCACATCTGTATATGTATATACGGTGCAAAGCTACCAAAAGGCTTTGTCGTAAAAATTGTATAACATGATTTATTAAGAACGTTTTAATCATATACTTAGATTATCAAATGTAAACTATTGTGATACTGATACATATTGATCCTGATGGTTGGATGAAAAGTCATCTATCTTCACTTTTGTTAAAGCACCCAAATAACAATAACGCAGAATAACTAAGAAAGCTGGAACTTGAATGATAGATGTCTGTTGCTCACTTATTATTATTATTTTGTACAAATTGGGACATAGATGTGATGCAAAGGTAAAGCCACCGCTACACGAAACTCGTTGTTTTACATTGTTTTCTTTAAAAAATTTAAATCTTATTGTAGGCTAAGACCTTTAATCTTTCTATCAAGTAAGGCTGAAAAAACTTTATTATATCGATGAACTTTTCAGGCTCTCTTTTTTTCCATTATTTTGCTATTAAAAAGAAACTCCAGCACTAAAGAAACACAATGTTTCTCATTGCTAATTCGGGACATTAAAGGACACCAAATAATTTCTCAACTAACAGAAAAAGAAATATTATTCAATCCGAATTCTGTCAGTTGGTGTATATTCCAAGAACTACTTTTTCATTAATAACAGCCATATAGTGTAAGATAACTGAAAACAAAATTTAACTCAATCCTTTGATTCCGATATTAATGAGCATTAGGTTTTGTTGATTTTAAAACCACCGATATATGGAAATTGATGGAACTTTATTTTCTTAATATTAGCTTATATTTAGTAACTGTATAATTTCTCATTGTTAATTATAATAACTTTCAATATTAAATCAAACTGGAATCTAAAAATATTTATGAAAAGTGACACGTGTTTGTACTGTTGCTAAGGCCTTCGTGAAGTCCTCCATGCATAATTGGTTTATACTATCTCTGTCTCTTTAGGATTACAGGGAAATTTGAAAGTTGGTATAATTTTTTTTAACTTTAATCAACATGTCACACGGTATTTTTTATTAATCTTTAAGTTAATTTAATTTTCCAAATTAATATCAGTTTAATTTGTCCTATGTAGGATCTAGTTCCACTGAGGTCGTTCATTTGTGCAATCATGAAGAGTTTCCTGTTCATTTTGAATTCGATTTGAGCTCGTGCACTTCGGAAGATCTTCAAGTTCAGTTGGAAATCGTTCCTTTGAAAGGAATTCTTCCACCAAAGTCGAGGTAAACTCCTTTTAAAATACACTGATAGCACGAGCTTTATTATTCTACCAGATCTTGTACCGTATAAGAAAAGCATCTTATGCTAAAAATTTTAAATTACGAAGAGTAAATACGAAGAATAACGAAAAATACACTCAAGAGTATTATGCAAAGATTTTTTTTGTTAAATTAAACGAATTCTGCTGATTTAAAGCATCCAGCAATGAAGTAGAATTATTCTTCGTAGACTTAATACAGACGAATGTGACGTCGTCTATTGACAAATTATCTTACATCAAGGTGTTTTATTTTCTCTTAATACATTCAAAGTCTTTCCTTTTAGGAGAAAAAATTGTAGATTAATAGGAACTAGGAGGAATTTTTTTTTGTAAATTATTTTATATTTTTTTTTACTGTGCTTTTGAGATTGAAAAGAAAACAATCTTTTAAAATTTGTTAAATACGATTGGAAATTGAATATTTCGACTTTAAATGAAAACAAATTATTGAGGTGTTTTTTTTATACAAAATAAGGCCGCAATTGCCTTACGTACAGCTATTAACATCTAGTGTAATACATATAGTATGTTTTCATAAAATTTTATAAAGTACCTCTTAATAATGCCATAATAATCAGTATTAATTAATTAATTACCCGATAATCACGCGATAATCAGTATTAAATTAATTTTTTAATATACTTTGTGGAAGTTTATAATTCTACTGTATTTCTGTTACCATAAATGGTATTGATTGCGTCGGACTAACCAACCGACCCTAAAGTTACCCCGATGGTTAAGAATTGCTGGGGTCTATATCTCCAACACCTAGAAAGTGTCTGCATGGTCTGTAAAGTGGGACCATTTAACTTTTAACTTTGTATATGGGTAATGGATAATGGGTTTCTGTTTAGAATATATTCCCCAAGTCTGTCCCTTTAGACTGATGATCGGAGTAGTCCCCCCTTTTTCACACTTACGTTGTTTGAGGATACATTGTACTGCTTTAACTTTTCAGATGTTCTGATGTAAATGAATAAGAAAACTTATTTAATTTTCCAGATTCCAGTTAAAGTTCAAACTTCACGCTGACAGTGAAGGGGAGTTTTGCCTGAACCCACATTGTAGAGTAGAACGACGGACAGTGCCTCTCATCATCAATGTTCGAGCTCAGGTCTTCGTTTCCAGATGCGTAGTTTGTATCAATGAGGAAGGAAGCAAGACTGAAGTATTCCCTGACACTCCTTGCAGATTGAATATGGGAGAGGTAAATAATGAGATTTACGCCAGAAATCAATTGAAATTGATAAAACTATGCTAGCATTAAACTAGAAAGTTTTGACCTAGTTAAAAGTAGACCATTCGATTGGTCCAAACGCATCAATTTCAGATAGTAAGCCTACATCAGTGCTTTTTATTTATGATATCCACAGGTTTCTAAATAAAAGGCAATATGTAATTATAATATTAGGAATAGTATCTTAAATTAAATATATAAAATATGATAAATTTCGGAAAAACTGAATTTTCTTTAAAAACCGTCACGGAAATTCAGATGTTTACAAACTTTATACAATTTTATACAGCATTGTGGTAATAGTAAAAATGAAGAAAACTATTAATATATTTTGCTAGTTGTCATTTGTTATATTTTGTTATTTGTTAGTTGTCTTTGTAATTATCATAGTTTTCCCATAAGAACGATTGAGGAGGGGTGCAGTATTTTTCCTCGTTTGTTTGTTTGTTTGCACACGCATCACACTAAAACGGCTGGACGGATTGCCATAAAATGTATGTGCTTATTTAGATAGAATTTAAAACGTAAGTATATTTCTTTTGGCCTCCTTTCCTCCCATCCCCAAAAATGACCACGAAATTTCTCGCTGAAATGACAGGACTGATATCGTTAAAATTTGGTACGATGTTGATTTATGGTCCATATTTTGGTCTCCACCCTCACCTTCTAACCCTCAGTCCTCAAAATGGATCTCCCAGCATTACATACTCAGTGCCCACTACGCAATGGATAGTTAAACCTATTCCTAGTTAAGGAAATAGCATAATTTTTAAGCAACTTTACAAACTGATTTCATTTAACAGGTAACTACAATACAAAGTTAAAATTTTGAATTTTGAATTCTCTTGATCAAAAGAAAATCATTCGTAAAATTTGCTGAGAATTCAGATATGAAATCAATTACTATATTAATTAATACATTTAATTAATATGGACTATCTTTACTTATTATTTAAAACCTATTTTTTAGCATCATTAATATTCTTTTTTGTTTGGAATTCAGGTCGTTTTTGTTTGGCACTGATTGACATGTATTTGCCAAAAAGACAAAGCATGACTTTATAAATTATGAATTTTCTTTTTGACAGACAGAAGTCAACAACTATTTATTATCTTCCATTCACATTCTGAACAACGGCAGTGTTAACTTTGAAATAAAATGGAATTTGCCTCCGATGGTCAACGAAAGAGGAAAGAAGAAAGATTTTCTGCTTGAAGTCAATCCTGCAGTTGCTTTCTTGAAAATGAATGAATCTCAGGAATGTGAAATTAAACTTTCCTTTTCAAAAGTAATCTCCATCACAGACGAGAAACTCACTCTAAAGGTAAGTAGACCCTTCAGTACATTCCATGTAAATGTAAATAGAAACTACGCAGTATTTTATCAAAGCGCTATTCCTAGGTTTGGAGACGTAATGTGGATTATAAACCCAAGATCTAATTATATGGACTCTTATATATAATTAGCCAACGAGTTCTGTTTTAGCGATTCTATAGGGAGAAAGTATTAGATTTTCCGTGTTTGCATATATATAACGCCTTATACACATCCAAACCAGAAGTGAGAGCACCATGAGCCATATTTCCTTGTATCCGCATCGCCTGTAAGTTTGACTTGCGGCCCAGGCCATAGCCGGTTTTAGGTGGCCATTGATCGGGCGAAAAGTAGTGGTAATTGGAGAAAAATTGGGGCCTATCTACAGTGAATCCACTACATTAGGAACGAATATGATTCACTCGGCCTAATGTGTCCATTTCTCGTTCAAGATGGCTACTGCCCCATTTACTCAAAGAGTCGGCCCGACTGATATGAAATGGTGCAAATTATACGGGATAGCTTGATTCGCTTAAAAAATTGAAAAATACAAAGTGGATAAATCAGATGAGGATTATAATTGCTTGGAATAAATTTTAGACGAACAGGACGTGTTTAGGGCGTGCCGTGATACGCCCGGTGGATTTCAGCTTGTTTTTAATTATGAACTTTTTATAATTAAAATTTTTATATAGAGCAGGGCGACTGTATGTATTTGTAACTACTATAACCATACGAGCAATCGCTACTCGTCAATTTAAGTTAAAAAAAGTTGTATTTATTGTCTTATTAAAGTTCTCAAGTTATAGACTATACTTGGCAGAGCTTAGGATCTTTTGAAAAGAGCCATCACCTTCTGCAACTCTGGTTCCAGCTCTCTAACCATGAACCTCGCATTTATGTAACTGCATCAGACCTAATACAGGATTCTGAAGTGAATCAGAATCAATACATGAACCTAGGCAACAGTTAAAAATAAAACGCAAGTTTCATAGTTGGAACATGAATATACTGTTAAGTTCAGATAAAAATTTATTAAAGAAGGTAAGGTTGATTAATTAAAAAAATGAATTTTAAGAAAATTTATGTAAATGAAAAAGGTTAAGTTATAATAGCTTTGCTGTGATTCCTTTTGGCGTATCTGATAGGCAGCAATGTAAAAGACTGAGACAAATACGGAAGCAAATACAAAATAACGAGAAGTAGTTTCCAGAAGAAATAAGACAAAAAACTGGTTCCGTAGTGTACAGGAACTCCTAAGCCTAAATGTTGTATTTTCGGTTATTTCCTCTTGAGACAAAAAACAAAACCTAAATTTCAGCAGTTATTAAATTAAGATACATAACAAAATCAGCATTAAGTGCAGCACCAATAACATAAAATCCATATCTGAAGAAGAATTGGAATCACAGCTGATAGAAAAATAATTTTGACTGACTAATACGAAATCTTGCCATTGATTTCTTAATCCAACTCTTTGCAATAGTTAGGAACAATCATCAGATGTTGGTTCAAACAGCGTGAATCATTTTCTTTTTATTATTGCTAACTAATTTTATTTTTGTGTAGAATTATCTAATAAATTGTTTCCAACTAACCTTTTAAATATTATAAATTGTAAAACAAATTGTATTTCTTTTTCTTTTATTTTCATATTTCTTATAAAGAAATTTCTCTGACCATAGTTACTTTCATTTGGTAGGTGAGTCATGGTCCGGCTTACATATTTCTATTGTCTGGTTCGTCAGAAGAAGTTGCAGTGAAGTTTAGTCACAATAAAATAGCTTTTGGGCCTCATTTTATCCTGAAGCCTGGAATGAATCCAATCATTAAATCGTTTACTGTTAAAAATCCCAGCAATAAAGCAGTCAGGTATATTTTTTTGAGAAATATATAAAATTGGTTCTGCAATAAACAAATAATATAAACATGCGTATTTAAGCACATTTAAATTTGGCTGAAGTTGCAAACAGTAGTGATTATTGTAGTTTTAGTGTAGTTGGTAATTTTATTGCTCTTTACAGTCGACGATCAGGTTATTTTGTAAGTTGTGATTGAATATTAAAATGAGAACGTTTGTTTAGAGTTGCTAATACATTAAATAGAATGTTTTTTTGACTTTTACAACATTCTGATACTGTGTGTTTTAATTGAAAACTTTGAGGTTGCCACAGCACCGGGTTATCCTCAATTATAGCGTCCCAGCAGATTTAAGTAGCCTAGTGGGTAAGGCGCTTGGCTGCGGGTAGGAGGTCGCGGGTTCCATTCCCGGTCTCGGCGGAGAGCGGGAATTTTTCCACTCTCCATTCTCCTCCAAACGGGTCCTAGGGCCTACCCAGCCCTCTGTAGAATGGGTACCGAGTTTCTTTCCCGGGAGTTAAAGGCGGGCGGGCGTCGGGCTGACCTCCAGACCTCAACCTAGTCCCGTTGGTCAAGTAACGCCGGGAGCCTTACCTCCCGCGAGCCCTTGGGCCTGCATAGGCCTGTAGTGGCATCCTTTAACTTAACTTAACCTTACATCTGAAGATCAGTGCTTAATCGTTACTCCACGCCAATACATATCTGTTTTAGTTTTAAACTTACTAACTATTTTTGCTTTTTTTTCATTTTTAAATCTTTAATATAGATTTAAAAAAAAAAAAAAATCTTATATCTGAAAATCTCATTTGGAAAGAATTATTTTTTTTAGAATCCACTTAATACAAACTTAATACGGAGTAATTATTTTTGTGCATTCTAAATGTAATAATGATCTATAACAAAAACTTTTTGTTACAAAATCTTATTAGAAGCATATTTTATTAATTTTTCTCTTCCATTTTTATCTAGCTTCGAATGTCTTTATAAGCCATCGGGTCATATGACAATTAGTCTTGAAGATAATATCATCGAAGCAGGAAAATCTCGAAAAGTACAGGCTGCCTTTTTTCCAGCCGAAGTTCGACGCTACAAAGACACCATCCCATTCCTTATCAACGAAACAAGACGAAAAACAGTAGAAATTTCTGGTGAGGGAGTTGCTCTTAAGGTAGGTACTTAAGAAGAAAAAATAATAAATAATAAACCACTTTCTAGTTTGAGGCTTTAGTTAGATAGTCAACAATTGGAGAAAGTCTTTTGTGACGATAATACACTGGTTTCTAAATAAAAAAGCAGGCAATCGGGATAACTCAAAAATACATGATTAATTTTTATAAAAGTTGGTGAAAACCTGTAGTATATTGCACATTTGCTAACGATCCAAAAACATTTTGTATGAAAGAATGATTTCCTCAACAATGAGCACCTACAGAACCAAAATAAGGTCAAAATTAAATAGCCAAAGTAAATCAGGGTAGAATGTGGTTCCCTCTTAACAACAAATGAACTACTCATGCAATGTTTGATGTTGTTGATAATATTTTGAAATTCATGGAAAGAATTGCCAATTTATTTTGACATGAGCTATATCCTTTACCATGTCAGAATATGTATTTATTCTGAAAATTACATGATGTACTTACAAAAGAAAAGTTTATAATGAATATTTATAACATCCCACTGATTGTTTAATATCAGAAAACGTATCGAAATACCTAATTATTTAATTGCTTCTTGAAAAAGATCGTTTCTTGCCCATGTTTTTAATTTTTCCGTCTTTTTTTATACCTTATTTGCTTTTAAGGGATGTAAGTCTGACAACTTATTTTAATGAGTGGTCAGATGTATTTTAACAGGTCTGTTTTAAAATTTAAAAAGCAAGGCTCACTTTTATTTCACTTAATGTTTTAACAACATCAATAAATTTGAATTTAATCCATGCCCTAAGACTCAACTTTACTTATTGTTGTATTAAAAATTCTTTGATAAAAATTTGAAAAAAAGTCCTTCTAAAGAAAATAGCTTTTTAATTGTAACCATTCTATTTGGAAATCTTTCTGTAGCTTGATGTCGATCATCCAACGAAAATCCTTAAACTTGGAGCTGTACGACTTGGCAAAGTTGTAAAGAAACGACTCACAGTGACTAACTTCAGTAAGCTTCCAGTAACAGCCTCTTTCTTTGTGAGCATCAAAAATCCACCTGATTTCCCCCCTGAATGTCTTTCCGTATGGTATGGAGGAGATGGTTACTTACCAGCACAGAGTGGCAAATATCACCTACATGTAACATTTGCTCCAAAAATGCGAGTTGCTTCCCTGCAAGCTGAGGTAATATATGTAATCTATAAATTCTGACAATAAAACAGCTAAATAATTTTATATATTTTTCTTAATAATAAATAAATGGAAACAGTAATTGAATAATAAAATTCAAAATAAATGAATTGAGGCAAATGTTAAAGTTTATAGCCAAATGAATACCTGAAGGAAAGTGTGACATGCTAGAGTAGTAGTTAATTAAATCCATATCTAAATGTGGTACACTTAATATATAACATCAAGGGAAGAACTTGAAATCATTGTTTCAGCTGACAGTGGGTAAAATGTTGAACCATACTTTGTCGAAATGCTTAAGATGCCTGAAATTAATAATTGGATGCGGCTGGAAAACAGGTATCAATTTTTTTCGTGAAAATGGCGGCTTTGTAAGGAACAATGAATTTTTATCATGCTTCATCAGGTATTCGCTTGAGCAGATACATCTAACTACTTTATTCCCGATGAATGTAATCAATATGCTACAACTTTGTTTTGCAGATCATAGCCACCGTAGATTTTATTGAAGTTCCTTTGATAATTTTACAAGGATGTTGTCAAGCCATGGAAGTGTCTCTGGTGAATACCGTTATGAATATGGGTGTAGTGGCAGAAAAATGTGTTACAAGTCGGAAACTGATTATGAATAATTCAGGAGACTTTGGAACCAGGTAAAACGTTTTTTTCATATTTAATCACTCTTGTTAAGATGCGTTGATTAGAAATTTTGATCATTAATTAGAATTTTTTAGACAATAATTTCTTGGATATCTGCCAATCAAAACAGAATATTGAATTTCAAGTTTACAATTACTTGAAAGCAAACGCAACAATAAAGAAAAGTTTGGTGTGGTGCTACTCTTACAGAAATTACAGCTATTACATTGTTTACCACCTTACAACTAGCATCAACATATTTTAAAACATATATTTATTTCAGTGGTTTGTTTTTTTGTATGTGTGAATTGAATGACGTTATATATTTACTGCATTTCTTGATTTCTGCAAAAATTGGTACAATTTGTCTTACATCTTCTGTAACCTTCAGTAAATTGAATGAAAAAAAATGTTAAAAATCAACGGTGAATATTTGATGGGTAACAGGGTTTTCCACTATGATTAACGAATTCAGTTTCAATTTCTAAGATGTAGCTTTAGAACGGGAAAGTTGATTTTAATGTAGTTTATCTACTAAAATCAAACATATAAATGTGTATTGATACATACTTATCTGTTTAGATATATACAAATAAATCTATTAACAAATCATCCTTTGTGGAAAAAGTTCTTTACTCTATGACAATATTTCAAATAATTTCTTCAATTATTCTTCCTCAGGTGACAAGTAAAAGAGGAAAAAAATAACCCTTCCTCTTATTACAAAGTAAAAATGAACAATGAATTACATCAAGTTCTTTTAAACAACATTAGTAAATGATATGTGATTTGACAAATCATTATTAATTTGAGGTCATACTAAAATAATTACAATTATTAAATAAAATAATGATACACCACTAATTCTTCAAATTTTCAAAAACGAAAACAGTGATACATCACTAATTCTAATAAACAATGATACACTAATTGTTATATCACTAATTCTTCAAATTTAAAATAAATAATGATACACTAATTCTTCAAATTTAAAATAAAAAATAATGATACACAGGATTTAAAATAAAATATAAATGAGATATTATAAATTCTAATAAATTTTACTAATTTGCTCTCTTCTTTTTATTTAGAAATTTCAAATCACATATCATTCATTAATGTTGTTTAAAAGAAGTAAATCATTGTTCCTTTTTACTTTGTAATAAGAGGAAGGGTTATTTTTTTCCTCTTTTACTTGTCACCTGAGGAAGAATAATTGAAAAAATTATTCGAAATATTGTCCTAGAGTAAAGAAGTTTTTCCACAAAGGATGATTTGTTAATGGATTTATTTATATATAAATGTGTAAATTGTATGTGAAATTCAAACTAACTCATTGCCGATTTACTGCAACTATATATACCTCAGGATAATTCTACAACTAAAGGTGTTGCTTTTAAGCTATTCTTACAATTTAACTCTTGAATTACTCAATCTCGCAGTAAATTAGGAATTATTCTGCATGGTTCTTTTCCTAGAAGCATTGGGAATTCAGGTATTTTAGGCAACCCAAGAAACATGTGTTTCGAACAATCACGCCTCATCAGCTGAATTAGCTCCAAAGATACTCCTTCCTTCATATTATTGGAAATGATGTTCAACATCTTGATGGCTCTTCAAGTAAATGTTTTTCTCTGAATAAACATTTCTCCTTATCTTTCGACTTCTCAATAAACATAAATGTTTACTATATGTTTACCTACTTATAAATATGATATTGGATAATTATTATTTAAATAAAATTCAAAGGAACTGCAGAATGGAACTTGTGCATAAAATTTTGCTGTTGGATATTTCATACACAATGGAGCTGGAGAGCAAGTTTACCTCTCTGGCAAAATTTGTAGATCTTACATTGCTCCTGTTGTTACATTGATCAGAATCAAAATATTTAAAGATTACACAAAAAATGTATTTTTTCCTAATTTTACATTTATTAAGAAAATAAACTTTTCCTGATAATATCTTCATTGCAATGTCTTTGTCTCTTTTGCATTTAGTTTCAAGTGGGAAAAAGATAAATTATTGCCTAATTTTTCGATAAACCCCGAAGAAGGCTATTTACTTCAGAGACAGCAAGTCGTTTTTAATGTTAATTTTCATCCAACGAAAATTGCAAAGAACATTTTATGTGAAGTAAGTAGCTTTGCGTAAATTGTATAAAGAAATGTAATTTACTATTTTAATTCTAAATAGCAAAGCACTAAATATATTTGAAATGAGTATTTAATATTAAAATGTCTACCTTACAAGTTAACGATAAGATTTCACGTTGCACGAATTATATTATTAATAAAAGCAATTAAAAGCAATTTATACTTATCATGTTTCGCATACGTATAGTTTATCCACATTAAATTAACAAATTGTCCATAGAAACTACATACAAAATTCAGTCTCACATAATATTCTTATTGCCAAAGATAACCTTATTTCATTCGTATTTTCAGATTTTTCGAACCTATAAGAATATTGTCTCTCTGCTCAAAGCTTTTCAATAGCAACATAGTAGTGTTTTTGTGAAATATTTGCGACACAATGAATTATTTCATGTTCTCTTTTACTTTTTATCCTCTTACACAATTTTGCATTGTAAAGTTGGCATTTATTTTACGTACAATTTCATTACTTTCTTCATTTCCATGCCGTTACTTATGGATCGCGCATATTTATTCTTATTGAGTACTGTTCTGTATGTGAATAGCTTCCTTTTTTTTATATAAGTATCTTTTACATCTGATCTCTCTTTGGCCACTCATGAAATTCTCTGTCTGTTATCCTTTTGTCATTCGGACAACTCTGAGTCTTCCACCACAACGACAAGTCCTCATCATTGCTTTTTAGTTTAGTGATCATATTTATTTACGTTTCACATCAGGGCATTTATGATGTGTTATAAGCATTTTCTATTTTTCTATATTTTTAAGATATACCCAGTTATTTCTAACAAGGAGTATGTTTGATTTTTGAAATTTTTTTATTTATGCACAATATATTGTAGCTTGAATGATATATTCCCAGAAAGTCTATATTTTGCTAATAAAAGTTCATTATCATATATCTCAGTTTTCAGCGAACTTGGTTAGGTAGTTATTGAGGTATGCGTTTCTTCAGGTCGTTGCAATAGTGCCAATTAAAATTGTCATCGTGATCTAATAGCAAGAAATATATCTCAATATCACTGGTAACTATCTAACCGAAGGTCCATAGAAATCAAAGATAGTAGAAAATTTTGACTAAGATATATTATTTCTATGAAAACCAAAAATTCTATACATTAGGATTCTTTTATACTCTTGTTTTAAAAGTATTAAGTTAAATCTTGTATTTTGTAACATCAAAGAATTTGCACATTGTTATTTTATTTCCAGAATGTGAAATGTTTACTTGATCAGGGTCATATATTGCATTTGACATTATCTGGAGCTTGTATCCAAGTCCCACCATCGCAGACAATTATCCAGTTTACTGCGATAGTAAGGCAGACTGATCTTCAGTCCATTTCAATTCAGAATCCCAGTAGGAATCCATGGAAACTACAACCTATCTTAACTGGAGAATATTGGACAGCCCCTGAAGTTATTAACATTAAGCCACTGAGTTCCGTAAATTATGATCTATCTTATAAACCTTTAACAATGACTAAAGAGGGAAAAGAACATAAGGTAAACTTTTACTTAAATAATAACATTTTCATTAAGGAACTTAAAATTTAGTGTCAATGCATAAGTCAATTTTTTTATTGATTAGAAGCTCAGAAATCTTAAGCCTATATTCATAACACTTTAACAGAGCGTAATTTTTTGATTGTTTTTTTTGGATTAACTCCTTTTTGTTGTGCTAAATATTTAGACAATTACAAATTCAGATTTGAAGTTAACAATTGATGCAAAATATCTAAAATTATATGCTTGAAAAAGAAGTTGATACGACCTAATTTCCGATAATTTATTTTATAAAAGTACTGTATTATACAGTATATATCTTTTTGGTGCTTAACTTCAGTAAATAGACCCTGTGGTACAGTGGTAAGTTGGCTGCGTAATGGAGGAGCCTAGTTTAATGCCTGGTAGGAGTCGTCAATTATTCTGTGGATGTTTCTTCTCTAAACGCGTCCGAGGGTTCACCTAGCCTTCTGTAAATTTCTAAGATCGGGTTTCTTCCCCCTTGGTGAAAGGTGGGAGGGCGTCGGACTGACTATCTGATCCTAACTTTGCTCTGATGGTCACGGAACTGTTTAAACCTACACCTCCATTGCCCGCAAAGGGATCAACATGACCTTAAAATGGGGTCCTTTACTTTCGGTGAATTTTATGAGTATACAAGAAAATATCTAATTTCACATAATAGTAAAGTCTCTTTAGCCTCGTGGAGGAGTTGGAAGCATCTTTATTTTTTTCTGTAATACAGGTTCGGTTATAATACGGGTCTTGAAAACTTTATACGGGCTTGATCGGCACGGGATTCCAAATAAATTGAATCTTTTGGGGGGATTTAATCGCAGTATATCGGAACCCGTGATTAAATGAATTATAACCGAATTTTACTATTCAACTTGATATTAACAATTTTATATTACAATTTGATTAATTTTAAATAAAAACATGATACAAAAACATTTCTATTATTTAGGCTCCATTTGTTCTTCCAACTCAATCTCTCCCCCGATCTCTTAAGATATTTTAATATTCACTTTTAAGAGAGATCAAATCACTGCTCAGTAGCATGAAAGGCATGCGATTCCTTTTTTTTTTATTTAATGCATTTTTGTTGTTGCTGAGCTTGATTTAAAAACAATACCAGTCACGAAAAATAGGAAATGGGATACTGTTATTTGTGAATGAAAAGATTTCTTCATCATCGTGGAAATAAATGTATGTAAGTTTTACAATTTCATATCCTCTGATTTTTTTTTTTAGGGTTCAGTATATGTTGCTCTTCCTGATGGTACAGCTCTTCTGTATAACTTAAGTGGAATAGCTGAACCTCCAAAGCCTATCAGCACAATTGCCAGAGATATTCAATGTCGAACGGAATATAAGGAACTTCTGACCATTGAAAACTGGCTTTCATACAATCACAGGTACATCAAATTAGAATTGGAAATTTAATAAATACATTTAATTAAGTAGTTTATGAATAGACGCGTTTCCATAACCATCAATGACTTGCTACCGAAGTATGTAAGATCTGTACATAAGCGGCTCAGTTCTGATTGTATTCTAAGCAACATAAAATGAGCTATTCATAAATTATAGAAGCACAGAAAAATATCAGAATATTTTCGCATTTATGGAGATAAAATTATCGCTCTTTTATCGTATATTTAATAAAAGAAAAATGTCGACATCAAATTTAAATATATCATCGTTAATTTTTTTCTTGAAAATTTTGATGTAAAATTTGTTTGATTATTTGAGATAGGGACAGTGCATTTGACTGATTCTACCAGTGTCGGTAATTTTGAAACTAGTTGAGTCCTGAGGGTTAAATACATGTGCTGTCGTGAAATTTAAATAATATGCAAAAGAAACATTAATTGTTCCATTGTGGGATACAATAGTATGTACAGAAATACGAAAAACATTCACTTTTATATTCCTTCCCAGGAAGAACAAATGAAACAGGCGAAAAGGAAATAAGAGAAAATTGGATTTCGGCATTACAACAAATATCCTAAAGTTTATTTTGGAATGTCGGGATTTCGAAGTAAAAGTTGAATAAGGATAATTTTATAACCTTCACTATCTCTAACACATCATAAATTAATCATACTCACTTATAACATACATTACAAATTATTATTCCCGACAAAATTATTTCATATTGCATGTGTTACGCGCGAAGCGGTCAGTTGTGCAACAAATAGGTAATCTTTAATTATTTTACTACTGTGAAATGCATTGGAATGAAATTGTTCTCGACAAGAATTTGCCCAATAGCCGTTAATAATGCTACTGTCGAAATCGCCCAATCCTGCACATTTCCTATTGGACTTGATAAATTAATAAGCCTTAATTATTAAACAGTCCCTGAAATTCGAAATATGTTAATACTGTCTATGTATATTTATTTTAATTATTTTTTTTTAAGATGTCTCTCCAAAAACAAATATGAAGATCTAGATCAAAAAATATTTTGAATGTAATTTTTCTTGAATAGCTTATTCTGATAACTGAGAACTATTTAAATTTTCAAAAATAAACTATTCATTGGTAGATAAACAACTAATGATTCGAAGAAAATTGTCCGAGACAAGGATTACTTCATATCAGTTTTACTTATTTTGAAGACAATATAAAATAAATAATAAACATGGAAACGAATATTAATACAGTGAGAATGAACATGGTTTGAAACAATTTAAAACTTTTTAAAGGAAATTAAGCATGGGATAAATTGCCATAACTTTTCTTTATAAGATATTTAGAGTAAATATATTTATTTGTAATACATACAAAAATAATTCTTACAGAGGATATCTTGCCTTTACACCTTCATTCTTGAAATTGTTTTTAATATTATTGTAAAAAAACTTCAAAGGATCGCAGTTTACTTAACCTAATATAACGTGTATTGATTTAAAAAGTTATTAACAACGAAGATTTTAGTAAAAGTTATAATTTCTCCATTGTCTATAAAATTTATCTTTGTAAGAAATATCAAATATTGTTCATTGATTTCAGTGTAAATAGGCATTTATTCACATCAGCTTATTAAAGATATTTATGTTATTATTCCATTTAATTTCAAGATTTCAAGTTGTTCTCGACTACAGTAAAGAGAGAGCAGAAGCGGATGCCTTTTTCATCACAGGAAACCCTTTTATTGATGTCCCAGCAAAAGGAAAAAAAGATTATAAGATTCAATTCTTTGGCTATAAAGAGGTTGCCGTCCAATTTAAGGTAAATGTGTTTTGTTTTTTGCTTTTTTCGAACAATGACAGAAATTTGCAATGTTTGCCAAATTGTACTAAGCCAACAGAAGGAGATGCTGTGGAAAGGAGTTTTTAATTAGTCATTTATTTTTTATATTCTTCTATTATGGCTTTGATTCCTATGAAAAACGAAAAATCAATTGCATCTTTTAGCAGTTCATAATAATAAAATTCATAATTTTATTAATGCTTTATATTTTATTAGCTTTAATCAGCAGCACAATTAACTAAAAGGCATGTTAGAAAACATGAGAATTTAAATTCAATAATAAATACTGAAATGTAATGAATTCATAACAGTATATAAAATTTGTATTTAAAGATATTTATTTGGCGACTCTTTTTCAATATTTTGGTAATATAATCTAAAGCATATGCTATTTTCTGCTGTATTTAACGTCTACGATTGCTTTTCTCTTTTAGACATTTAAATTTAAAGCTTTTCAATTCATTTTTAATTTATACCATACATTTTTGCTTCTTTGTGTATTTGATTATTTCACTTATCTTTTTCAAGGATATTGGAGTTGTATTTATTTACACGGCGTTAATAATCTTAAAGTAAAAAGTTATTATTTTTCATATTTTTATTTGTATATCTTATGGATGATGGTATTACCAATATTCCTAAGCATATTAAATATCGTTAAGTATATGAAAAGAATAATCATTAAATATAATTATTTTTTTCTTTTCATCTATACCACATTCTTCATTATGAATATAGAATTGATATTATGGAATGAAAGCTAATAAGAAATACTTGAGCTGTTCTTACAAATCACTAATTTATTTCTAGGTAATTTTTAAAAGCGATGAGGAACCTGGGGAATATGAGTTTTATGAGCTAAATTTCCATACCTACAAAGCAGGTCCAGTGAGTAGCATAAGACTTCAGAGTCGATTAAGACAAAGTACAGTGAACAAGTTACCATTTAAGAATCCCTTGCAAACCAAAATCAGTCTCCATTTAACTTGCAATTTAGAAGCTGTAACTGTTCCTTCTATGGTTTCTGTTGCTCCAGAAGCAGAGGTAAGTAATATGCATTCTTATTCTTACTGTTTAAAATTGATAAATTAAAACTGCACAATAAAAATGAAAAAGTTTAAAAATAAAACTAACATTTTCGATAGCTACCAAGTAATCATTATCAAGGAAAAGAATGTACACACCGACAAAACATTTAGAAGATAGGAATGTGAAATTAGAAACCAGACTTATACAGAACGAATAGAGGAAGAGGAAAGAATGATGGGAATGGGTCACGTATGCAGCCAACCCATGGAGATGGAGAAAAGGAAATTACGTGTGCATTTAGTTATAGACATAAAGACAATTATAAAATGCACGTACATAAATGTAAACAAAATATAATGCATAGATATACACTGTCCGGCCACTTTATTAGGTATACCTCTGCTGTGTGCACAAATGCTGTCTCACAACTCTTCAATCCGGTGGGGGCAGTGCCATGGTGTGGGGGATGTTTTACTGGCACACGCTGGGTTCATTGATACCTCTGGAGGCACGTCAGGATGCTGGAGCGTACCTAAACATCGTAGCTGACCGTACATGTTAACAGAATATCCTCATGCAGATGGCTACTTCCAGCAGGATAATCGCCGGTGCATAAAGGCCGCATCACTATGGATGGTTTGAGGAACAGGACGATGACTTTTGCTTGCTGCAGTGGCACGCTCAGTCCCCGGATCTCAGACTGATTGAAAATGTGTGTGATGAGCTGAAACGGGCTGTTCGCTCCAGGCCTATTTTTCCTGGAACTGCGTGACACACAAATCTTCAGGAACTGCGTGACACACACATGTCTACAGGTACACAATACCTCTATAACGTTTTCAGCATCTTGAGAAATCCATGCCTCGACGAATTCAGGCTCTTTTGAGGGCTAAAAGAGGCCCAACACGCTACTAGGTAGGTGTACCTAAAAAGTGACCGGACAGTGTGTGTGTGTGTGTGTGTGTATATATATATACTTATTAACAAAAAAAACGACGCACCTAGAAGGATTTGTCCATTGGAGACAAAAATTGGTGGAGAGGAAGATTATGTACAGAATAGACAAATTGAATGATTTATTTCAGAGTTACAGAGTCACAAAGTAACGAGCTCAATAAGGTGTTGATCCACCTCTACCCTGAATGCAAGCTGCCACACGACATGGCATCAAGTGATAAAGCTCCCTGATGGTCTCCTTCGGTATTCCTTGCCAAATTTGCTCCAATTGTCGGGCTAGATCATCCACATTCCCTGGTGGATGCAGTCGCCTTCCCATCATATCCCAGACATGCTCGATTGGAGAGAGATCTGGGGATCTGGCTGGCCAAGGAAGTGTTTCACAAGCTGCAAGACAGGTCATAGCAACACGTGCCGTATGTGGTCTGGCATTATCTTGCTGAAAAATAAGGCCAGGGTAATGCAAAAGGAAGGGTAGCAAAACAGGTCTCAGAATGTCGTCGATGTACCGCTGGGCTGTAAGTGTGCCGCTAGTGACGACCAAAGGGGTCCGGCTATCAAGGGAAATGGCACCCCAGACCATAACTCCTGGTTGAGGGCCTGTGTGGCGTGCAATAGTGAAAGCAGGATCGGCATGCTGCCCTGGGCGTCTCCAGATACGTCTGCGACGATCGTCAGGACACAGTACAATATCAAATGTAATTTTTCATACATTGATCAAACGAACAGGGCCCTATCTGTCAGAGTGAACGAGCATTTAAACGTTTTTAAACAAAAATTCTGCCCGATCTGTCACTGTGTCAAACTATAATGGTCTGCCCATATTTTAATAAAATCACTGTCAGTTCACATCATCATTCTTTAATGTAATAGAATCTGGCTGAAGCAATAGTCCTTTTTAAACATAATTCTTATAATTCTGTTATCGCAAGAGCGGATATGAGAAATTAATTAACATATTCTATTTTGTTTTTCTCTCGCATTTTTTATTTTCTTAATGCATAATCGCATTTAATGTTATCTTTTCATGACGTCTACATATATATCTATATATAATTTTGTATGTATATATTAGAATTGTCTATATAATTTACGCATTTATGTAAGTGGAAGATTAATTTTTTATGTTCCTTTAACTGGTTTGACTGCATACTTGACCCATTCCCATCATCCTTTTCACTTTCTCTATATAATCCTGACTTCTAATTTGCCATTTCTGTCTTCTAAATGTTTTGTCCCTTGTGGACATAGTTTACCTTGATAATGAAGACTTGATAACCATTGAAACTGCCGGTTTTAAATTATTCTTTATCTTTACAGATTTTAATTTGTATGGTGCAGTTTTAATTTATCATTTTCAAATATTATTTACTTGCACATTAAACCTGTTATTGTTATTATTCTATGCAGGTAACATAATTATAAGATACACCTAATGAAAAGAAAGTACAGTTCTTTTTTGTCTTATGTTGTCATTTCCACTTTAGTTCTTAATTTTAGTTATTTCGTTTTCCTTTAAACGGTTGTGAATTCCGACATAAACAAGTAACAAAAGAAAAATACGTGTTACTTAACAAGATTTAAAAAACTAGCCCTCAGCCTTCGGGCACAAGTGACGATTAAATTATAAACAAAAAGCTTTAAGCATGAATTTGTTTTGGTTGCTTTGGTGCATGATGGGAGATTCCCTTATTTCTTAACATCCTCTGCATGTTTAGCTTATTTTCTCTTAAAAATATAAATAGCTCAATTTAGTTTTTTACATAAGATATTTATTTGGGAATGCCAAGTAAATAAGTTGTTAATATTAATAATAATTCCTAAATATTTAAAATCATTACAATATCAATGACATAACAAAAGTTACAATTATTTGTTTGTTTATGTAAACATAAATGTGAATGAAAATAAGTTTTTGGATTTGTTAATTGCTCTTTTGGTTTTATAAGCTATACTTTTTGTTTTCTCCTTATTTATTGTTAATTTATTATCGTGCATCCATTTTTGAAGATTATTGAAATTTTCTTGAATTATTACTAAATAATAATAATAATATAAGGTATTAATTCTTTTATAAATTGTGGTATAAAATTAAGTTACAAATTGCATGATGAAGAAATTACGGATAAAAGTGTTTATTTTTTAACATTAAGATAAAATGTATTTATTTTAGTCTACAGCGCACTTCAGTCTTCTGTTTATAATATCAAAACAACAAACAAACAAATAACAGTTGCTGACTTTAGAATAACAGAAAGTATTAATATAAATGTTTTCTGTTTTTTATCTCAGATTCCTATTGACATTTATCTTAATATCTTAACGTGTTTGCTTAACCTTCAAATAATAAATTCTTCTACTTCTAATTGGAGCACAACAAAAATATTTTTTCAGTTGCATAAGGAGGAAATTCGTTGAAGTAAATGGTTTAATGTCTTCTTGTTTTCAAAGATTCCTATTTATCCGATTTATATTATTTTTAAACACAGATTTTCATTCCTCTGGAATATTCACCCCTGAAAATTGAAGAATCACAAGGAATATTAGAAATTATGTCACAAGAATTAGGCCAATTTGTATACAACGTTTTTACAAAATCCGTTTCCGCTGCCCCTGAGAAAGGAACAATAATAAGCGCCTACTTAGGAACGCCTACGACCACCACTGTCAGAACCTTTAACCCGATATCGAAACAAAGAGTGGAATATGTAGCTAAGGTAAGAGGACTTCATTATTGTATTTAAATTATGTTAAAAAATCTGTCACGTCCAAAAATTCCCAATTAGTTACTTTAAATTGAAACTATATAATATGTCGGAGTAAAACATCTCTTTATTTAATGGTGGCGTGGAAAAAGCTCGATAGTGATATCAGTGCTATTATTTCGTTATCACTACATCATTACCAACCAAACTTTTATTTATTTTTAATGCGCACCGATATAGATTTATTAATGTTTTATAAGAAACTATAATAGAATTGCAAACATTCCGGGATTTCGTGATTTTTAGCGGCCCCTAGGTTACAGCTTGCCTGTAAAACATAGGGGACCGCTCTTGCTTTTATGCTTGCTGGATGTCACACTCTGTAGTGACCAAACGGTTAGAGATATTAGAATGAAACCTTCACCGTTGTGTTCAGCATCAAAAAGTAGGTGATCACGTCCAAAAAAATCAGACCTCTAGGACCACTCCCTGACCGGAAGTTGGGGGGTCAAAAGTGGTCGCTTCCGATAAAGAGGAAAACGACGATAGACGTTCCCTCAATTACCCTTCTGAACACATTTTGTTTATAAAATTGTGCATATTATGGGCCGCTTTGCTTTTGACACTGTCTAAAAGCATTAATTTATCTTGTTCTGTAATTTCTCTCGACGCTACAGTGATTTTCCTGGAGTTTTCCTTTTCTTCAGATTAGGTATTGGTAGTCTCCTTATATCTGCACTACTACTCTATAGAGAAGATCGAGACGTTCTCTACAAATATTCTGTAGTCTATTATCCAGCTGAAATATCTACGTAAATACGAAAAATACAAAAAATAAATAAATTGGTGTAAGGAGTTAGCGTATATGGATGCTTCCTTTAATCTCAGAACCATACTTAAGGCTTCAGTTTGTGCTAAGTTCAATTGGCAGCAGACAGTGGTTGAACTGAACATACCATTATCATGATAACAATGCCTTAGGGTCGTGTAATGGGGGTATTTTTACCCAAATAATTCCGCGTTTTGGTACCAGAATTAATTTTGAGTAATTTCGGGTTAAATGTCTTGATGGCCCGTAATACCTTCCCTGTAAGTTCAATCCAACATCAATAAGCATCATATTTTGAGTAACTAAATCCTGACTTTAAATTTCAGTTTCTGAGGATCAATAGTTTTAAAGTTATCTTGATCATAGATAACATTTAAAAACTTCATGTTGTAACTCTTATTCCTCTCCAATGTACCTAAACATGTTTCTAATATAGACCAAACCTTTTAACAACCTTGGTTCTTTGTTTATCTTGCAGGTATAAGAAAAAGGGGTAAAAATGGAGCTTTTGATTTTTTTAGAAGTTTATTCGCATTCCCTTGAAACGTTAGTAGTTTACTCACGGATTCTTCAGGAAAGCAAACTTTAGTGCTCCAATACACAGTATTGAGTATAACTGTTTCGACAAACAAGTGCTTTTATAATGGTTCATTGAATTTTTGATGAATCACAGTAGTTTTCATTAATGTCGATTATTTTGTAATAAAAATTAAGATTAGTTATGAAAGTCAGTATACAGTATTGGGTAAAACAAACAACAGTGAAAGATAGAAGCCAGTAGTGGGAGCAGTAAGAATAATTAAATATTAGTTATATAGTATACAATATGCTAAATTAGATTATCCATCAAAAAGGTGTGTTCAGTATATTCTAAATAGTTGCCGTTATGACCGACATACAGTTCATACCATTCCTGCAAATTTTCTAATTTATGACGACACGGTCAAGTTTTCCCAAAGATACTGTCTTGCACGCGACAACTGTACGATAGGTAAGCACCTTTTCCAAGAGATGGCCGTGATTTCCATTTATTGTTACGGATCGTTGTCGTCCGGTTTACCCTTTACGCAATGTCAACACATTACCTGCCCGTAGGAAGTTTTGGATGATGCCAAGAATCACACTGACACTTGGGACGTGTTTCTGAAACGAAGCTGAAGGCTGGGCCCGTCTTTTCGTTGTAGACCGTATGAACTGTTGTAATATTCTACTACAATACCTTTTCTTCTGTGCGCAGAACCATTATTGCCTCGACTGATTCAAACCAGTTACTGTACAGTTAATAGATAGACTGTGACTTCCGGACACGCTCAATTATCGTGTGGGGATGTGAAGTGTTTCACTACTGCTTGTTTTGCTCAATACTATACAGTATTATAAGTGAAGTAGCCACTTAATCAATATATCAATTTAAATTTATGGAACGATAGCTTTTTTTTTTTCTTTAAAAGAAGAGGGTTTTAAAATGAGACTGGTGTCGAGATCATTTCCAATCATTCTTTTTACAAATGCAGATATAAATCTATTTTAATCAGCGTTAAATAGTCA
>JAFIDM010000003.1:31859603-31870960 GCA_023159025.1 Thereuonema tuberculata | reverse complement strand
CTGTACGCGATCGTTTGTCTCCAACGTTAAACCCTGCTCTCTCTCTCACCTTCGTTCGTAACCCGAGGCATTGTTCATTACTCGAGACAAAAAATTTCGAAGTTGTTGTTCGTAACCCGAAATGTTCGTGACCTGAGTCGTTCGTAACCTGAGGTATCACTGTATTTACTTTTCACGTGACAATTTGTAACAGCTTATCAAATCCGAAAGATTATTTCATTTAATTAATTTCGCAATAAAAGCTAGCACTTACTCTTTTTCAAAAATGTCTACAAAAGCTTTTCAAATCTGAAATGAAAGTTTATATAATGTTAAATTACATTTTACAAACATTTTCAATAACATTTTATATATATTTAGTATACTTTCGTGTACTAAATATTTCGTATTTAATATTTAGTATATTTTTTTTTTGTTTTTCATAAAGTATTCATTAAATATCAAGTATTCATAAGCGGATTGTTTTCTAGAACTAATGAGTATATTTGACGATCAGCAGGATTTCCTGATACATTTAAGGTATGCTTGTTTCTATAAAAATCTGTAGAACTAGGGAAATTTATGAATTTTAGATCTCTTTGGTAAGCTTATGACTGGCCATAATTGACCGTTAATTTTTAGAAAATACATCTAGCGTGGGCAGTTTTTCCCATGCTCAGATATACCAAAATAATATTATTTTATTTACGTTTTGTATTAAGTTTTAAACATATTACTTAACTCAAAAAACAAATTGGAATCAGAACTAACTTCTCTTCTATTGTTTAAACAACTGTTGGTTCTACGTGACAAATCAAAATTTCAGATGGATGTTGTATGGCAATATAATTTTCGATCACTGTTCGGCTTGCTTTGGCTGAAGACCAGTAATTTCACTTATGAATTAGATTATCTATATTACTTACAACTTTTTAAAACACACTGGTATTCAAAATTGATCTTTAGAATAACTAGGCCATCCCCCTGTCTCCCCCTGGTATAGTATGAGATAATCCAAGAAGAATCGATTCCAAGCGGTTATGGCAAAAAGTGATATTTAATTCCTTTTTGAATGAACTCATTATTTGATAGCGCGCGAACAAATAGAATAAAAGTAGGATTGGATATTGGGGGACCAGCAATAGTTCAATGGTTAGCGTCACTGCCTTCGAGGACGAAAGTCCTCGGTTCAAATCCCATGTAAGTCGAAAAAAAAAAAAATTATTATCTGACTTTCTCAGCAAGGGAAACTAATAATTACGCCGTACAGACAGACAGAGAAATAAAAGATGTTAGTAATGTAGACTAATGTTCGAAATTAAATACGTAAAAAATTTTCCAAATTTTCTTGTCAACGTTAAGTAAGGATAGACAAAATCCATTCGTTTAGTGTTTGTTTTATATAAATATGTCAATCAATCATTTGCGAGTACACATACTTTAAAATTATTCCAAAGCCTCTCAAAATTCCAGCAATTGTATAAACAAAGTTTTATTTCTACAAATTCTTTACAGATAAGTTTTATTCGATGTAATCAAAATCTGGTGGTTTAAGATTTTGATATTTTTTTTTCACAATTTCTCTTAAAAGAATACAGGTTCGAATAATACACAATAAAAAAAAACAGAGTCGCGATGAACGTTTTTTTTTTCTTTTTTTTGTTGTTGAAAATGAAATATTTAGAATCGAATTTATTTTTTTATTTATCTGTGGAGAAAACTCCTTTTAAATAATAGATCCACTGAACACGATCTGTTGTGGCTGAGGTGATCATCAGTTTAGAATTAATATTCTCTCTACGAGCACTCGTCGTCCAGGGTTCAAAGTTTTCATAATTTTTCCATCCTGAAAATAGATTCATTATTAAAGGTTTAATAAAATAAGTATTGTAAAAAATTTCAGTTTTAATCCTAACATCTGACATCCGGTAATAATATTTATCAATGTTGTACTAGTTGGGGGTGCTGCTCCAAAAAAATTTTAGCCTCCTGTTTTAAAATTGTGTGAAAGGAAACAAACATGTATAAAAAGAAATTTATCAAGTTTCTGAATAAATTTTCTTTTTAAACATGTTTGTTTAAAACAAAGGCTAAAATTTTTCTGGAGCAGCACCCCCCCACTAATTTTAGCTACGTCCACACTGCAGCCATCAAAACTAATTGAGGTTTGGTGCACTCGGCCATTAGTTTCACGCCAGCGTCTGACATTCTGCAGTCATGATATGCTTGTATGCAAATATTGTGGCAGTTTATCGCTTATCTCCACGGAGTTTAGGAATCAGAAAAATAAGTTGGGATTCAAGAAAACTCAAGAAAATTTCCCTTCAGGGGATCTTTCTGGCTTTCGAAGTGGCAAGAGAGAAAAAGAATTCTTATCAATTTCCTGTGCTTAAACTAACTCGATTGTTACATATTATTAATTCTTTCTTCTATTAATTATAGCAATCGTCATAGCAGGAAATCCAAATGTTCACTTGATGCGCCATCTTAGCGTGACTCGCTGAGAACTTTCACCGTTTGAAGGTGTTGCGATGCAGTCAGCAAAATGGCGGACTCAAGAAATCAAACAGCGCAGTGTTGATAGTGGATGATAGCCGTAAGCGACATAGCCAGTCAAGATCGTTTATCTTCCTCGGATGAAAATAAACATTACTGCTTAGTAATCACACGTACAGATATCTTCAATTTTGAAGACACCTAACCAGTCTGATATTTAAACATGGGTTTCGTAGTTAGGTTCTTAACAACTCACTTAGTGCTGCTGATAATACGAAGGTTCACAAATTCGATTAAATAATAAACAATGAAAATACCTTCTTAAATTTTCTTCCCTGTCTTACATTGCGCATCTTATTTGAGAGCAAAAAAAAACAAAATGTGACCATTCTAAGTCTTATTTTATTTTAATTTTATTTACTTTTTCATTTCGTATTTTTCTTTTATCAACAGTGACTCAAGAAAAAACGTCACTGCTAGACCAGAAAAAGTCTAGCATTTTCAAACAACTCTTTACACTAAGATCCTTCATTATAGTCATTCCCTGAAATAATCCGAAATATGTGATGACTAAACATACAGTTTCAAGCTGTTGAGGAAGAATGCTTAGTTATAGTCCGAATTTACAGTCAGGAGATTATTATTATTAGAGTTTTAACTCCACATTGGGAAGTAGTCAGGATAACAACGGCAATTTTTAACAAATTTGAATGTGAATTTGCGGCAGAATTCTTTGTGAGAATATACTGTGTTTGGAATAAATGAATCATGTATTACCTTATAAGTCTAGAATTAAAAAATAAAACTAAAGAAGGAAACCTGTCGAAAGATCTTAAATCATAAAGGCCTAAATATATTCTTTTCTTGTTGTTTCATCCTTCCTTTTATCGAATTTGGCCAACTAGGGACCATGTAACTAGCTCAACCTGACAACGTCAGGGTGAGGCTAGTGAAATTCAAGAAAGGGGGGACAAGAATTATACCCCGTCCAGGATAACCCTGAGATAGTCAGTCCCAGGTGGGAAACGGACGAAACACAGAAAAAAGAAAGAAACAGCCATGCCACCACCGGGATTCGAACCCGGGTACTGGCGCATCAGCCACAACGGCAGCCCGCCGGCTAAACCGCACGGCCACGCCAGCACGGCTTGTTGTTTCATCATTAATGTCAATTAAATCTTACATTTTTAAGTTGATACATGAAATCCATGCCGATTTGTTCAGATATAACAAAAAAAAAATAACTGAAGTCTCTTTGGTAACACTCATATTTAAAGAATTTTCGTAATAACTCCTTAACTATAAATTGCCTACCTTATATAAGCACGATCTAGGTGTGAATTAGAAACAAATCAAAACACAACGTTTCTGACCTTCTACTATATAAGGTCCATTTTCAAGTGTGAAAAATAAAAAACTAAAGTAAACTTCGTCCAGTACTGGAGTGGTTACATTTTAAAAAAGGCATTCGAAGATACAAACGGAAGCGGAAGTAATACCCCTAGTGACTAAAATAGAAACTACACAACAAAAGCGGTTGTATTGCGTGCTTTTTTATTTTAAATATTATTTTTTTTTTTTGTAAAATAAATGTATTTTAACCTATTATTTTGAATATATTTTAAATTATAAATTTATTTACATTAATTTATAATCAAAGGCCATATTCCAAAACATTTGTCGTGGACAAGTCTTGGTTATAACTTTTTGAAAGTCTTATCGTGCCAGTTTTGATTTGTTTCTAATTCACACATAGATCGTGCTTATATAAGGTAGGCAATTTATAATTTGAATTCAGCACGGTTTTCAGTAAACTCCTTAACTATTTCTTTATAATCATTTACTGAAATAATATTAACGCTATGTTGATTAAGCGTGTAGTTCTAATCTCTATGTTATATCCAAACGGACTTAAATACTCTTATTTTAAGTCTGACCACTGTACCTCAGGCTACATATTTCATTTTCTTAAACAAATTAAAAATCAAATCCACTTTTTTATATCATTAAAAGATAAAACTTGAAAAGCTATTTTTTTTTAACTCACTTTTCTCGGTTTTAAGACGTCCGATGATTTTTGCAAAATAAACTGAGGATTATCTACTTCGAAGACAAACGTAGTTGAAGCATTGAAAGGATTACGATACGAAATACCATTCCATGATCCGACTTTAATCAATATAGGACCCTATTGATTAAAAAAAAGTCTGCATTAAATTTAAAATCATCAAATCACAAATAAAACCAAAATATCACTTTATATCGAAATTATTATCATAAATCTTCCATATTCATAAAAAATACAGGAGCACTTAAGAGCGTATAGAAGTAATAGGAAAGGGGTATCAGAATGGGCGGGCCATTGTATGAGAAATAACCATAATCCGGATCCCATTATAGAAATTTCATATGATCACAGGAAGAATCAGAAAGATTAATTTTAAAATCTTGCTTCATTAATTGGAGTCATTGTATAATCAAAGATAAATCGTTAAAAGTGAACGAGATTTCATTGGGTATTTTCAAAAAGTTTATGAAGAACAACATAAAATTGAAAAAATTACTGAATTTGGTGTAAGTCTGTTTTGTATTATTTATATTGTTTTTATTCATTTTGTTTTTGTTTTACACGTTTGTATTATTTGATTATGTTATTTCACGTTCATTTAATAGATTTGATTGTGTTATTTCACGTTCATTTAATATATTTTATTTATTATTATTCATGTATGATTTTGTATTTATTGAGAAAAGAAGATTTTTCTTTTTTTTATGCGTTTTTTTTAAAGATGCCTTGAAAAAGTTCTTTCTTTAAAAAAAATGAAATATTGGTGGAAAGCAATACTTTTATGTTGAATACGAAAGATTTATGATACAAATAAAAACATTCATTGTTGTGAATTACTGTATAATCAGTTTAAATGTTTGCAGATTTAATAATCATTTTATCTTTAAAAAAATGTTCATCGCGTTATGCATTTTACTATATCTCCTACAGAATAACATTAATATTTACTTTGTTCACATTACTTACTGCAAATATCCTAGTCATATATCTTCATGTTTTTTTTCTTCTTGAATTGTAGAAACCTACGAATGATCCAGAAAAATTTCCAACAATCGGCCAGAATGTGTCCAAATAAGGACATATTTGTGACACAAACATAGATGACTTTTTTCATTAGAATTGAAAATTTTATTGTTAAGTTTAATGGACCACTTGAGGTTTACGCCCCTACTGACGTCACGTATGACGTGTAAGCACATGCTGAGAGAGCTCATGTGGGATAAACAAAAAGAAAGCCCATAGGGTGAGTATATAAATTCGTGTGAATTACTCAAAAAATCGTCGATTTTTGATATTTGAAGACGGATGGTTCAGTACTGTGCTGTTCCTTATTGTAATAATTCTGTAAAAACGCTTGGAATATCCTTCCACAATTGTCAGCAAATCAAAATGTGCGAAATAAAGATTCGGCGGGATATACGAAAATCGCCTATTTCGTTGTCTTGCGAGTTTGTTCAAAACATTTTTTAGCATTTAATTATTGCATGATAATTTCGAAGCAGGAAATTTGGCGAATAAAGCTGTGCCAAGTGGTTTTTTTGACTTCGTTTTACTGAAGAAAATGAAGTCATCAAGACGTACACCGAAAGTTTGATATGAAAGCAGTTTAATAATTTGTATATATTTGCCAAGATAATTTAAAACTCTGAAGAACACTATAATGTTCAGGTTTTGAGGATTTTTTTTTTTTTTTTATAATTCCATAGTATGTTATTTTTTTCTGACGAAGGAATGTTTTATTAAATTACTGCTGTACTATTATAATAACTTCAGCAATTTAGTTTTTTTTTTTTTTTAAGAATATTACGGCCATTTCTATAAAATATGACAGCTTTATTCAAACCTAAATTATTAAGCTAAATTTGCAATAACGTTTAGATGTTTTTTTGTTTAATTTTTTTCTATTGAAATATAAAATTAAAAATACACAATTAAAAATTTATTTGCATTTAAATTATCGAATTTTGTAGAAATATTTAGTATTTTTTTTTTACCCAATACGTTCTGAATTTGTTAGGTTGGCAAATTAATTAACTGCTTGATAATCACAGTTGCAAATGTATAGACTATACAATAATATAATTTTTTTAGTTTTTTTTTTTTTTTTATGTTTATGCTTTCTGAAATTTAATTACAAAATCGACAGTTACAAATTGTCGAGAATCAAGGATTACTATTAAGAGAGAAATGGAAAATAAAAACAAAAAGCAAATCACATACAATGTGATGGTTATTTATGCAAAAATAAATATAAAAAAAAAAACAGTTACGACATAAAAATTTAAACTTCACATATCATTTCCTTGGAATGAAAAACAAAATTCAAGAGTAAATAAGGAACCACATCAATTTACTGTAGCGTCATACTGAATGTGGCGATCCGTATTTTAAATGGCGCATTTACTTACGAGTACGAAATAATATGTTAGTATTATAAAATTGCTGAACTTGTTTTACGGCCAGAATGCTGCCGTGGCTTGGAATCTGCTATCGGTATTTCTTCTTTCAAAATGTAGAAGTCTTACTGTTTCATTTTTTTTCACACCGATCCGTAACAAATTATGCAAATCATGGCCATCTCTTGGAAAAAGGTGCTTACCTGTCGTACAACTGTCGCGTGCAAGGCAGTATCTTTGGGAAAACTTTCCTGACCGTGTCATCATAAATTAGAAAATTTTCAGGAATGTTATGAACTTTATGTCGGTCATAACGGCAACCATTTAGAATATATTGAACACACCTTTTTCATGGATAATCTTTTTTAGCGTATTCTGTACTATAGAACTAATATTTAATTATCCTTACTGCTCACACTCCTGGCTTCTGTTTTTCACTGCTGTTTGCTTTGCCCAATACTGTATATTGACTTTCATAAACTAATCTTAATTTTCGACATTAATGAAAACTACTTTGATTCATCAAAAATTCAAACATTATAAAAAGCACTTATTTGTCGAAACAATTATACTCAATACTGTGTATTGGAGCACTAAAGTTTGCTTTCCTGGAGAATCTGTGAGTAAACTACTAACGTTTCAAGGGAATGCGAAAAACTTCTAAAAAATCAAAAGCTCCATTTTTACCCCTTTTTCTTATACCTGCAAGATAAACACAGAACCAAAGGTGTTAAAAGGTTTGATCTACATTAGAAATATGTTTAGGTACATTGGAGAGGAATAAGAGTTATAACATGAAGTTTTTAAATGTTATCTATGATCAAGATAACTTTAAACCATTGATCCTCAGAAACTGAAATTTAAAGTTAGGATTTAGTTACTCAACATACTATGCTTATTGCCTTTTGGATTAAACTGAGAGGGAAAGTATTACGGGCCATCAAGACATTTAACTCGATATTACTCAAAATTCATTCTGGTACCAAAACGGGAATTATTTGGGTCACAATACCCCCATTACACGACACTAAGGCATTGTTATCATGATAATGGTAAGCTTAGATCAACCACTGTCTGCTGTCAATTGAACTTAGCATAAACTGAAGCCTTATGTATGGTATTGAGATTAAAGGAAGCATCCATATACGCTAACTCCTTACACCAATTTATTTATTTTTGGTATTTTTCATATTTATGTAAATATTTCAGCTGGGTAATAAACAGACTACAGAATATTTGTAGAGAACGTCTCGATCTTCTCTATATGGTAGTAGGGCAGATATAAGTTCATAATGGATACAGTGATAACGAAATAAAAGCACTGATATCAATATCCAGTTAGAAGAACTTTTTCCACGCCACCATAGAATAAATAGATCGAATACAATTTTTTTCATAATTCTTTAAAAGATCTGTTTTACTCAGACATATTATACAGTTTCAATTTATATTAATTGGGAATTTTTGGACGTGACAGATTTTTTAACATAATTTCAATACAATAATGAAGTCCTCTTACCTTAGCTACATATTCCAATCTTTGTTTCGATATCGGATTAAAGGTTCTGACAGTGGTGGTTGTAGGCGTTCCTAAGTAGGCGCTTTTTATTGTCCCTTTCTCAGGGGCAGCGGAAACGGATTTTGTAAAAACGTTGTATACAAATTGGCCTAATTCTTGTGACATAATTTCTAATATTCCTTGTGATTCTTCAATTTTCAGGGGTGAATATTCCAGAGGAATGAAAATCTTTGTTTAAAAATAATATAAATCAGATAAATAGGAGTCTTTGAAAACAAGAAGACATTAAACCATTTACTTCAACGAATTTCCTCCTTATGCGACTGAAAAAATATTTTTGTTGTGCTCCATTAGAAGTAGAAGAATTTATTATTTGAAGGTTAAGCAAACACGTTAAGATATTAAGGTAAATGTCAATAGGAATCTGAGATAAAAAACAGAAAACATTTATAATAATACTTTCTGTTATTCTAAAGTCAGCAACTGTTATTAGTTTGTTTGTTGTTTTGATACTATAAACAGAAGACTGAAGTGAGCTGTAGACGACTAAAATAAATACATTTTATCTTAATGTTAAAAAATAAACACTTTTATCCGTAATATCTTCATCATGCAATTTGTAACATAATTTTTATAACACAATTTGTAAAAGAATTAATACCTTATATTATTATTATTTAGTAATAATTCAAGAAAATTTCAATATTCTTCAAACATGGATGCATGATAATAAATTAACAATAAATAAGGAGAAAACAAAAAATATAGCTTATAAAACCAAAAGAGCAATTAACAAACTATAATCCAAAAACTTATTTTCATTCACATTTGTGTTTACATAAACAAACGAATAATTGTAACTTTACAATTGTCATTGATATTGTCATTGTTATAATTGTCATTGTTATTGTAATGATTTTAAATATTTAGGAATTATTATTAATATTAACAACTAATTTACTTGGCATTCTCAAATAAATATCTTATGTAAAAAACTAAATTGAGTTATTATTATTTTTAAGAGAAAATAAGCTAAACGTGTAGAGGATGTTGTTAAGAAATAAGGAAATCATGCACCAAAGCAACCAAAACAAATTCATGCCTAAAGCTTTTTGTTTATAATTTAATCGTCACTTGTGTCCGAAAGCTGAGGGCTAGTTTCTTAAATCTTGTTAAGTAACAGGTATTTTTCTTTTGCTGTTTGTTTATATCTGAATTAACAGCCGTTTAAAGGAAAACGAAATAATTTTAAAAAAAACAAAAGCGGAAATGACAGCATAAGACAAATAAGAAATTGATATACCTTCTGTCTTTTCTTTTTATTAGGTATATCTTAAAATTATGTGAACTCTATAGAATAATAATAAAAGATTTAATTTAATGTGCAAGTAAATAATATTTGAAAATGAAACTGCACATTAAGAATTAAAATTAAGATAAAATTTAAAACCGACAGCTTCAATGGTTATCAAATCTTCATTATCATGGTAAACTATGTCCACAAGGGACAAAACATTTAGAAGACAGACATGGCAAATTAGAAGCCAGGGTTATTTAGAACATATACAGGAAGTGAAAAGGATGATGGGAATGGGTCAAGTATACAGCCAAACCAGGGAAAGAGACATAAAAATTACATATACATTTACATAAATGTGTAAATTATGTAGACAATTAAAATATATACCTACAAAAATGTATATATATATATATATATATATATATATATATATATTGTAACGGTACCAGGGGTTGTTCGGGTATTTGTCCGCCGTCTTCGAGCCCCACGTTGGCAAGCCAAATATGTAACGGTACCAGAGAAATTTAGTCTTTCAGGGGTTGTTCGGGTATTTGTTGGGCGCCAACCGAAAGTCCGTTCGGTGAATTTTCTCTCTACCCCCTCCAAAGTCGTTACATGCCCGGTAAACTAAAACCAGTATTCTCGATGGTCGCAGGGGTCCACACTTCGCATTCACGCACAAAGAAGCACAACACATTCACCACATTAATTAAACTTAACAATTTTATTCAACACTGCAAATAATAATATGTCACTTCACTTGAGAATAACAATTTCGGCGAAGCTATGGCTTATAACGACGCACTGAAATAGACGAATAGTTTGCACTAACTGAACTGGGGAGCACTAAATAACTCGCGGAATCCTGCACGGGTGTACACGTGCATTGAAACAGAAAATTTGCAAGCCTTGGTTTGCAAATTAATTTCAGTAATTTTTCTCACAAATAATTTATAGAAATTTAAGGCTATCCATGGGTTGCCTATTCTAACTAGAGATAACTTGGTTTAACACGCCCTATTTCTATCAAACAAGTCGACATGACTTCGGTTTGCCGATAATTTCAGACGCGGCTGCCAATATCTCGCCCGCGGCGGTCGACGAGGCCAGGTGCATTGTAGCAAAGGTCAAGAGAGCAAAACGGCGACGGAACAGCAGGCAAGAGAGAACGAACTCCTCCGAACACCCCGTTAATAAGTTTGAGAGCGCCGCTGTATGACGTCACGCGTCCCCTTGACCATACAGATAGCAGGATTGCATATCTGCCCAAATAAGGGAGATCACCTCATTATTACCTCATATCGGGAGATAATGCTGATTAACCAATAAAATTACAATGCTTACAACAATTCCTAATATGGAATGATGACCTCATGGAAATTCCTAAGAATAGGAAATTCCCAAACTCAAATAAACTCGGCTGAATTAAAGCAAAAAGAAAATTAATTTCTTATTTTAAAAATTAAATCTAATCTAAGCTAAATGAAGCTTAAATCCTTAAATATCTTAAAATTAATCTAAACTCCTGAATCTATCATATTAAATTCTAACATTTTAAAACTTAAAGATTTATTCCTAAAATTCCTAAGATTCTGACTA
>JAFIDM010000003.1:31830283-31841549 GCA_023159025.1 Thereuonema tuberculata | reverse complement strand
AATTCAAAAATATATCACACAAGGTTCCTGACAATGGAGATCCCATTGGGAATCCTTTTACCTGTTGATATATTTTATCTCTATGTTTGAAATATGCGTTCTTAGTGATTAATTCAATTGTACTCATCAATTCATTATTATCTAATTTTTGTTTCATGAGCCATTCTTTATTCTTAAATGCCATGCTTTCTACTATGGATAATGTCTCATCCACTGGAATATTGGTATACATGTCATTTATATCCAGGGAATACATATGAAATTTCTTATTATTATTAAATAGATGTGCTATTTTTTGAATTAAGTCTTTTGAGTTTTTTACTATTAATTCTTCTTTTGGAAGTTTGAAGTTTCTTACAATTTTGTTGATGAATTTGGCCAAATTATGTACAGGAGAACCATAGGCGTTTATTATTGGTCTTACTGGATTATCAATTTTATGGGTCTTTACTCTTCCCTCCATTGTGGGTGTTCTGCAAGAATCTTTCATAATTTCATCTTTCTGTTTTGGATTTATTGATCCATTTTCTTTCATATTTGTTATCAATGTTTTTACTTTGTGATACAAAGTATATGTAGGGTCCTTTTTTAATTCCTTGTAATGTTCCTTATCCTTGACAATATCATCTAATTTTGATAAATATTCATTCCGATTCATAATTACCATTTGGTTGCTCTTGTCTGATTTTGAAATGTATATGTTTTTGTCCTTTCCAATATTTTGCAAAATTTCAATTTCTTCTTTTTTTATATTTTTTGTTGTTATACCTGTATCCATCCTGTATTTTTCAATTTTATTTGTAAAATTTTCTCTTTCTGTACTTTCTAAATTTTCCCACATTTCATATAGTTTAGCTAAAGTTTTCAGATCAATTTTCTCATCTTTTTCTAATACAAACTCAAAACCTTTATTAAGCAAATGAATCTCTTTAGTACTAAATCTTCTATTACTCAGGTTTACTATATAATTAGTGTCTCTTTCCTCTATCCTTCTATTTTTAATTTTCTTCCATTTTACCTCCCTAGCTTTTCTTTTTGTCCCTATATATTTTTGGTGATTCCAAAACATTACCTTTTCATAGTCACAGTAATCCATTCTTCTTTTGATTTTGCTGTTCAATATTTCTTCTTCCCGTAAAAGTTTTTTAATATATTTTTCGGTTCCTTCTATTTGGTCTTTCAAAAGGTTTTTCTCTGCTTCTTTCTTTATTATCTTTGTATTCCTTGTTTCAATTAATACTGGGTTTCGTATTTGTAATGGCTTAGGTGTTTGATCTTCTAAGACACATTCCTGTAGGTAATTTGAGTGTTCTTCCCATTTTGCTAACTTGACGACTTTTCTCTGATGCTTTATAACTATTTTATATGTAAAGTTTCCATACTTTTTTAGTAGATCTTTCCTTCTAAAGCCTCTAATAAATAATAAATAATAAATTTGAATATTACAGATATGCGGACGATATCTTAATAATCTGGTACGGGACCGATAGACAATTTGACAAGTTTTTCTCAGAAATTAACAAGATTACTGATGAAATCAAGTTTAAAGTAGAAAAGGAAGTGGACAATAGTCTAAATTTTTTGGATATATGCTTAACTAGAAATGAGAATAAGATAATTATGAAACATTATACAAAAAAATACAAAAGTGAACACATACTAAATTATGAATCAGGACATGGCATAAACATAAAAAGAAACATAATTGAAAACTATATGCAAAGGATTGACGTCAACACAAGTAGTGAAGATGAATTCAATAGAGAAATTATGAATATGAAAAATGGGTACAAGGAGAAATTCGTAAATAAAACTATAAAACAATACCACACATTGAAAATTAAAGAGTTAACAACAAATAACAACAGAAGATATTTCATACCATACTTAAACAAAAATAGTCTGACTTTAAAAGAAATTTGCAAAAGTTTTGGTTTCAATATTGGATTTGAATATAACAACAAACTGAAGAACATTTTATGTTGCAAATTGAATAGTAGTGTTAAAAAACATGAAATGGGTATAATTTACAAAATAGAATGCAAGAATTGCGATTTGTTCTATTTGGGCGAGAGTAAAAGAACAGTGAAGGAACGAATGACGGAACATGGTACCAGCATTAGGAACAAGTACATTGAAAAATCAGAAGTAGCAGAACATTGTGTGAACAGAAATCATTGTATTAACAACGAGATACAAATTTTATATATTGAAAGAGACACCAAATTAAGAAAGATAATAGAAAGCATGTGTATCCGGAACACAAAAAGAAAAAACATGAATAGGAATGATGGTATGGAAATAGAGAAATTTTTCACAAGATTAGCTAAAAGTTTTGTAGATAAAATATGCACAAAATGTAATAATAAGGTGACAATCAAGGAACTAAATTGTTAAGCCCCATCGTATATTATTGTTAAAGAAACAAAGATTGGAACTAAATGGTATCATTTTCATATATTATTTATATTTTCTCGAGGAATTTTATGTAATTTAGAGTATTGTTCTTCAAATTATTGTTATTTTAGGCTTGAGAAAGAAAAGACGCAATCTTTTCGAAAATTTGCTTTTTGTATTAAATGTAGTTATTTTACATTTAAATTTGGTGAGATGTTTAGAATAAGTTGATAAAGTCAATAATCTAATGAATTTGTACCCGTGATTTTAACTCCTTTTTTTATTGTCCGTTTTAATAAAATTTCTCATCAAACCAATGGTGATGGGGTCCACTCTGATGCCTTCATATCTATTAAAATTATTGTTTCTTGTATTTTTTATGATGCAACTCTCGATGATTTTTCTAAGTTTCCAATTCGATTCATTATATAATATCTTGACTTCCTCATTCATAATATGTCCTTTATTTATACAATGGTGGGCAATGTCCGATGCGTCCAGGTCTTTGTTCTTCAAAGCTCTTTCATGTTCTGACACTCGCTCCGCCAACGGGAGCGTTCTTTTCGATTCTCCAATATAGAATTTACTATAAGTTTTGCAATCAATTCGATAAGCAATACCCATTTCATTTTGTTTATTTTTAGTATTAATTTTTTTACATATTAGATTTTTGATTTTATTCTTATAAGTGAAACCAATAGTAATGTTGAAATCATTACAAATTTTCTTTAAAATCATGCTGTTTTCATTTAGATAAGGTATGAATATTTTATTCTGGATCTTACTTATTTCTTTAATTTTGAAGTTGTTGTAATCAGATATTTGGTTATCAATAACTTTAATTGGGTAATCGTTCTTGATAAATAGACTTTTCATATCATTGATTTTTTCGTTATAAATATCTTCCTTGTTAGTGTTTCTATCTAATCTTCTAATGTAGTTTTCCCCAATGTTCTTTTTAATGTTTATTCTGTGTCCTGATTTGAAATTTAAGACTTGGTCACTTTGGCAATCTTTTTTGAAGTGTTCCATACTAATTTTGTTTTTCTCATTAGTTAATTTAATATCTAAAAAATTTAATACTTTATTGTCTTCCAATTCTTTTTTGAATTTTAAATCTTTATTCTTTTTGTTCAAATTTTCAAAGAATATTTGGAATTGTCTCAGTGTTCCAAACCAAATAATCAGTATTTCATCTACATAACGAAAGTACTGAAATTTTTGATAATACATTTTATCTTTCAATAGGCTGTTTCCAAAATGGCTCAAATACAAATTACACAAGGTTCCTGATATGGGAGACCCCATAGGGAATCCTTTAGTTTGCTTAAAAAATTTCTTTCATGTTTAAAGTAAGTATTGAGAGTAACAAATTCTACCATTTCTTTAAACATTTCTTCATCTAAATTATACTTCAAAAGAATTTCCCTATTATCAAATACATGTTTTTCTAAAATCATTAAAGTATCATTAACTGGTACATTGTTATACATATTTTCTATGTCTAAGGATATAAGATGGAATTTTTTTTCTTATTGTAACTATTAAAAACATGTAGTTTGTTAATCAAATCTTCAGAATTCTTAATGATCACTTTCTCATTGGGTAATCTGAAGCTATTTAATCCAAAATTTAATTTCCTAGCCAAATTTTGCGTAGGAGATCCGTATGCGTTAACTAATGGACGTAATGTGTAAATTTTCTTTGTGAATTTTTACCCTACCTTCTAGTGTTGGTGCATAACAAGATTCTTTGTGTATTGCCTCTCTTTAATAGATTTACAATCAACTAAAGTTTAGTTATTTTCTTTAATTTGTTATATAAGGTTACAGTAATATCTTCTTTCATTTCCTTGTAGTGACCATCGGCAACTAATTCGTCTAATTTTTCTAAATACTCATTTTTATTCATAATAACTAAATGTTTGCCTCTATCAGATTTGTATAAATAAATAAAGTATAAATAAAGGACATATTATGAATGAGGAAGTCAAGATATTATATAAAGAATCGAATTGGAAACTTAGAAAAATCATCGAGAGTTGCATCATAAAAAATACAAGAAACAATAATTTTAATAGATATGAAGGCATCAGAGTGGACCCAATCACCATTGGTTTGATGAGAAATTTTATTAAAACGGACAATAAAAAAGGAGTTAAAATCACTGGTACAAATTCATTGGATTATTGACTTTATCAACTTATTGTTTTGTAAATATTAATTTCATATATTATTGTCATTATTTTAATAATTTGACCAAGTTAAATTCACTTTAAGCAAAGGAAAGAAGATCATGTATAATCTGTTTTTCCTTTGAAGCCCTAAATCCTGTAATGTTATTTTCAATGTCTTCATCAGGTTCAGTCTGAAATATTAATCCTGGACACAATTTACGCTATCCATTTTTCAATGTGGATACCTCTACAGACTTCCAAGCATTGGCAACACTGTAAACTATATCTTTCATATTCCTTAAGAAACTCCCGTACTGGTCACCGATACGAACAAAAAAAAACTCAAAATTGATAATTGAAATGTTCTTTGTATTACGTGTCAATTAATTTCGAAAGGGCAATATTATGTTTTATTATATAAGGTCTGGTACAAAGAATGTGGTACAAAGAATGTGGATTGTATTTATTCTTTAAAAAGGGAATTGCTATTAAAGATGTCTTGCTTTTTTTTTTTTATCTACTGTAAAATATCGATTATCCAGACAGCAATCATCTAATCCACCACTAAAAATCCACTAATTACAGTATCAACTTTATGCATTTGCAGGCTGGACGAGGTCAGGGGTTCTTGCTGAATTGCCTCCAGACAAGCCCTAGAATCCACCCATTTCTCTGTAATTTCTTTCGCTGGAGTAAAAGGCGGAAGGGCGTCAGGCTAACCACCTGCTCTCAACTTTATCCCGTCGACCAGTAAAAACCCGGAGCCCTTATCTCTCGCGACACCAAGGTCCACATACTTTAAGCTTTAACTTCATTCATTATGTCTCTTGTATAATCCATATGTTTCCGATTACCTATTCGAAGGTATAATTATGGAGTACTGCATAGAAAGAATCTTAATTCGTCATTACAGGTGTTAAAATCAAATGTTAGCTTGTACAAAAATTGTGTTTCTAGGTTGGTTTGATTACCCAAATATCTGATAAATCTTGATACCAATATCGATTTTTCAATTGTATATATAAGTTTCCACATTCAGATTTTGATTAAGTTTGCATATTGTTTTATTTTTTCTTAGGGAAAGAAAATTCCAATATTGCTAAATCAATGGGAAATTCTTGGTGCAAATCTTAATATCTGGAAATATAAGAAAAGATGGATGATAATTCTTTCTTTGATTATAGTCATAGATATAATTTCCGTGTCAATGCTAAATTTCCCATCGAAAAGTATTATTCCAGATGCATTCTTCAAATTAGTTCAAGAAAGATATGTAATGTTATTGAAATTTGGAGTTTTCTTGTTAATGATGTTCTCAAAATTTAGTTATACCGGACCTCTTGCGATATTTAGTCATTATATACTTGTTGCCTCAGAAGGGTTCGATAATTTAAATAAAAAACTTACCATTATCTTAAACACTGACTCAGCATTCAGCATTGGCCAACAGTTAGCCCAACTGCGAATGAACCTCGTAATGCTGAAGAAAATGACAATGGACCTTAAAGATATTTTTGCATATTTCCTGCTGAGCTTTTATTTATTGCAGAGTATTTTGTTCTGCATTTCGATGTATGAAATAGGAATTGGATACGAATCCTTACCTTCCATAACTTTGGCCTCACTGTTAATTTATGTTGTTATTTGTATGCTTGGATTTGCCTGCGTTGTCGATAACCTCAAGGAAAAGGTAATATTCACTTTTATATTAACTCAGAAACTGTCATTAATTTTTACAGTAGTTGTTATAAGTCATTTAGTGAAATTAGTTGTAGTATTAACTGAAATTCGATGATTCGATGTTCAGCTTCATGTACTAAATATATCTAAATTAATCACTGAACTGTTACTTTGCACAGATCAATGTAAAGGATACCTTTATATTTACATTAAATACTAATGCTTAAAAAGACTCAAGGTCACAATACAAATATATTTATGTTAAGTTTATACTTTAAAAATTCACAAACGTTTTCAAAACGACCTGCGTTTCATTTTCAAGTTCGTGAATTTCAATGTATAAACTTAACATAAATGTGATAATTCATCACCTCTAACACGAATAAATGTATGAACTTAAAAGACATTTATTACAAATGCAAATTTTCGAGAAGATAAATAACGTCTTCTCTTTATCAATCCTACAAAATAATTACAAGTTACGATTAAAATAACAATCTTTAGAAGCGCGCATGAGAAACACCATTAAGGAATATAAAGGTATTTGTATAGTGGCCCTGAGTCTTTGATAACAATTTACGCACATTAAACAATTTAATATGATTCATTCTTAACAAATCAGTTTTGTAGAAAATGCAAAACAAAGCGACCCAATACAATTTGCAATCTATCAAATGCTTGCGTTGTTAAAAGTGACATTACCAGTACTATAGTTTTCGCGGGCAAAACTCGTTTCTTCAAGCAGATATAATGATCAAGTACAGACTCCATGACGGTCCTCGCAGGTAGACTACTGGCAAACAAATGGGCTTGCAGGGGAGTTGTTACCGCATTCCCAGTGATCTGCAGTGGTCATATTGGGTCGAGAGCATCATATTATTTTTCAGAATAGTCGATTCAGTACAGATAGAGCAATTACCACTATTCCCTGATCATGTTAATGGCGACCTAAACAACATATAACACAGTTTGGGTTATGGAGGGCATTACAAACGCACAGAGCCACAGACACCCGAACTCTAATAGCTCTCCTCAAGGAATTGCTAAAATGTAAAATTTTGTCTGATATGGTACATCATTAACTTTTTTCCCAATTAAATCGTTTATTAGTAGACTGTCAATTTTATAATATCTTCATCGGTAACTTTTTCATTGTTACTTCTTAGTGGTATTTCATTTTATAAGTTGCGAACCTTTTTTTAAGCAAATTACTTAAATCAAACAGAAAATAAAACAAAAGTCAAGAATTTAATAAAGAATGTAAAACAATAAACAATACTTTATTTTTATATCACACTATCAATTATTAATAAACTATCCGGAAGCCTTGCATTTGTTATTCGAAAAAGCAAATTACATTAAGTAAAGTAAAAACCGATTTTTAAACTAAATTAAAGTTTAAATTTGAAATAATAAATACAGTTCAATATTGAAATCCAAAGTAATAAGTAATGCCGCGATTTAAAACGATATGCTCACCATCTATCGCCAGTTTTGGGAAAACTCATTGAAAACTGTGGTAGCGCCATCTACGGACAGTTTTCTCTGTTGGCAATTTTGGAAAGTTTTTCATTCCTCTCACGGGAACTACTTGATCGACAGGGATGACAGGTAGCCTACGTCGTCTTCGTGTCCTAGACTACCTACATGCAAAATTTCATTCCAATCCGTTGCGTCTTTAGGGCGTGACTGAATGACAACAACAAACTTACAGATTTTCGTTTTATAATACAGTAAAACTTCGTTAAGTCGTCACCCGGATATGTCATCACTCCGTTTAAGTCGTCGTTTTCCTTTGGTCCCGACAAGGTCTCATACACAATAATGTAAAATAACCCTCCTTTACCAGTCACCAAATTTAATTCTACTCCGAATAACTCGTCACCGTCAAAAATGGCCAAAAGCATCTTTCTTCTCCATTTTGCATGCCATCGTGTTGTCTTTTCAGCCCCGCCCCTTTACTTTAGTAAAGCCAAGCCTTTACGGGGAATTTTCGACCTTGCCTGTCACTTCATTCCTTTCCTATCCCTTCGGAGGATTTGGGTTCTTGGAATCTCGCTGCTAATAATTCAAAGGACACTTCTCGCCGCGATTCTGTCGACTGTAGACGTTTTCTTGACGGCTCCTGAGTGTGACTTCATTTCATAGCGAGTAAGCCCGTAGCCTTCGCAATGTACCGTAAATAGATACAGTATTGCGAAGGCTATGGTAAGCCCCGCTAAAGGGCTATTTTTTTTTCTTGCAATTTCGTGGTTCGATTACGTTTTTAACAAGCAACGGAAGCGAAAACTTACCTCGTTATCTTTTAAAGAAAAAAAAAAGACTTACCGTATTGTCCGGCGTATAAGACGACTTTTTAAACCAGGAAAATCTTCTTAAAAGTCGGGGGTCGTCTTTTACGCCGGGTGTTGAAACTTACGAGCCAGACTGGAGAATCTGCGGTCGCCGCATATGGTGGGGGGAGCTCCCCGCCGTATGCGGCAGCCGTATGAAAGCAGCAAGGACGGCGCTGTACAAGTACGATAGAAGAAAATCCATTTCCAATAATGAATACTTATTACAGTCAAAGGCGCGCTCACTAACCACAGGTAGGTAATACTTTCTTCCTTTAACGAAATCTTGAATGCTCTCTTCGCAAGCATTATATTACTTAATTATCTTACAAAAGTTCTCTTTTGTCTCCGTAATTAAATACTAATAAATTCTTTCCTATGGAATAACTTAATTTGAGTCCGATAAAATATCTTCGGAAATCGTCTGACGAAAATTATCTTCACCGCTAATTTAGTCGCTCGTATCTGCAACCGTTACCTCTCTCGCAAAACGTCTTTCCTTTACTCGTTGACTCGTTAGTTTTCAAGTCTTCTATTTCTATTAATCAGTTCTACACTGTTGAATCTTCGGACTTCGTTTCTCAGGTATTTTCATTCCTGTTTCTTCCTAACCTGTTGAGCCTTCATTACTCGTTGCCCTCGGAGAACTAATCTCGTTCTCAGCCGTCGAGCAAGTTCTTCTGTCTTGCCGCTACCATGAGACTTTTACTCATAGTCTCTCCCGTAAACGACTGCTTTTACTTAAGCACCTTACTTCTGCCTTTTTCTAACCGACTACCGCTTATCGTCTCTCAGTCATCGTCTCATAATCATTGTCACTTAATCATTGTACACTAGTCATTGTCACTTAATCATTGTCACCTTAGTCATTGACACCACGGAATCACACGTCACTTCCTTTTTGTAATCTTTATTACGTCACGTCAATTCCAATATTTAAATATTCAAATAATGATACAATATAACTCTTTCTACACTAACAGGAAAAGAAAAAAAAAAGACTTACCGTATTGACCGGCGTATAAGACGACTTTTTAAACCAGGAAAATCTTCTCAAAAGTCGGGGGTCGTCTTATACGCCGGGTGTTGTAACTTACGAGCCGGACTGGAGAATCTGCGGTCGCCGCATATGGTGGGGGGAGCTCCCCGCCGTATGCGGCAGCCGTATGAAAGCAGCAAGGACGGCGCTGTACAAGTACGATAGAAGAAAATCCATTCATCAGGATTCGTGGAAAGAAGTGACATAACGCGGTCCCGATGACGAGGTGAGGAGGGCACCTCACCGGGAAGGTGTAAGTGAAGGGCGGAGCAAGCTGCAGGCGTCCGGGACGCCAGGGGTATGGAAAAAAGAGATGGAGCGGGGACAGAATAAACAAGACTACAGTTAAGAAATACTATGATTTTAGTGAAATTCTAAAAAAATGTAGCATTAAAATAATGCACCAGAATAAACAAAGCTACAGTTACTTGAAGACAGGGAGAGCTGACCAATCCAAGGAGGCGTTCTATACAACAACCAGCCAATTGCCGGTAAGGTACATCGCTTTTAAAGGAAAAGTTTAATCCACTTGCACTGATTTATGTTTACATATTTGATGACAAACAGCGTTATGTTTATAAGTGACAGTTTTCCTGCTAAGTATCTGCATGTCATAAGCATTTGAATTAAAATTACCATATTGAAATCAAATATGATGTTTTTTTAATTTTTATTGGTGTGCATTGGAAGAGGGGTAGTCTTATACGGCGAGTATATCCCAAACTCTATATTTTAATTGGAAAAATTGGGGGTCGTCTTATACGCCGGACAATACGGTAATTGCACATTTTTGAAAAATCAAATGTTTCGAAAACAGCTTTTGCCAAATAACACCATATTCCCAGGACTACATTAAACGATATTCTTTCATCGAAACAAGTAATTGAAGAAGCTGACTGCAAAGGCAAAAGAAAGAGAATGAGGAAATTGAAGCTTGACGAGGAGGTTTTAGTTCGATGGCTAAAACATGTCAGATCGCAAAATGTGCCGACAGATATTACCTTTCTTTTAAAACGATTAAAATGTGGTAACTATAAAAAGTGTTTTTTTTTTTTTATTTTCCACTCATTAATTTGCATGTATTGATTTCTGAAGATCTTGTTTTTCTCACCGAATCCTACAGCAATTCATTAAAATACTGTATTTCAGTGTTCTTATGTTTTTTGTTTTTCAAAAATTCCCACTCCGGCTTCGTCGTCACTCCAGTTAAGTCGTCAAAAATGTTTGGTCCCTTGAGTGACGACTTAACGAGGTTTTACTGTAGTAGTTAGGATGATGCTATTCGGGCCCAGCCGAGTAGTCAAGGCGCGGGCCTGTCATGATTCGAAAGTAGGTTCGAATCCCGGCTTTGGATGTTTCTTTCTCTCTTTTGTATGTGCTACTTCCTTTCAACGATTTGTTTTCAATTTCATACCCTATTCCTGGCGTAGCTTAGCTTCTGTTGCTCGGCACCATTAAAAATCGCACACGTGTGCGATCAAACAAAACAAACAAGTTAATAAAGGAGATTAAATTGTAATATATTTTTTTAATAAAAAAAATTGCAACGAAAATTCATAATTTTTATTTCTCATCTTCTGAAGTTACAGTCGTTGCTTTCCATTTCGTCTAATTAGAATACTATCAGTATATTAAAAAAAA
>JAFIDM010000003.1:31804196-31814367 GCA_023159025.1 Thereuonema tuberculata | reverse complement strand
TTACAAGTAAGTACACCATCACAAATCCGGCATCATTGGGATCGGTAAGATGCCGGATTAGTGATTTTGCCGGATCACAGAGTGTTCAGGTTAGGATACACTTAACCCAACAGCTAACCAACTCATCCTACCTTTAAAATATTCCGTAAATCAGTATAAGAGTTAGTTAAAAAAGACGAATAAGAAACATAAAATGTAAATCAAGTGAAATTTTGAAGAAGAACAGGTAAAATAAGTGGTACAGATAAGTTGACTTAAACAAGTAAGTTCATCACTGCCGCTTCCAAAGTGAAGAGCTGAAATTTGCAACTAAGCATATTTGCATGTCTTCAGGGTGAAGGGTTGTCAGAATTCCCATCTTCTCCATCTTGAAAGGTGAAGGAAATATCAGAAACCGATGATTATGGTGGCAGCACATCTGGGTCAGCAGATGTTGAAGGCACTGGACTTTCAAGTCGTGACCTCTGTCCTTCCCTTTTTAACAATTTTTTTTGAAAATATCTTGCAAGCTGTGCTATTTCATATATTTTGGCCTTTCATTAGTTTATTCTTGAAACGTTCATAATTTCTTGTTCACTTACAAAACTGCGTTGCTCAAGACTTTTTAACAGTCTCTCAGTCAACTGAATTAATGTTGACTCTTCCTGTTATATCTTCTTCATTTTCATCACTGCTTTCTCCTCCATTAACCTTTTGCTGTGAAATAACAACCATTTCTCAGTCAGTATAATGATGAAAAGTAACTACATTTTCATCTATGTTCATTCATTTCCCCTACATTATTTTTATCCATTCTCGATTGGAGATCCTTCGCAGAGGGATTAGGCAGATCACGAAGCAAAGGAAAGAATGTATAATCTGTTTTTCCTTTGAAGCCCTAAATCCTGTAATGTTATTTTCAATGTCTTCTTAAGGATTATTCTGAAACATTAAACCTGGACACAATTTACGCCATCCATTTTTCAATGTGGATACCTCTACAGACTTCCAAGCATTGCAGCACTGTAAACCATATCTTTCATATTCCTTAAGAAACTCCCGTACTGGTCACCGATATGAACAAAAAAAAAAAACTCAAAATTGATAATTGAAATGTTCTTTGTATTATGTGTCAATTAATTTCGAAAGGGCAATATTATGTTTTATTATATAAGGTCTAGTACGAAGAACGTGGACGATAGACTGGATTGTGTTTATTCTTTAAAAGGGAATTGCTATTAAAGATGTCTTGTTTTTTTTGTTTTGTTTTTTATCTACAGTAAAATATTGATTATCCGGACAGCAATCATCCAATCCACCACTAAAAATCCATCACTAATTACAGTATCAACTTTATGCATTTGCGGGCTGGACGAGGTCAGGGGTTCTTGCTGAATTGCCTCCAGACAAGCCCTAGAAACCACCCATCTCTCTGTAATTTCTTTCGCTGGAATAAAAGGCGGGAGGGCGTCTGCTAACCACATTATCTCAACTTCATCCCGTCGACCAGTAAAAGCCCGGAGCCCTTATCTCTCGTGATACCAAGGTCCACATACTTTACCTTTTAACTTCATTCATTATGTCTATTGCTTAATTCATACGTTTCCGATTATCTATTCGAAAATATAATTATGGAATACTGCATAGAAAGAATCTTAATTCGTCATTACAGGTGTTAAAATCAAATGTTAGCTTGTACAAAAAGGGTGTTTCTAGGTTGGTTTGATTACCCAAATATCTGATAAATCTTGGTCCCAATATCTATTTTTCTATTATATATGTATATATAAGTTTCCACATTCAGATTTTGATTAAGTGTGCATATTGTTTTATTTTTTCTTAGGCAAAGAAAATTCCAGCATTGCTAAATCAATGGGAAATTCTTGGTTCAAATCTTAATATCTGGAAATATAAGAAAAGATGGATGATAATTCTTTCTTTGAGTATAGTCATAGATATAATTTCCGTGTCAATGCTAAATTTCCCATCGAAAAGTATTATTCCAGATGCATTCTTCAAATTAGTTCAAGAAAAATATGTAATGTTATTGAAATTTGGAGTTTTTTTGTTGATGATGTTCTCAAAATATAGTTATACCGGACCTCTTGCGATATTTAGTCATTATATACTTGTTGCCTCAGAAGGGTTTGACAATTTAAATAAAAAACTTACCATTATCTTAAACACTGACTCAGCATTTAGCATTGGCCAACAGTTAGCCCAACTGCGAGTGAACCTTGTAATGCTTAAGAAAATGACAATGGACCTTAAAGATATTTTTGCATATTTCCTGTTCAACTTTTATTTGTTGCAGAGTATTGTGTTTTGTATTTCGATGTATGAAATAGGAATTGGATACGAATCCTTATCTTCCATAAATTTGGCCTCGCTGTTAATTTATGCTGTCGCTTCTATGCTTGGATTTGCCTGCGTTGTCGATAACCTCAATGAAAAGGTAATATTCAGTTTTATATTAACTCAGAAACTGTCATTAATTTTTACATTAGTTGTTATAAGCTATAAAGTGAAATTAGTTCTAGTATCAACTGAAATTCGATGATTCGATGTTCAGCTTAATTTACTAAATATATCTAAATTAATCACTGAACTGTTACTTTGCACAGATCAATGTAAAGGATTCCTTTTTATATTTACATTAAATACTAATGCTTAAAATCAAAGACTCAAGGTCACAATACAAATATATTTATATTAAGTTTATAAATTAAAAATTCACAAATGTTTTCAAACGACCTGCGTTTCATTTTCAAGTTCGTGAATTTCAATATATAAACTTAACATAAATGTTATAATTCATCATCTCTAACACGAATAAATGTATGAACTTAAAATACATTTATTACAAATGCAAATTTTCGAGAAGATAAATAACGTCTTCTCTTTATCAATCCTACGAAATAATTACAAGTTACGATTAAAATAACAATCTTTAGAAGCGCGCATGAGAAACACCATTAAGGAATATAAATGTATTTGTGAGGTGGCCCTGAGTCTTTGATATTAACAGTTTAATACGATTAATTCTTAACAAATAAGTTTTGTAGAAAATACAAAACAAAGCAATCCAATACAATTTGCAATCTATCAAATGCTTGCATTGTTAAAAGTGACATTACTATAGTTTTGGCGGGCAAAACTCGTTTCTTCAAGCAGATATAATGGTCAAGTACAGAGTTCATGAAGGTCCTCGAAGGTAGACTACCGGCAAACAAAAGGAGAGTGGTTGCCGCATTCCCAGTGATCTTTAGTGGTCATATTGGGTCGAGAGCATCATTTTCTTTTCAGAATAGTCGATTCAGTACAGATAAACCAATTTTTGTCAAATTACCACTATTCCCCATCATGTTAATGGCCACCTAAAACCGGAAGTGATCTAGAAAGTCCAACGACATATAACACAGTTTGGGTTATGGAGGGTATTACAAACTCACAGCCACAGACACCCGAACCCTAATAGCTCTCCTTACGGGATTGCTAAAATATAAATTTTGTCTGATATAGTACAACATTAACCTTTTTCCCAATTAAATCGTTTGTTTATTAGTAGACTGTCAATATTATAATATCTTTATCGGTAAGATTTTTATTGTTACTTCATAGTGGAATTTTATTTTATAAGTTGGGAACCTCTTTTCAAGCAAAATACTTAAATCAAACAGAAAAATAAAACAGAAGTCAAGAATTTAATAAAGAATGAAAAACAATAAACAATATTGTTATTTTTATATCACACTATCAATTATTAATAAACTAGCCGATTACCTTCGCTTCGCTCCGGAAGCCTTGCATTTGTTATTCGAAAAACCAAAGTGTATCAAGTAAAGTAAAAACTAGTTTCAGAATCGGAAAGTAAATTAAAGTTTGCATATATAAGTATTATTTCAAATTTAGTTCAATATTGAAATCCAAAGTTTTAATTAATGCCGCAATTTAAAACGGCATGAGCGCCATCTATCGCCAGTTTTGGGAAAGCTCATTTAAAATTGTAGAGGGCAGCGCCATCTACGGACAGTTGAGGAAACCTTTTCTCTTTGGGCAATTTTGGGAAGTTTTTCATTCCTCTCACGGAAACTACTTGATCGACAGGGATGAAAGATAGCCTACGTCGACTCCGTGTCCTAGACTAACTGCATGCAAAATTTCATTCCTATCCGTTGCGTCTTTGAGGCGTGACTGAATGACAACAACAAGCTTACAGATTTTCGCTTTTATAATAGTAGTTAGGATGATGCTGTTCGGGCACAGCCGAGTGGTCAAAGCGATAGCCTGTCATGATTCGAAAGTAGGTTCGAATCCCGGCTTTATCCCGGGTTTCTTCCTTTCTTTAGTATGTGCTATTTCCTTTCAACGATTTGTTTTCAATTTCATAACATATTCCTGGCGCAGCTTAGCTTCTGCCGCTCAGCACCATTAAAAATCGCACACTGAATACGTGTGCGATCAAAGAAACAAACAAGTTGATAAAGGAAATTAAATTGTAATATTTATTTTTAAAATAACAAAAAAATTGCAATGTAAATTCATAATTTTTATTTCTCGTCTTCTGAAGTAACAGTTGTTGCTTTCCATTCGTCTAATTAGGATACTATCAGTATAGTAAAAAAAAATTCAAAATTTCGAATATTTAATCTAAAAAAAAGTCTTCTTTATTAACTACTTTGAATATAAAAAAAACTGCTTTCTTTAATATTTAATGGAAAACTATGTTCTAACTTACTCGTATACTAAAAAAATATTGATATACTATAAAATTTATTGATTTAGCATATGCTGTTTGATACAACAACAACAAGATAAATGAACTATCATAATCGTAGCTCTAAGAGAACTGCCAAAAACAACTCCACGCAGAGAATAAGAATTTTTATTGGTTTAAATGGGATTCAGTATTGAAGGTTCAACTCTTTGTAAATACAATGATCTCAACATTGACTTTTTTTTATCTCATAAAGTATATTTGTCTTAACTTCAGAAATATATTTAAAAGTTGAACTTTGGAGATGATGCGATTCATTGAATAAGACTAAGTGTGTTTCTATTTGGATTTGACGTCACAGTTCAAAGAGCCGCTTGTTTGGACGTTTTAGTACAGCCGAGTGCAACATTAAACAGTTGTTCGTCAAGGAGTTTCTTTCAGAAAAAGGCAAAAAAATAAATAAATAAAATTCTTTTATCATTAATAATTATAAAAGCGAAAATAAAATGCTTAAATGGTCTATTACATCATTGTTGGCTGTGCTGATATAAGAGGGCCAGTCTTATGGTATTGGTATTGTTTCGAATTTGTAACTTCTATGTGCACATGGTTAGTGCATTCATTTGAAAGTAATCACGAACAGTAGAATTATAATCACAACTAGATTGACACACTTATATAGTTATGAATTTTTCAATTTGATTCGACATTGAAAAACAAAGAAACTTTCTTTATTAATATATATTTCTAAAAGATAAAAAAAATTTGTTTCATGATATTTCTCAATCATGATGTATAAATTATTACTTTATTGGAAATTGAAGAACCCATGTAGAAACTCCAGAAATGATTTGCTTTTATATGATGTGAAACAGTGGAGCAAAAATGGGAAGAGGGGAAGGGGGCTCAAAGAAAGAAAGAATGAAAAGGAAAGAAAAAACCTTGTACTGCTGCTATTGGTTTAAAAAGATGTCCGTGAGAATTAGACTTTAAATGCAGCCCTACGAAACTTTTGATGTATTTCCCTCTCAAGTACAGTTTCAAATAGTATTTTTTTGTTCCCCCCCCCCAAAAAAAAACAACAAAACAAAACAAAACAAACAAGCTATAATCTTGAGTGCGTCACTGATGTTAAAGCAGTATTAGGTTTAATAAATTTAACGTGTGAGAGGTAAAAATTCATTCATTTATCCATGTAGTATTCTTAAGGCATGCCTGGTAGGCCTTAAGGTGGCAGCCCCACTAGCATGATAGGTATGGGATAGGCCAACTACTTATCCATACTGAAGGTTTCTCAGTTCGTAACAAGTTTACAAGGAATAGAAAACCGGACGGATTTTTGTTGCTTGCTAAAGACCGTGCTGGTTGGAAACGATTTGTAGACAACTTATGTTCCTGATCGGAACGATAGATTTTATTATTATTATCATTATTATTATTATTATTATTATTCTAAACCCAAGCAGTATTAGGTTTTAAGCAAATTTAGATATCACTATCTTCAATAGCTTCAAAATAACTTCATGTAAAATCATACAATTTCATAATAAAGCGAAATGCCTTGTTCAATTTCTGGAGATTATTTTTTCTTAAAATTTACTTTAAAACAATAACATGATGTATATTTAGGCCGTTCTCCATATTACCCAGGTAAATCGTAAATTTACGATTACAGTCGTACAGTAGCTTGATGCTAGCTATTTTATTTATTTAACATCTGATAAATTTCTAAATTTTAATCTTAGTAAATTTCAATTGATGATAAGGGTCATCTACGTTAAACACAACATTCTTACACGAAAGATATTTTATTCGTATTCAGTGTTCATGATGTTATACTAAAATGCTTTTAATTTGTTTGTTTCTTTCAAGGCACTGACGCCAGCGAAAACATTAATACAAAAAATGCATTTAGGCTGGTCAAATGAATCTCGATTCCAGGTAAAAATTAGTCGTTTTCCTTTCAATCAATTAGTTACCATATTAATTTTATTTATTTGTTCCATTAAAATATCTCTTCTTTAGTTTTTTTTTTTATTTTTTTTCAACAACACAAAAAAAATCCACGTTTACTTTAAATTATAATATGTTATGTAGACAGTAAAAAAAAAAAAAAAAAAATATTCAATTCACATTACTGACTTAATTCCGATTAATTTTAATTATAGTGAAGTGGTTCACGTAGATTAATATTATTGGATATCTCTGCAAATCCAATTATTTAACTTCTAATACTTTTTAAGGGAATTTTTTCCCTTTCACATGCTAACTTCTTGACAATAACCGATATATAAAAAAAAAACAAATATGAAAATATTAGCTCATCTCATATCTATTGATATGAACATGGACATACCTATTGATATGAACATAGGCATAGATATTTATATAAACATATGCACATCTATTCTTATGAACATAAACATTGATATGAACACAGGCATACCCAGGATTTTGAAATGGTAGGGGTTAATGATGGGCTTAAGGGTAAATCAAAAAAAAAAAAAAAAAACAAGGTTGTCTTTTCCCGGATGGGGAGACGGTTTACAGAAAAACCGATGAACTTTGCAACCAAAACAACTGACCAAAAATCCTAGATTTCTTCCATTTTCGGATGCAATGGTTAATAATTCTAAACGATTCTGTCAAGAAGGAGGAAATCCTTTTGGATATATCGATCTAGTAAGAACAAGTGGCATCCATTAAAGAAAGAGGAGAATGGAATATGTAAATGAGAAGGAAAAGAAAAAACAAAATGAAAATTATCGAAAAAGTGTAGCATAAGAAGTTGTACTCGAAGGATTGGAAACTTAATTTAATCGATAACTCGCAGCTGTGGAGTAATCGCTCATTAAGAAGTGAGTAACTTTGTAAAGTTGAACCAAACAAATTAATAAAAAGACAGAGGGCGCCACCTGCCATGAGATTTGAACTTCTGAATATCGCTACAATTTGATTGTTTTATTTCTAGATCCAACTGTTGCTTGCAGAATTAACGAGAAATAAATTGGATATAAATGCTTTAGGATTCTTTTCTATACGAATATCTCTTCTCACTACAGTAAGTTGCGTTTCTTTTTATCTACTACTTAATTATGTAGAGAATTTAACATGTGGAATTGTAATAAATTTTTAGAAATAAAGAGGCCAATACGAATATTAAACTATTAAAAACTTTTTAACACATTAAAATTTAAGTTACATCGGTTTCAGCTTGCCTGCGAGCTCTTTACTTCTAAAAAATACTGAATTATGTTAACAATAGTTTTTAAGTTTAGATACTTAATTTCTTATAAACAAATTCGTAAACAAATCGTTAAAAGATTGAAAAGATGAAAATCCAAAATAAACAGAAAAGCTGTTTGTTTTTTGGTAAACTTATTATTATTTATTCTTTGTCCGATTGCCTATCATTTGACATCAATTCAGATCTCTGAATTTACATGTGATATCAAAAAAAAAAAATTTCATTCACAAAGAGATTTTTTTTTGTAATTTCTAGCCAACATTAATAAATAACTAATTCAGCCAAAGCATTTTTGAGCCTTTTAATTGATATTGATCTAATTGCACATGCTGCAAGATTAAACGATTTTAACGATTCTATACTATACCATAGTAGGATACTATGAGCTATACTATAATATTGGATCAAATGAAAAGATAGCATTTTTAGCACATCAAAACACTATTTTTTTAAACAAATAAAATCTGTGCTGTATTGGATGGTGCATTCAAATATTTTAATTATTTAATAATTTGGTTTGTTAAAAGGTATGATAGAATATCTTTAATAAATATTCAGCATTTAAAAATTGCCATTGACGTAATAGTTTTATAATTATCTATTTTACAGATCTGTGCTACTGTTTTCAACTACTGTGTTGTTTTGGTACAGTTCAGTGGAACACTAACGTCCAACAACAATCAGACATGTCTTATAGATAAAGATTCCATTCCTTAATCCAAGAAGACCAGTTGACTTTCAAATGAAGATTCTACTTATTTTCAATGAACCATACCTATAAAAAGCCTGACCTACTTTTTTTGTCCTACTTAGAGTGCTTATCTATGGAAGTATTAAAATTGCAACAGTTCAAAAAGTTCTGTATATATCAACAAAACTGATCAGCTGTTCAGAAAGTAATTTGAAATTCGTGATTCGAACTTTCTAGTCCTGCAACTGGACTTGATCATTATTTGAAGCCAAACTCAGTAAAAGCCTTCTCATGACATCTTAAAGTAGTAATGAACTTAAATCAGAACCACATCATTTATGATAATAAACACTTAATAATACTTAATAATAAATTTGCTTCCAGTTTTAACAAGTGAATGTAATTTTGTGCTAAAGAGCGACCCCATCATAATAAAAAAAAAAAAAAAAATTTTGCAAATTATTGCAACACATTTTTGCAATTGATCAAACATGATTCGATCACGAGCCTCTCTTTTTCTTCAGAAATTTCACAATCATTTTTGACAATTGGATCTGGATTGTGTCCTCCTTCTTCACAGTGATCTGCCCAGTCAGAAATTCTACTTTTATTCCTAAAAGCTCTAATATGTTCTGCCAATCTCTCCTTTCTGTCAGTATTTCAGTAAAATAGACGCCCCCATAATATGTGCATGTGGGGCTATATACAAGCCCCATTTTACTTTTTAATTCAGAATGTGGTTACTTTTAAATGATTTTTCATAATGTTCGTAAGAAATCCTATAATGTTGATTTATCAGTAATGCGTCTAGAAAAGCAAGCTTTCTCTTTTTCAACTTTAAATTTTAAATTAATTTTAAACAGAATTAATATTGTTACCTGTGGAACTGTCCAATTTCTCCCCCTATGTTTTTTTGTTTGATCCGACCGACGCTGTCTCCCTTGTGAGAAGAATAGGGTCAACCAACCCAATCTCCCTTGCAGTAGTGGACTCTGTCGGAGTGAAAGGGAAGCAGCCGGCGGGCATTTAAGGCAGGGCAGAGAGCTGCCAAGTCAATTGGGCAGTGGCGAACGGCCACGAAGGGTTCTCCAGACCGGAGACCGAGAGAAGAGAGGTTTTGTTGGGCAACCACCCAGAGAGAGTGAGGCAGTGGCAAACGGCCACGAGAGGTTCTCCAACCCTGGAGACAGACAGAGAGTTAGGTTGTGGCGAGCAGCCAGGAGAAAAGAAGGCAGGTTCCTGCAGACGGCAGCGAGAAAGGTAATCTCCAAGCCGAGATAGAAGCACCTATTGAGGGAGAAGTCAGGAAAGACCGCACTTATAGAAGACTGCAGCGAGAAAGGTAATCTCCAAGCCGTAATATAAGCACCAAACACGGGAGAAGCCATCAGGACCGGCCCGATACGAGGAGCCATCAGGACCGGCCCGATACGAGGAGCCATCAGGACCGGCCCGATACGAGAAGCCATCAGGACCGGCCCGATACGAGAAGCCATCAGGACCGGCCCGATACGAGAAGCCATCAGGACCGGCCCGA
>JAFIDM010000003.1:31767252-31785353 GCA_023159025.1 Thereuonema tuberculata | reverse complement strand
ACAATAAAAAGAGAAATTTACGAATCGTATTATATCCACGCATTAAAACCATACAACACGTGGCTTTCAGATTCGAATTTGAAAAAATATTGCGACAATAATAACTTTCGAGCAAGCATTAATAAAATTCAAAAAACGTTACAAGAGAAGATTAAAAAAATATAACGAAGACGATCCCTCTTAGGAAATACTAATTCACACCCCTATGGATGATGGTTACTCCCAATAGAGGAAGAAATCAATGAATTGTATTTTGATTGGTTAATTTAATAGAAACAATTATATAAAAAGATATTGACGTTATAGAAGACCAGGTTGAAAATGGGTTAGTTCGTCGAGAAACCCGAAATATTCCTGCAGGATGTAATGTATATATTTACGATTTTATCTTGACTTGTGTGTTTTAAATTTTTATCAAACTACAATTTTAACACATGTAAAACTTTTACAACTTATAATCTTACACATGAGAAATTCCCTTAAATGCAATTTAGTGCCTAGCAGGTCATAGCTAATAATCATAAAGCTAAACTTATAGAACGTTTACTATCATTCGATACACAAGTCCCTAAAAATGGATTCATAAATAATGTCTGGTTTCTTTGTTAATCTTGACTCGTTTCTTGATGCCGAATCTTGTCAACGCGGACCGAAGATTACATAAGAAAGTCTGTCCTACCTTTAACAGAAGTACACGAAAACCATCTTAGACATCACTGAGAATCTCGCATGGAAGACACATTCGATTCCTCATGCCTCTCCAGTTGGACTTGTTCGCTCGTATCGAAAAAGCCTACTTCATCCTGATTTCACAATTCCCGGATCAACGTGTGTGATACTCCTTGGACTCGATTCCATATACCATCTAATGGAATCAGTGAGGATTCTCGGATCACACAAATCCTCTTGGGTGGGAGGTTTAAGCCTATCCCCTCAGCAACGAACGCCACATAGACCGAAGCGTCGCTAACTTTCCAAGATCGCTGTTTATCTAAAAGATCGCCGTCTTTCTAAAAGATCTAGAAAATGATAAAATACGTATTACTTATTCGCATTTAATTTACAGATTGATAGAACATCGATTACTTGCGTAAAACGGAAATATCTTACGGCTTTTCTACCATCTTTTCATCATAAATAATCATTGGGAACCCTAGAACTGGCCTCATGGTTTGGTAAACATTCTCTTCAAACTGTTTATAGTCGCTAGGCAACACATTAATTAAACCGTATGCAGCGACATCTGTTATTAAGCTTTTACAACATTTAAAAACGCTTTAGTGAAAAACTTCTAAATCAATTGGAATTTAAAATAAATATTACTCTTACATAAAAAAAATAACAAAAACAGATCAGGGAGGTAAAAACAAAGTAAACAAACAAATCTATCTTTGACAAAATTCACTACCATAATAAATTCACTTCCTCCCCTTTCTCCCCTTTTGTATTTTTTTATTATTTATTTAATATGCCGCAGTTACCAATTCAAAATAATAATTCAGGGTCAAATACTGAAACATTAAATATCAAACATATATATTGAGCCTTAAAGATTATACTGACATACCAAACCCTAACATGGCATCATTTAATTTATTACTTGTAACTGCCTTGGTTAGTGCGTCAGCAATATTCTTATTGCTTTGAATATATGCCACCTCTATTTCACCTTGTTCCACATACTCTTTGATTACGTGGTACCTTAGTTCGATGTGCCTGCTCTTCTTCGAGTTGTCTTCGGAATTGGCCAAACGGATTGCCGCAGCGTTATCGCAGTACAATTTGACTGGTTTTTCTGCCAAGTTCGCAGCATCGATTTCTCTCATGAATGCTCCAATGGCCTTCACCTTGTTAGCTGTTTCTACTAAGGCAATATATTCCGCCTGTTGCGATGACTGAGCAATAAGGTTCTGCCTTAAAGTTTTCCACACCACCGCGCCGTTGCACATCTTCAAAACATATCCCGTGGTTGATTTGCTGTCCTTGGTTGAATCATTCCATGTAGAATCTGAATATGCGACAAGTTTTTTGCTGTTATATGAATAATTTAGTTTCCAGTTCCTTGTCCCTGACAAGTACTTGAGGACTCTCTTGGCTGCCTTTAAATCATGTACAGATGACTTTTCTACCATGCGTGACAACACATGTACACTAAAGGTAATGTCAGGCCTAGATGTGTTACTTAAATAGGTAAGACTATCTAACACACTCCTAAAAACGAAATGCTCATCTTCGCTGAGATTCCTAGATCCCTCTGGATCGATGTCTTGTGGTTTGACACTGTCTACAGGTGTCACGACGGATTTGCAGTCTTGCAAGTTGTGATCGGCGAGCAACTTCCTTATGAAAGTTCTTTGAGACACTGAAATCTTGCAGTTCTCCCGATCATACTCTATGGACATCCCCAAATAACTGCTAATGTTACCGAAATCAACTACACCGAAACTTTAGTTCAAATGGCTTTTCACTTCGTTGATTCTGTTGATGTCGTTTCCGAAAATGAGAATGTCATCTACGTGAACATATATGACGACTAGTGAATCCTTCTTCTTTGATACAAATACGCATACATCGGATCTTCTACATTTAAAATCAATCTTCTTCAACTCTTTCTTCAGTGTTTTGTACGCATGCGCACTATATCGGAAGCATTGTTGTTAACACAACACTCGATCTCGTCACGCTGCGCTCTGATTGGTCGGAATATTCCAGAAGCACCACAACCGCGTGACGTTCAGGACACTGTTTGGCTAGAATTTTAGAGATTCTTCTAGAATTAGATTTTCATACATAAAGCAAACTCAGTATTTTCTCATTCATTATTACTAGGTTATTAGAATAATTGTATATAGAATTTGCAACATAAAATGATTGGGGTGAAGAAAAGTAAAACCTATCATTTTAATAGTGATTGGAAGAACGAATTCTTGTGTCTTATGGCCATGTTTGTTATGTTAAGATAAGTGTATTTGCCTTGTTTGAAGAGCTTCGGTGGCATTGCCTAAACGCGGGAACTTAGAAAGGCATTATAAAACCGTGCATAAAAACTATGAAATGATTTTCCTCAAAAGAGTGAGTTAAGAAGACGAAAACTTCAAGATTTGAAAAGTAGCTTGAAAGCAGAGCAATCCATGTTCACTAGATCAGCCAACAATTGCGATAATTGCGTCTTTTAAACTTTTCTACATACTGGCAAAAGCACAAGAAACCTTTCGAAGATGGAACGGTAGTGAAAGAAGGATGTATTGAAGCTGCAGATGTATTGTTTAATGACTTCAAAAATAAAACAGAGATTTTATCTGCTATCAAGGAGGTCCAGTTATCTCGTCCAACTGTTACTAGATGTGTCGAGATCATGGCAGTGATTTGGAGACCAAACTGAAAAGTGATATCAAGGAATGTACATACTTTTCTTTGAAGTTTGATAAGTCCTCCGATATGACTGATAGTTATGTATTTTCATTCGAGTGGTATTTTCTGATATGTTGGCTAAAGAAGAATTGTTGACAATGCTACCACTGAAAGAAAAAACTCGCGGAGAAGATATTTACAATGCATTTCTGAATTTTGTAAAATAGTATGTGCTACCGATTTACAAATTCGTGTGCATTACAACTGAAGGAGCACCATCCATGACTGATACAAAAATGGATTTATTGCATTATGTCGAGCTAATGATGACTTCCCATCGTTTGTAATAATTCACTGCATCATTCATCAGCAAGTTTTATGCTGAAAAATACTAAATATGAAAGATGGATATTGCCACAAAGATCGTGAATTCCATCCGTGCGCGAAGCTTGCAAAGATACCTCTTGAAAGAGCAATTGGAAGCTAGCGAGTCTGCTGAGCACACTGATTTACTTCTTTATACAGAGGTGAGGTGGTTGAGCCGCGGAAAATTTATAAAAATGTTCCAGGAATTACTACTTGAAATTATTTCTTTTCTAGATGAACGAGGTGACGACACTGAGATAATTATAAATGAAAAGTGGCTCAGTGATTTAGCTTTCTTATCAGATGTGACAAATCATTTGAATATCACTAACTTGGAGCTGCAGGGTAAAAATCAGACCATTATCGACATGATTAGCGCAGTAAACTCTTTTAAATACAAATTGAAGTTATTGATTAATCAACTGAACAAAAAGATCTCAAAAATATTCCAGCTATGGAAGTAAGAGCAAGTTTTCACTTAAATTATGATAATTACGAGACAGAGCTAAAAACATTCTGAGCGAGTTTGAAAGACATTTCACTGATTTCGATAAACTGACGAATATTGTAACTTTCATGAATTACTCATTTATTATTATGAAGACGTTGAAAAATCTGCTACTGAAAATCAAACACTTTCGATATGGAGATCTCTTCTGTCAAAAAAGAGGTATTGCAGATAATGTCAGATATATATCTCAAAGCCAGAGCAATAGATACCAGTGGCAGAATTTGACTTTCTTGAAAGTGTTCCTTAACATTTAGTTGAAATTAGCAATAAAATGGTTTTCACCCAGTATGAAAATGTCGTTTGTCATGCATGTAAATCTCGTATCGAATTTGTGTTCCTAAAACTAAATTCTTAATCTTTGAATAATAAAGTTCTCTTGCATTTACTTATATCCTTGTCCTATTCTCAGTGTAACTGTCCTTTATTATTACTTCATCTGTACGTCAATGAATGTGTGTAGGAAAAATAAAAGAAAAGTCAACTTACAGTTCTTTTCGCGGCAATCTTCCTAGAGCTGCTTTATGTACTGAATATGAATCCTTTTATTCAAGTACATGGTCGTTGACATTCATGGATAATCCCGGAATCGGAGATTGCTTCTTGCTTTGTCTGGTAACCTTGGCGACGATGAAATATATATGTAGGCATGATTGTACCATTCAATTTCGCATTTAATTCCTTTAGCTTCTCGTAATACGAAATTGTAACTTTAATCCATGATTCAATGTGTCCTTATTGAATCAAGTTGCTTTTAGAAAACTCCGTGAGTTTTTCTATAATCATTACATTTTAGATAGTTTCATGGCTAAGACATTTTCTTTTCCATTTCTTATCAATGGAAGTTAGCAAATCCTAATACAAACACAAGGGACAACGCTTCATTATTTGCAACAAACCTAAACAATGCCATCCTGCTTCATACAGTATGTTATATCATTTACATCATAGGGATTGTTTAAGTTTTGAATGCTATATAGTACAACAATTTTGCTGTCATTTTGGCAATGACATATCCCGTTGTCTAGGTCTTTAGTTCTCAGATAGTAGCAATGAAAATCGATGGTTTTGTTTGCAACATTGAAAAAGCTTATAAAATTATTTTCAAATTGATACAGTGTCACTTCCGTTCCATCCCACTTCCGTTAATCGTTTGTTGATGCATTCAAGGGATATTTCATTGTCAGTAAACTGGGTGGTTATAATTAAACTGAAAATACTCAGAGCGATATAGAAAAGAATCTACTCGACGGATCACTGCGAACAATGGGGGCTACTTTAATAAGAACATGGGAACATGGGAAATTTGCGAGTAAAAAAATTAGTTATTTTGAGTGCCACCAAACCGTACGTGAAATATGACGTGGCGCCCATCCTGAATGAAGGTTTTGGGGTCTAAGCAATTACGTTCTTGCTGTGAAATTATCATGTTAGATTTATCCTATCTTGGTGATAAATGATATAATTTCCATAATTACCAATGTTTAAGTGGAAATAATTATTTAAAGTAATTCAGTAAAGAGAATGTCCTTCAAAACAGATGAACAATCATACTGAATGGATAACAATGAAGGGATGATATGAAATTGAATGCAAAGATAAAAGTGCATGAACCGATCATCCCAGAGGGAGTTGTTCAAGAGAAATGGCAAGATTCTGTCAATACCTTATATACAAGAGGTTACCCCTGGTGGCTCATTATAACAAAACGGAAATAGCCAGGGGAGTCCATGGCGCTGCATTAAAAAAAGGAAGCGACTCCTGATGGCCTTCTTTATCAGACGGAATAACCTTTCTGCTAGGGAAAGTCCACGGCGCAAAATTAAAGAAAACAAACCTCGTCTTCATCCATTATTAATTTAAAATCCGTATTCCAGGACATTTGTTGTAGACAGATCTTAGATGTACGTTGACAAATTTTTAAATTAATATTTTAATAAGTGTCAATATATATAGTTGGCGTTTTTAATTGTAATTTATTCTTGAATAATATACTTATATATTATTTCTAAAGTCTGAATACTTGTTATTTTAAAGATAGAGATTATTACAGAAAGGGATATTAAGATTTAAGAATTTTATTATCTCTGCGCGTACTCTGGAATTAGAATACGTAATCATTGTGTTCTATTCTACACTGCAAATAAATAAATAATCATTAAAACACACATTTATAAAAGTTTCTTTATAAATTAAAAAACATACATACTTTACATACAAACATACATACATACGAGCCCTTTCTCAGTCGGCCCATTTTCAACCTAATCTTATTTACAATTTGTTTAACTATATATACACATATATACTCATGGACAAAAAAATTAGCGCACCAAGAAATAATTGCGGGATCGTAACGAAACTTGCAATGAAGGTACATGTCGGGGAGATATGCAAATGATTAGAAATGCAGCGTGATTGCGCATTACGTATAGCCGGTAGAGGGCGTTGAACATCGTACTCTGCGGAGTATAAAACAGGTAACCAAAGCTTGTTTAAGTGTGCTGAATCATTTACAAAGGAAGAGCTGAGGTAGACATGCCATTACGCCGTGTTCGAAGACAGTATACGCAGTTGTCGCAGTTTGAGAGAGGGAGACTCGTCGGGATGATGGAAGCTGGGTGGTCAGCTAGGCGAGTAGCTCGTCAATTAGGCCGCTCTGATTGTGTTGTGAGGAGGTCTTGGGACCAGTGGACCCGAGAGATGTCATGTACACGAAGACCAGGCTCAGGACGCCCTCGACAGACCAGTCGTCGAGAAGACCGCCACATAGTCAGAAATTCAAGCGTACAGCCAACTGCTTCATCGGCCGCCATCCAGGCACAGGTAGCACCTTCACTAGGGGCCGCTGTGTCTTCTCGAACCATACGAAGGCGCCTGGCTGAAGGACAGTTGGTATCGCGGCGCCCATTACATGTGCTGCCCTTGACGCCCACCCATCGACGCCTCCGTTTGGAGTTTTGCCGCGCACGAGGAAACTGGACTGCAGCGGAATGGAAACAGGTCGTCTTTAGTGACGAATCCAGATTCAATCTCGGCAGTGATGACAATCGTGTTCGTGTGTGTAGAGCCCGTGGTGAACGCTTCAATCCTGCCTTTGCTGTACAGCGACACACCGCTCCCACAGCTGGTGTGATGGTATGGGGTGCCATTGCCTACAATACACGGTCACCCCTAGTATTGTTCCGTGGCACCATGACAGCCCAGCGGTATGTTCATGAAATCCTGCCACCACATGTGTCGCCACTCATGCAACGGCTCCCAGGAGCCATTTTTCAACAAGACAATGCTCGGCCTCATACGGCAAGGGTGTCACAAGACTGTCTCCGCACTGGTACTACCCTTCCTTGGCCTGCCCGATCCCCAGATTTGTCTCCAATCGAGCATATCTGGGATCATTTGGGACGACGAGTTGGGCATCCCACGAGTTTGAACGAACTAGAGGCAAGGTTACAGCAAATATGGAACGAAATGTCTCAAGACATCATACAGAACTTGTATGACTCAATGCCCGATCGTATCGCATCGTGCATTCGCGCTAGAGCGGGTCCAACGGAGTATTAACTCCTCCGTTCTTTTGCCTTTTTCTCTGAAATAAATTATCCTTTTTCTTTGATTTTCTAATCATTTACTTATATCAAAGTAGTCATTACGTATGTAAATTTTCGTTTCATTTTGACGACTCCTTCTTGGTGCGCTAATTTTTTTGTCCATGAGTGTATTAATATAAAATTAACCAAGAAAAATTCATGAAGTTCTCATCCAAAGAAGTGAATTCCATTGGTCACCCTGTAGATCGTCAATCAGCAGGTTCCGACGTACGTAATTATCCTCTAGCCAATACCCTATTGGTCCTTCGTCAATTACGTCACGTTTGATCATCTGATAGTCAATACCTCTTTTGATAAAATTGTTATTACTGAATCAGACAAAGGGAAAGTTATGGTGGTTCTAGATAAAGAAGACTATTTTGAAATGATTGATGCTCAAGTTGAAAATGAAAATGTCTATAAAAAAGTCGAAGTATTGATAAAGTAAATAGAAAAATACAATATTAGAAAAATTGGAAGGTAACGCTTTTCAATTTAGCATCATCTAGATCAAAATAATTTCTAAAATAGTGTGTTAGGTTTCATTGATGCATACATCAGATCGAAGAGTTTTAGAGTCACGATTATGGAACATCTGATTTTTAATATTGAATAGATGTAAATTATTTATTATAATATGGATTAGTTTAGTACATTTTAGTTTAAGTTAAAGGTGATATTTGAACTAAACAAATGAACTTTTGTACATGATTTATGTTATCGCAATAAGGTATGTGGTGAGAGTGGGTGGCAGGAAAGCCGAGCACCGCGACCTTTGGTCTATTGTGCTATCCCACGGAAATAAGGACAGATGGAGAGAAAGGATGGTGGGAGAAGTGCAGGGGAAATGGGAGAACCCCGAGAAAACCTGCCCAGCGCGGATCGTCCACCATCAATGAAACCCACATGAGAACCGAACCTCGGTACTCAGAAGTGAGAGGCCAATGTCGTAGCGATAATGCCAGAAATAATTCTTTAATCAGACATCTTGTTTTACATTGTAAAATTAATTAGTTTGATTCTGACTAGAGATTTGTATTACATTGATTTCATAAATGAGTATTGTTTAAAAATATCAATAAGTAGTGTTGAATGTTAAAATGTTAAAATAACTTATGGTTAGTTTAATGTAATTAGCCTGATTAAAGACTTGCCAGCGGTCTCGGTTAGTCGATGAATTTAAATGAAATTTTTTAATTTTATAATTAAATTGTGTTGTGATTTGTGCTATTGTAGGATTCAATTAAGGTGTTTTTTTTAAATTTTTATATAATAATAATTATAATAATAATGTACAATAGTAATGGAATTGAAGTTATGAATATATTATACAAACCAAGATACCTGGTTTTTATAACCAGTTATTTTTGTAGTAAAGTTGTTATTTGAGTAGTAGTAGAGATTCTTGAAACTTAAAGAATTAGGCGGTATATTAATCTGTTTACAGAAACCTGTCCCGTAATCGATAGTCCCCGTAAATTTGACCTAGATTTGAGGTTCAGCTTGTATATCGTTGTCATAAGATTGTTTTATGAGAAATTTTTCAATCATAAATTTTATTTATGTCAAGTAAAAATGCAGTAGATTGAGAGGGTTGAGAGGGTTTACAAATATGAGGTCATAGAAGAATTTGAATTTGTAATGTTTATTAAAGATGAATTATCTTACATTAAAGTTAATTATCTTACATGGAAAAGTACTAATATATGCACACATCGCCCGTCACTCTCGTTATAGTTGAGAAAAGTCGTAGCAAAGTAGCTGTATTGGAAAATGTGCCTGGAAAGATATTTTATTTTCAATAAAAATGGCATCTGTGTAACTCAGGTCATCTTTATAATTAAAATAATAATTTTAAAGAAAGCAATTAATATTTAGTAGATTGTAATCCTTTTTCAATGAAAAGAAATAAATAAATTATTTATTAATTATGATTACTTTCGAAAATGAGAGTTGTCCCGAAGATACATTAAAATAATGAAAATAGATTTAAATCTAGACCTATCATTAATTGCCGTAATTCCATTTTACTAGTTGCCCTGTGCGAATAATTCGCATGGTATCTTGATCAGTCACCGAATGGAAATGTGGAAATAAGTAAATGCAATTATTTATTATTGAAAGGTATTTTATTTTGAAGAGTAAAACATTTAAAAAGCAGATATTGACTTTGTCAGATAGAAACGTTATCATAATTATGGCGTACCGACAAAAAAAAAAACACCTTTGAGAAATAATAAACAACTCCAACAGCTGTCGTGCATGTTAGTTAAACAGATTGTCAATAGATGGCGTGAACAAATTCAACATAACTCTATTGGGTTTGTAAAACATGGATATGATTTCTGTAGTAATCTTAAACTTAAAAGTTAATGAATAGTTTTATTATTCATTGATGCTGTTGGACTATTCACTTCCGTTTCTAAACCATTACTTATTTTAGCTTTGAGTAAGGCATTAGAGGATATTAACATTACTGTTAATCATGACCTTATATATAACATGATTGAATTTATTATGGATAATCAATATTTCTTTGCAAATAATAATATTTTCAGACAAAAAATAAAAATATTTATGGGTTTACATGTTTCTCCATTACTCGTTGAAATCACTATGCATTATATAGAAAACCAGTTGTTCATTCAATATAACAATAGTATTGTATTTTTTCAATACAGATCTGATGACAGATTTTTAGCTGCATGTAAGGATCCGTGGTCAACCATTGTTGACCAATTTAACAGCATTCACCCGGACATAAAATTTACTTATGAACTCCAGGATAACGGCAATCAATTACCGTTTTTAGATGTTCTTCTTAGAATTTCAACCTTATCAGAAGCGTATAGCAAAAGCAGTTTTGACTTTTATGTCATCAACACCGGTTTTCTTAAAAGAGAATTTAATAGAAATGAAAGTAAAAAATGCTTTTCCAGTATCTTCGACTGAAACGTTATTTTAAAACCATCTTTAATTGCTTGAAGATTGGTTTACCGAGAGCCGATAACCAATATTATTTGCAAAAAATATAATAAAAAATACTTTTAGGTACTTTTATACTGTATCAATAAAAACAGATGATAAGAAAATAAAAGTATTTATGCAATTTATCCGTATCACTCAGACACTTTTGGACAGCTTACAAAGATATAAAAAATACGGACATAAGAATAGGTTATTCATTAGATTATAAACTTATTTTAATTTAAAACAAACAAATACCAATAAAGAATATTTACTTGATAAAATGCTCTAACAATCGTGTTTCTATATATGTAATAACGGTAATAGATTACATAAGAGATTTGGAAATCACAAAAGTGCTATAAAAAAAGCGAATACAACATGGTCTTTGGTTAGTAACCGTGTATTCGACTGAACATTGTGTGCCATATTTACGCAACTCTAGACTGCATTACTACCAGATTGCAGTATAATAAGATACACTGAAGCTCGGTTACAATGCGATTGTTTATATCGCGAATTCGGATATAACGCGATTTGGTCTTGGACCCCTTCTATTTTGGAAAAGGTGTATAATTGTAAAATTGCAAAATTTCCGTTTTTTCGCCTACAATCAAATCAAAGGTGTAAATTAATATGCTTGTTTCGTTATTATTTACAGTAATTGAGACTCTATACCCACCCTAATGTCACGAAAATGCGTCAAATACCATATATTTTTTAAAAAATACCAGAATCGCGGACTTTTTCGTTTAACTAAAATGAATATCGAGATCTATTTTTCTGCCAATGACATTCAGTAAAGAGGCCCATGTAATCTAATAGGCGTATGAATACCTAGTTTCGATCCATGTGACTAGTCGTTTGTACAAGATGCCAAGATGGCGGCGCCAAATCGATTTTGGCTAATATAACCCATAAAAGTGTTGAAAAGTAATGATTTATGTATTTATAAATATAAAATTCTCTCACATAGCTCTGAATGATGTAGGTAATCGCAAAATGACCAGTTTAAATCGATTTGGAATCGTGTGGGCGATAATAGGGTGCGATATACGACATTTGACGTCGCGAAGTAATAAAAGTTCGGTTATATCGCTTCTGGTTGTCGGCTATGCAGTTTCTTTTTTTTCGTTGCTCGTTCGAATTCTGAATTGTGGAAGGGAACGGTTGGTAACAGAAAATGTTCAATGTTCCATCCTCTGAGACATTGCATTCGATGCACGTCTATAACGTGTTGGAGCAATTCATCATGCATTCACGTCTTATGGCGTTTTTCAAGTCCTGTAGCGTGTGAATTCTACCTCGATAGACACTATCCTTGCGATAACTCCAGAGCCAAAGTCATAAGGAATGATTTCAGGGCGATCCATGCATAAGGATAATGCTTGCTTTTTTAACGATCATTATGGACGCACTCTGCAATCGCATTCCTAGCCACACGTGACGTGTGCGATGTAGCTCCACCTTGCATGAAGACTACTGTGTTTAGGGCATCATGCTGCTGCAGGAATGGAAACACTTGATTTCGGAATAAAGATGAATAAGGAACCCCTGTAACGGTGCCAGTAACCCATACGATACATCGTAAATTTGTTATCGATAGTGGTTCTCGACCCCTTCTGACCTCTGATACGCCTGTATTCTCTTATAATGCTCAAGTGGAATTTGAATGCAACTGATAATAGCTCCACGAATAAAGCGCAGTCAACAACTGTTAATGGCTTAGCTGTGTTCTTGTTGAAGGCTAGTGCATGATGTGCTAGCTTTTTCAAGGAGAGCCTCATTTGCATATCCGACAGCAGCGCCACTTTCCCCCTGGTGGTGACTATGTGAACTAGAATCTTATTTCTCATGATGCACTCCTCATGTCCCATAAGGCTATAATCCAAAGTTTGAGATCGATGCGCCTGATATTTATCAACTTCAAACACCGTTCTTGAACACCTGATACATTCTGAATATTATGAGATAAGGAAATATTCAATCTTTAATTTCTGTGTTAGTTGTTTAAAGAAACTAACTCGAGTTTACAATTAATCAGATTTGTGATTAATTTTTAATTAGATGTCAATTCGAAGCCATCTTCTAATTCTTACATTTTTAAATTAAATTTTTTATTGTTTCATTTGAAAAATTTTCTGCTTTGTTTTTCTTTTTGTCCATTTGTTTGTTTATCTCTTTCTACGTCATTTCATGATAAAACGGCTAAATGGTCTCCACTCCATCCATTCTTCAAAACCGATCCCCGAAATCCCACTCAAACAGATGGACTAATTTCTTTAAAATTGATTATTTTTTTGCTTATTTATGATCTTACCACTTAGCCCGATTGCAAGTGGTAAAATACTTGGCTGGCGGCTCTTGGAACTGGGTTCAATCCCGACGGAGGTTAGGGATTTTTTTCACGCTAAATTCTCCTCAAGACAGACCTCAGGATCTGAAGAATGGGTTCCGGATTTTTTTCTTGGTTTTTAAGGTAGGTCGTCCGGCTGACTGTCCGACTTCAACTTAGTCCCATTGGTCAGGAAATGTCAGGAGGCTTATCTTCTTTGACCCCAAAAGACCAATTAGGACTGTAGTGGAGATAGTTTTCATTTCTTAACCAAGTTAAAATGTCAGCAACATTATTTTGATCTCCGCTTCTCAATAGTGATCCACGTTCTTTACGGTTTTCTCTATTGTACAATGGATAGCTGAGCATATATACCTTTGATTAATGAATATACGAAAATATTTAATGCTTACCTAAATATTTCTCCATATTTTTCACTGAGTCTAGCAAAATTCTTTTCAGGTTTTTTACTGCTGAGTGAAAAGATGCTGCCAAAAATAGGAATCCCAAAGGGACCTGGTGGCAGATTGGATGGTGTAGTTACATAACGCCAGGTAACACAGGCTGCTATTAGGATTAGGACGATTGTGAAGAGGTCAAGCGAAAAAACGAATCTAGAAATTTATAAAATAAATCTTTTCAATATTTTCAATATTGATGGCTTAAAGAAAAAAATAGAGTAGAACGGAAAATAAGAAAACAAGAAGGATTAAAATGAAAATAAACGTGAAAATGGGTTTTACAAGAAACTAATAAAATAAAGAATAAATAAATAATAAGGGAACTTGCAAACCTAAACGTGTCACAAAAAAAAAGTCTCGAGAAACAAATTGAACCGTGACACATGTCTTATCATCCCCTTATTTAAACAGCTATTTTGAAAAAAAAAAAAAAGTTTTCGCTCTAAAACTTTAGCAATCACACGTAATGGCTCAGGTTTCTGATCTGAATAGGAAATTTGGTCTAAATCTTATTTTTAATTGTCGTGAAAATGTTGACTTTATTTAATTTGATTATGGGTTTTACAAGATAGTGGATATTTCGCTTAACCCATTCGTTTCTTCTGCCATGAAGAAATATAAAATTGCTACGGTGATGTGTGTCTAAACTGCTAATTCTGTTAATGAGTGTCTTTATCACTGCATATGAAGCCTTGTTACTGAAAACTTGCTTCCATGCTCTAGACTTTTGGAGAACGGGCCCTGCATTCGATTTGCGGACCCGTCTTCGAAGCCTCATCTGTTGAGAAGAACATCGTCTCAGCGTTCCGTTCAGAGTGCCCACCCGTACATGAGGTTTCCTCGCCTTAGAAGCGTCATCTACTGAGAAGAAAACTCCTCAGCATCTTGCGTATGTGTGCTATTCGTGAAAAGTCTACCACCATATTATGGCCAAAACGAACGTTTATTACAGGGAAAACTCTCGGAAAAGTTCTAAAAAATAAAATTGTGTTCCGAAATTAGGATCCCAATCCGCATCACTTACCAAGCAACAAACTATAAGTAATTTATTCATTGTTGAATCGTTAGCGAAAGATAGTGATTTCATGCCAATATTTTTTAATATTTTCCTTAGGAGAAGACACTTCTTAGGAAGTAAAAAAAAAACTTCAAAAGACTTTAACTTATTTACTTTGTTAAAACTGATAATTTTAACTCGCTTTTCAAACTATACCACTGGTAAGTTATTTCTTAAGAACTTCCCTTTATTAATATTTCAAAAGAAGGAATACTTCTATTAAACTGTATTATCCATTAGACAAATTAAAAGACTTAATTTGTTCACACCTGGCATTTTTAGCGACCTTATTTGGAAGCTATTGTGATAGTTGCCAAAATCGGTAGCTATTGTGTTTGAACTGTCCGTCCGTGTTTGTTCCACCCTAACAACACTCGAACGGAAGGTCGGATCAGCAAACGGACTTCCCCTCGTGTTCAGAGGCCCAAATACCGTAGAAATAGCATAATTTCAAAGGGCCAAATACTCCTCCCCCATGTAGATATTTGGCATTGTACCCCCTTACAAATCCCGAACGGAAGGTCGGATCGACAAACGTACTTCAACATCGTGTTCAGAGACCCATACAACGTAGAAATAGAGTATTTTTAGGGGCCAATATCCCCCTCCCACGTTATTAAGATATTTGGCATTGTTTTCATTGGATTTGTGCTCTTACCTTCCAAGTTAGAAATGCAACCATGTCATTTTGATTGTCAGCTGTATCTTGATAAGTAAGTTCTTGGACTCATGTCTGGAAGTTATCGGTTCAATTCGTAATTTTTTTATCTTATTTTCCGAAATTTTTTTTCTTTTCTTACGTTAATAAACTTCCTTTTTAGCGGCCCGTAGGCTACAGCTTGCCTTTAAAACATACGGCACCGTTCTTGCTTTTATGCTTGCTGGATGTCACACTCTGTAGTGGCCAAACGGTTAGAGGTATTAGAATGAAACCTTCACCATTGTTTTCAGCATCAAAAAGTAATGGACCACGTCCAAAAAAAATCAGACCTCTAGGACCACTCCCTAAATGAATTTTGGGTGGGGGGGGGGGGTCAAAAGTGGTATGCTTGCTGGATGTCACACTCTGTAGTGTGATGACATCTGGTGAAGTTACTAATCATCCCTCTGTACAGCGTCAAGGCCTGGTCGTTTTCAATCTTATAACACAACAAATATTTTGAAGAGAGCAACCAAATTCACTTAACTTTATTATTATAATGAACAAAATTTAATTGCGTTAATGTGTGTTTAATCAAGTCGCAAATAAAAAAGCCAAACACAAATAAAAGGATAAAAAACATTTAACACATTAAAAACGCTATAAGTTTCGTTCAGAACTTTTACAAGACTTGTAGAAGATTTGTAAAAGTTCTGCTAAGTTCTGAACGAACATGTAGTTTTTTTTAATGTGTTAAATGCTTTTTATCTTTTTATTTGTGTGTTGGCTTTTTAGCGGCCCCTAGGTTACAGCTTGCCTGTAAAACATAGGGAACTGCTCTTGCTTTTATGCTTGCTGGATGTGTCACTCTGTAGTGGCCAAACGGTTAGAAATATTAGAATGAAACCTTCACCATTGTGTTCAGCATCAAAAAATAGGTGACCACATCCAAAAAATCAGATCTCTAGGACTACTCCCTGACCGAATTTTGGGTTTCAAAAGTGGTCGCTTCCGATAAAGAGGAAAACGGCGATAGACGTCCCCCCAATATCGACCCTTTTGAACACATTTTGTTTATAAAATTGTGCATATTACGGGGCCGCTTTGCTTTTGATACTGTCTAAAAGCATTAATTTATCTTGTTTAAAAAATAAAAATAATAATAAACAAGATAAATTAATGCTTTTAGACAGTATATAATATATAAAAAATAAAAATAATAACATATATTATTATGGGTCGCCTTTAAAGTTAAGCTTTAGTACAAAATTTTATTCACTTGTTTTTTATATTTTAACGGCTGTATCAAGTTTAATTTGATCCTGTAAAACAGAGTCTTTTTTTCTATTTACTTTCTAAAAAAGACTTTCTAAGAATCGTACATTTTTATCCAAAAAAAAACCCCACAAAAGATCTTATTTATGCTGTGAATATGCTCTTATTTACCTCACTATGCTGAAAAAGAATCAAAGTATGTACAAATTACATACATATACATTACATAGATAACAGCCATGTTACTTGAATCAGAATAACCCAATTAGTCTTGTAATCAAATAAAAATGAAAATTGAAATCAGAAAAAAAAAAAATTGATAAAGACATCTCCAACTTTTCAAAATATATTTAAAATATATTTAATGAAAAAAAATGAATTTTCGGAAAAATATTTCTTTTTTCCTTTTTCAAGTTTGTTATCATTAACAATAAATATCGAGGTGTTACATTTCATATACACTTCCTAAACATAGTTGTAAGCAATGACATTTAACCATTGTTATACTACAATCTATGATCATTATTTTGACAAAAATATTTCTACAATTGTTGAAATTCTTCAATCTTTACTGCGTTTTTTTGTTAATGATACAGTTCTTTACCATGTCTTTAGCTAAATTTATTAATACATTATCTATTTCTAATCCATAATTCCTATTAAAATTACTATTTTTTGTATTTTTTATTATCATGCTTTCCATTAATTTTTTTATTTTAGTATCCTTTTCCAAAAATAATATTGTATTTTCATCACTAATGTTGTGACCCAGTTTACAGCAATGATCCACTACATCTGACCTTTCCCCTTGTTTGTTTTTAATGCAATAGATGTGTTCTAAGGCACGTTCGCTGACCGTCCTTTTACTTTCCCCAATATAGAATGCACTGCAATCCAAACATTCCAATTTGTAAATTAGACTCATGTTTCGACTGTTTTCAATCTCATTCAATTTATGGCATAGTATATTTTTTAATTTATTATTATATTCAAATGTTACATTGACATGATATTTTCCGCAAATCCTTTTGAATTCCCAACTTCTTTTATTCTTTCTTTATTATTGTATTGGCTCGTCTCTTTAATTTTAAGCTTATCATATTCTCTTAATGCCTTATTTATGAACCTTTCATCAAGACCTATATCAAGATAATGATCATAGATTGTAGTACAACAATGATTAAATGTCATTGCTTACAACTATGTTTAGGAAGTATATATGAATGTAACACCTCGATACTTATTGTTAATGATAACAAACTTGAAATAGGAAAAAAGAAATATTTTTCCGAAAATTCTTTTTTTTTTTCATTAAATATATTTTAAATATGAGATGTCTTTCTTTATTAATTATGCAAATGAATAGGAAAGAGTTAAGGAAGAAATATGGAATCGAAAAAAAAAATAATAAATTGCAATGTTGGAAAATAGTGACTGTTGGAAATAGTTATTATGTAGCATTATAATAATATTGTTTTGATAAAAAATAGAAAATAAAAAAATATTAATAACAGAAATATAATCAAGCCAACGCACATGACTAAAATTAAA
>JAFIDM010000003.1:31746169-31767152 GCA_023159025.1 Thereuonema tuberculata | reverse complement strand
AGAAAATAATTTTAGCAGAGCGTTTAAATAAAATAGCAGATGAAGTTAAACGAATAGGTGTAGGTGGATGTAAAATTGTTTTATTTCAAATCCTATCCTAGTAAGAAATACTGTCAATTAAAGGTAATGGTTCAATGAGCATAAACAAGTAAACTAGAATTAAGTGCTTTTAATTCTTTGATTAAATGCTATATTTAGTTACATATATTATTTCTTCTTCCTAGAAATGGTATATTACTCTTTTACAATTAACATAGTTGCTTCAGCTTAAAGATTGCACTGTGGTTTGGTAGTAACCCTTTCTTGATTTTAACCACAATACTCCCTTTCAATCTTCGACTTGAAAATCGGAATTAACTTTTCTTCTTGGAGTGTAAGCATGAGCGTGTATATACTATAAGCTGGCTCGGTTGACTTGCATGACCTTTAAGTGCTTGATCAAATCTTGAAGTCTAGTCTTATTCACAACCTTTGTCAATAAATCAGCGGGATTATCCTGGCTGCTTACATACTTTAGTAGAATTTCACCCTGTTCTACGTAGTCCTTGATGATGTAGAACTTTAAATCAATATGCTTGCTTCTGGTGGTTTCAAACTTATTTTCGATCATCCGGATCGTTGGTTGATTGTCGCAATAGAGAATACTTGTTCGACTTGAAAGATCTTCGAACTTCAATTCGGACAGTGTTTTCTTGCAACTTACAATGTCTCGAGCGCATTCGTAACAGGAAATAAGCTCGCTTTCTTGACTGGAGTGGGCAATCAAACTTTGCTTTTTACTTCTCCATGATATAAGGTTGTTGCCTAGAAATATGGTGTTCCCTGATGTTGACTTTCCGTCTGATCGGTCGTTGAAGCTAGCGTCAGAATATGCATAAAGCAAATTCTCCCCCTTGGTGAATATCATCTGCATGTCTTCAGTAGGTAACGTAGCATTCGTTTGACATTTCTCATGTCAAATTCAGTTGGGGAATTTAACTTCTCCGAACAACGGTTGACTGAATAAGTAATATCCGGTCTACTGTTGGAACTTATGTAGATAAGACTTCCTACGATGCTTCTATACAGCAAATGCTCTTGTTTTCCTAGTTTTTCACTTTCATCCATTTCGTGACTTCCTTTGTTAGATATTTCTACTAACGGTGTGCTCATTGGCTTCGAGTTTTCCATGTTATGTTTTACTAATAAATCATGGATAAATCGCTTCTGGGAAATGAACAACTTTCCTTGATCCTTGTCATATCTGATGTTCATACCTAGGTAATCCTTTATTCGGCCTAAATTTTTTATTCCGAATAATTTATCTAGCATGTGTTTGATATTGTTAATCATTTCTTCATTTTTGCCTATGATCAAAATATCATCGACATAGAATAACAATATATATGTATTTCTATCACTCGCTTTGTATGTGAAGATACATGGCTCTGTCTTGATAGTTTTGAATTCACTTTTCAACAACTTATCTCGCAGGGTTTCATACCATCTACGTCCTGCTTGCTTTAATCCGTAAATTGACTTTTGCAATTTTAGTCCGTTGCATGCTTTGTCCTTGAGTTCGACTCCTTGAGGAACTTCAATGTAGACGTCATGGTCAATCAGACCATTTAAGTAAGCTCCTTTTACGTCACATTGATGAATTTCATGGTCCTCTTGCACGGCTAACGATAAAAGCATTCTGATGGTAGTTAAGCTGGGGGTTGGAGAATAGGTTTTATTATAATTTTCTCCCTTTCGTTGTAAATACCCGTTTATTACAAGACGTGCTTTATACTTGGTAATTTCACCCTTTGCATCTCTTTTGGTCCTAAAAATCCATTGTGTGGACAGAGGTCTCGCATAACTTGGGATTTCCGTTTCTAGCCATGAGTTATGATCCTTGAGATTCCTTAACTCTTCCCTAATGGATTCTTTCCACTTAGAACTGTCACTGCACGTGATTGCCTCGTTGTAGTTCACTGGAATGGTTTCACATGTTCGCTTGTTGATTCTAACTTTAGGGTTCAACTTAACTTGACGACTTCCAAGTTTGAAGTAATTTTCTTCTACTTCAGGCTCTTCATCCGAGGTTTCCGATTCAGACTGTTCAGACGCCTCTCTTGAATTGTCTGATGGGTCCTCATTGGATAGTTCTCCTTCTCTAATGGTTTCATCATGCACACTTTCGTCTTCGGAAGAACTGGTGTCAGCTATTTGGCTCTTTCGAGTAATGAGTCTGAGGTCATACTTGTGGTCAGTTGTGTTTCGGTTCACTTCGAGAAACTCACTCCCACGCTTGTTCTCATTTACGTATACATTTCTTGTTTCAACTATTTTCCTGTCATCTGTATCGTAGATTATGTATCCTCTGGTTGCATTGGAGTAACCTAGGAAGATACCCTTATGAACCTTCGACTCGAACTTGTTCCTAACTTGAACTTTTGGTAATTTCAGGTAAGCTGCACTACCAAATCTTCTTAAGTGTTTAACGCTTGGGGGTGCTTGGTTGTTGTACCACCGAGTTAAAGGGATGTCAAAATCTATGCTCTGATGCGGCAGGCGATTCAAAATGTAATTCGCGCACTTTACAGCATGAGTCCAATATGTCACGGGAAGCTTGGCGTCCGTGAGAATAGTCCTTGCCATCTCGACTAAAGATCTATTGAATCTTTCGGCAATACCGTTTTGTTGTGGCTGGTACGCCGACGAATGCTGGAACTTAATTCCTTTATCCTCTAACAAATTCATAACGTCTTTGTTGATGAATTCTTTACCCTGGTCAGATAGTATGTGTTTGATCTTATTTTCACTAGACCGTTCTGCATAGGCTATAAAAGTCTTGATATGGTCCACTACAACATCTTTACTTTCAATTATATCAATGAAGCTCCGCCTGGTGTAGTCGTCGATAAATGTCAATATGTATGCTTTCTTTCCGTTGTGTGACTGCATCGGCCCGCATAAGTCAGTATAAATGAATTCCAATGGTTTAGATGATCTTACTTTATTCAATCTCTTGTGGCTGATGTTAGGCATCTTACCGTGTTGACAACCTTCACAGAATGAGTCTTTCTTGTCTACGGGGATCTTGATTCCTTCTACTCCTTTGAGTAAGTTCTTGGATTGAATCATCTTCATCCTTACAGAAGAAATGTGGCCGAGTCTAGCATGCCATAGGTGATATTTATCGTGTCTCTGTTCATTGAAGTAACTCTTCACCGGTTCTTTTACAGGTGTACAATCCACTTTGTACAAGTTATTCACCTTTTTACCTACTAAAATGGTTCTGTTGCTTGGATCCTTGACAACGTATCTGTTCTTGTTGATGTACTGTTTGCATCCGTGTCTATCAAGTTCTCCAGCGGATATTAAATTAACAGCTATTTTGGGTACAAAGTACGTGTTTGTCAGCCTCACTACTAGGTGTTTGTTTTGTGACGTCTTTACTCTCAATGGAACTATGCCGGCTCCTAAAGCTTGGATGGATTCCTCAGAAGCTCCGTATACTTTCGTAACATTGCGGAATTCCTGGTAACTGCTAAAAGAGTCTTTGTCATTACATATGTTATGACTACTAGCGCTATCGATGTACCACGATGTCCTTTTCTTTGTTTCGACTTCACCTCCGTACATGGTGACGATACCAGAGAAGTTCTTCTTTTTGTCGTCCTTAACTACGTCATCTTCTGTCTTCTTACTTTTGCGTTTTGGCTTCTTGCGACAGAATCTGGCGATGTGGCCTATCTTACCACAATTATAACAGCGTCGAGAATCCTCGTCTCGATTAGGGGTTTTCTTAGACTTAGTATCAGCTACAGCTTTATAACTTTGACTATTGCACACAGCGTCATCTGACCTTTTGTGGCTTCTGCTATCTTCAGTAGTATCATCTGATTTTATGTTGCTGTGTCTGCGTTTGTACTCTTGCATCACGCAATCAATTACCATCTCCGAGTTGTAATTACTGTGTTTCTGCATTGTCATAATATTTTGTGCACAAGCGTCATAATTATTCGGCAAACCAGACAAGATAAGCCAACTAACTTCATGGTCAGGCATCACACCTCCCTTTGTTGTGATTTCCCCTGCTAGGAGTTTTATTTTGAGTATTGTATCTGGCAAATTTGTGTCGTCTTTCATTTTACTCATAGTAAATAAATCTCGTTTGAGGTCTGTCACTTTGAGATAATCGATGATATTAAACTTTGCATCGATCTCATTTAGTAGCTGGTGTGGATCACTCACTTCTTGTAATAACATGCGATACTTCTCTTCAAGAGATTCGTGAATTAAACCAACTGCCTTCTGGGCTTTATTTAAGAGTTTATATTTAATGGGCTTATCTTCCATTTCTTTTAATTCTTTCAGCGGAGTGTTTGCCATATCCCAAAGACCGTCTTTTTGCAACTGGGTGCGGATATGCATTTTCCAACTTGCATAATTTACGCCACTGAATTTTAGAATGCAACTTGCCATGATAACTGCAATAATCTAGCAATTGAACTATTGTACTTTTTATTGGTTCAGTTGAATGCAAAACTGGATCTTTATCCAAACATAGTTTGCACAACTTGAATCTTTGCCAAGAGTTCGTAACTGTCTTTGTGGCACGTGTATTTCAAAACATCTAGTACGACGCTGTAATTCTATTCGTAGCTTACGACTTGTTGCTTTATTTGTAACTTGCGGCTCGCTATTTTACTCGTGACTCGCACAGTCCGAAACGTTCCTAGGGTCTATAACCATAGATGTGCCTAACTTGCACATTTAGAAAATAACTTTAGCAGAGCGTTTAAATAAAATAGCAGATGAAGTTAAACGAATAGGTGTAGGTGGATGTAAAATTGTTTTATTTCAAATCCTATCCTAGTAAGAAATACTGTCAATTAAAGGTAATGGTTCAATGAGCATAAACAAGTAAACTAGAATTAAGTGCTTTTAATTCTTTGATTAAATGCTATATTTAGTTACATATATTATTTCTTCTTCCTAGAAATGGTATATTACTCTTTTACAATTAACATAGTTGCTTCAGCTTAAAGTCTCTCTTAAATCGATAAGTCTTTCACTGTATGTGAATCAATCGTTAAATGTTCTTTGTAAAACTTGGTAAATCTGCATCCACGAAGGTAAACGTCTTTACTTCACTTTAATAGTTGAATTATCTACTTGTGTCATCTTGATACCTTTAACTATGGTTACGCTGTTCGTGAATTAATGCAAATGTGTTCTGTGTATCAACAAGAAAAATATGACTTACTTGCAGACTTCAATGCGATGTTTAATTATATCCTTACTTCGTATAAATAAACATTGGCTCTCGGTATTGGAAATAAACTTTGGAATATTTCGTATCACTTTCAAAATGGCATCGTTCCAGTTGCTGCACATCGAATGAGATTACGTCACTACTTATACGCTGAAACAGAGCATACAATATGATTAATAAATTATATCACTAAATCCTTCTCATTAATCATAGTTTAAATCGACACTTAATGTTTCACACATTCGATATAAAACCTGTCTCCAAAATACTTGTTTAGAGAATTGCATTTCGCTTAAATATCGCCATCTTTATATTCCAATGACTTCTGCATTTTTCCTTGCTGCTTCTCCTTGGTTCTCTCGCAGAATCCAACAGTCCAATCACGTGTCAACTATATAATGCACGGAGCAATTGTTTCCGATGACTTCTGGTGATTGTTTCTTTACAATAGCAGTGCTTCAATTGTTTCCATTGTAAGTCAAAAATCTGTTTGAAGAAAATGTTCTATAATTTCATTTCATGACGGGGATTGCACTGTGGTTTGGTAGTAACCCTTTCTTGATTTTAACCACACTTTCAAATGAAGAATCTACTTATTTTCAATGAACCATACCTGTAGAAAGCCTTACCTACTTTTTTTTGTCCTACTTAGAGAGCGTATCTATGGAAATATTAAAATTGCAACAGTTCAAAAAGTTCTGTTTATATCAACAAAACTGATCAGCTGTTCAGAAAGTAATTTGAAATTCGTGATTCGAACTTTCTAGTCCTTCAACTGGACTTGATCATTACTTGAAGCCAAACTGAGTAAAAGCCTTCGCATAACATCATAAAGTAGTAATGAAGATAAATCAGAACCACATCATGTATGATAATAAACACTTAATAATACTTAATAATAAAGTTGTCTCCAGTTGTAACAAGTGAATGTAATTTTGTGCTAAAGAGCTACCCCATCATAGTAAAAAAAAAATGTTTTTGCAAATTATTGCAACAAATTTTTACAATTGATCAAACATGATTCGATCATGAGTCTCTCTTTTTCTTCAGAAATTTCGCAATCACTTTTGACAACTGGATCTGGATTGTGTCCTTCTTCTTCACAGTGATCTGCCCAGTCAGAAATTCTACTTTTATTCCTAAAAGCTCTAATATGTTCTGCCAATCTCTCCTTTAAAGTTCTGTCAGTACTTCAGTAAAATAGATGCCCCCATAATCTCTGCATGTGGGGCTATATACAAGCCCCATTTTACTTTTTAATTCAGAATGTGGTTACTTTTAAATGATTTTTCATAATGTTCGTAAGAAATCCTATAATCTTTATTTATCAGTAATGCGTCTAGAAAAGCAAGCTTGTGTTCTTTCTCTTTTTAAACTTTAAATTTTAAACTAATTTTAACATAATTAATATAACTACAGAATTTCAAAAATTGTCTCTGTTTAATGTAAATTCTGGACTTAATATTAGTTCAAAAATAGCAATTATCAAGAATTACATCAAACGAATAAAAGAATATAAAGAGAATGAAAGGTTATGGTCAAGAAAATTTAAGAACAACTTATAAAGAAAACTTTTGTAAATGAATATCCAAATTTTCATTCATAACTAATGTATTTAAGGAATTTTATAAAGAAAGAAGAAAAGTGAAACAGTAATTTTAACAAAATAATTAAGCTACCATCGGGATTTAAGTAAACAAAAACGTCAGAGATGTTTGTAAAGTAAACAGTATTTGATTAGTTTTTATATATATATATATATATAAAGGTAACAAATTGTTTAAACAGAAGAAGAATGTTAATGACAACATGTTAAATAGAATGTGGATTGCATACCGTATAGTCTGACTTGCAGAGATTGTGGGGGCTCTATTTTGGAAGTACTGGAAGAATTTTAAAAAACAAGCTTACTTTTCTAGACGCATTATTAATAAATGAAGATTATAGGATTTATTATGAAAACTCATTAAAATGTAATCACATTCAAAAATTAAAAAGTAAAAATGGGGATTGTATATAGTCTGACATGCAGAGATTCTGGAGGCGTCTATTTTGGAAATACTGAAAGAACTTTAAAGGAGAGATTGACAGAACATATTAGAGCTTTTAGGAATAAAAAAAGTAGAATTTCTAACTGGGCAGATCACTGTGAGGAAGAAGGACACAACCCAGATCCAATTGTCGAAACTGAATGTGAAATTTCTGAAGAAAAAGAGAGACTCATGATCGACTCATGTTTGATCAATTGCAAAAATTTTATTAATAAGGATAAGTTTCTTAAAATAAGTAGCGCATCATTTGGATATGTTGAAAAATTTATGAAAAAATAAGTTTTTAGATATTAATGATGTAATGTGAATATTGTTACTATTGTTATTTATGAAGTATCATTATTATTAATGTGATAATTGTTATTATTAATAATAATAATAACAATGTTATTGAAGACGATAATGTTCATTTGTTAACTTGAATACGAAAATGTTTTATTTTAATTCTTATTTGTAATCCTTATGAAATGTAGAGGAAGAAGAATAGTTTCTTGCCTCTGGTAACACCTGAAGTCCTTCGAAAAGAAGGATGAAATTTCGTGGAAATTAAAGGAGTTGTCTTTATATCAAGGATTTCTAGGAGTATATTATTTACAGGATATAGTAAAGAAGCTTATATAAATGGGAAATATTTCTTCCATTTCGTTCTTGCATTATGTATAATTTTGAATTTAAGTAGATATGCAGAATATATGGAAATATTATATGCAACCCAGCAATCACATAGTATATCACATCGTGGATTTGCTATTTTGTACGCCTAGTACGAAACATTTTATGTTTCATGATTTTCGTTACATTAGATCAATAGTACACGTGCAATGTTTATTGTATTAAAGGATTTGAGTTGAAACTAAATATGGAGACATAAGAAAATTCTGTCAAGAATTTGCGGAATCCCTAGGAAAATAGGGCGCCAAAAACACTACCTCATCTTGAGATATTGAAAATAAATTCTCAGCTGCAGTCTTGCGATCATGTTTATTGGATTTGAAATACAGTAAACCTCGTATCCACTGTTTCAGTTTCCGAGGTTTATGTAATCGAAATTCATCGCTGTCTAAAAATATTAAATAGAAAATTACAGAATTATAGTAAATATTCATAACTGAAATTGTGCTCGGTTCTGAGAAACGTGATGACATCTGGTAAAGTTACTAATCATCCCTCTATACAGCGTCAAGGCCTGTCGTTTTCAATCTTATAATACAACAAATATTTTCGAGAGCGAGACCAAATTCACATAACTTTATTATTATATTGAACAAAATTTAACGTGTGTGAAGTAATCAAGTCGCAAATAAAAAGGCCAACACACAAATAAAAGGATAAAAACATTTAACACATTAAAAACACTACATGTTTCGTTCAGAACTTAGCTGAACTTTTTACAAGACTTGTAAAAGATTTGTAAAAGTTCTGCTACCTTCTGAACGAATATGTAGTTTTTTTAATGTGTTAAACGCTTTTTATCCTTTTATGTGTGTGTTGGCTTTTTAGGGCCCCTAGCTTACAGCTTGCTGTAAAACATAGGGAACGCTCTTGCTTTTATGCTTGCTGGATGTCACACTCTGTAGCGGCCAAACGGTTAGCGATATTAGAATGAAACCTTTACCATTGTGTTCAGCATCAAAAAGTAGGTGACCACTCTCGGACCACTCCCTGACCGGATTTTGGGGGGTCAAAAGTGGTCGCTTCTGATAGAGGAAAACGGCGATAGACGTCCCCCCAATATCGACCCTTCTGAACACTTTTTGTTTATAAAATTGTGCATATTATGGGGCCGCTTTGCTTTTGATACTGAATAAAAGCATAAATTTATCTTGTTTATTTGCAAACTTTATTGTTATAAATTTTCTACTTGTAGTAATTAATAATAAAATGAAAAAATTATCATTGTGAATGTTTTATTGTGCCTAATTTATAAATTAAACTTTATCAGAGGTATGTAAAGCTTATATAGTATTTAGTATTATCCGCGGTTACAGACATCCGCTGAGGGTGCCATTAATTCTTAGTTTTAACTAGTATTATATTTAAAATATTGCAACGTTTTGGCAATTATAGTTCTAATTGTCATTTTCGAATTAGAAATAACAGATGGATCAGAAAGGAATAATCTTGAGATTCAAAAAAAAAAAGGTTAAAATACATTCATTATTTAAAGGGGTTAATGGGAAAGACACACAAGTCAAAAAACAATATAAAATGAGATGTAGTCCCGGCGGCCTAACGGATAGCACGTTTGACTTTGGATCAGAAGGTTGTAGGTTCGATTCCTGTCGCGGACGTTTCATTGTGATTATTTCTATTTCCAGTTCTCACAGAAAATTGCGCCGGATAGACAGAGACTTAAAAGATTTTGGTAATATAGATTATTCATATTTTATGTAGGTTTAATTAAGGATATTTTTATACAAATTTTGACATTTTTATAAAAATTCCGCATAAAAATTTATTGCAGTAATAGATTGTTTTGTTAAAAACTGAAGAAATACAATTAGTGGGAATATTATACTAAAATTATTGAAAAAATACAAATTAAATAAAACAAGAAATGAATTCAGCACAAATTTAACCAAGTTGCCTTTCTGGTTCGATTATCGGGAAGGAATCGGGAACGGCCGTTTCGTCCTACTTGGAACTCATCAGCCCGGTCTCCGCCTTCCCCGATAAAAGACCCAGAAAGGCAAGATACTTAAGTGGAGGACACCGTCACACCTGGCAGTGACCCCCGCAGAACAAAAAACATCAACAATAAATATTGTGCTAATTACCACAACTAAAAACCTATTCCTAATAACTGATAGGACTGTAGGTTATTTTAATATAAAGAAACATAAGTTAAAGGAGCTTAACGTGCTGTAAAATAATTCAAATTAAATAAAACAACAAATGAATTCAGCACAAATTTAACCAAATTGCCTTTCTGGTTCGATTATCATTATTTTACAGCACGTTAAATTCCTTTGACTTATGTTTCTTTATATTAAAATAACCTACAATCCTATCAGTTATTAGGAAGAGGTTTTTAGTTGTTATAATTAACACAACATTTATTGTTGATGTTTTTTGTTCTGCGGGGATCACTGCCAGGTGTGACGGTGTCCTCCACTCAAGTATCTTGCCTTTCTGGGTCTTTTATCGGGGAAGGCGGAGATCGGGCTGATGAGTCCCAAGTAGGACGAAACGGCCGTTCCCGATTCCTTCCCGATAATCGAACCAGAAAGGCAACTTGGTTAAATTTGTGCTGAATTCATTTCTTGTTTTATTTAATTTGAATTATTTTACAGCACGCTAAACTCCTTTAACTTATTGAAAAAATTATTGAAAAAATAACGGCATAAAAATTCTAATTTTTTACCTGTAATGATTATTAAATGTATTTATTCCTATTTTTTATTCTGTTTCGAAATTAATACAAAGAAAACAAAACAGTACCTCACCGCAGCCATTTCCTGTCATTAACCAGGACACGTCACACCTTCGACAGATTGTTGCAAGAGCAGAAGAAGCCAGGAAAAGTCAGTTTAATAGTTTTAATTGCTTTATAGTAACTGAAGCGCAGTAACACTTTCAAAACGACATGAGCTTTATAAACGAGATTTTTTTACCTGTAATAATTATTAAATGTATCTATTCCTATTGTTTATTCTGTTTCGAAATTAATGCAAAGAAAACAAAACAGTATCTCACCGCAGCCATTTCCTGCCATTAACCAGGGCACGCCACACCTTCCTGTTGCAAGAGCAGAAGCCAGTTAAATAGTTTTAATGGCTGTATAGTAACTGAAGCGCAGTAACACTTTCAAAACGACATGAGCTTTATAAGCGAGATTTTTTTACTTGTAATAATTATTAAATTTATTTATTCCAATTTTTTATTCTGCATTTTTTAATTAAGATTCATCTATTTGTAGTACTAATTTTACTTAATGTATGGAAAGAATGAATAAAAATCCTTCTTAATCTTTATGTGCCGCTGTTTATGGTTCATTTCCTTTCACACACACATCAAGTTCGTACTACTGTAATTGGTATTACAGTGGCTTGAGAGGCAGTGCGGCCAACCACCAGCGTCCGTCATGTTTTTGCAAACTGGAGCACAAGTTTATATAAGCCACAGAAGGAATTTTCACATTTTAACTAAACTTTTTTGACTCACAAATGTTCTGCTGCCTTTGATTGTATTTAATGTGAATTACAGAAACACAAAAACAATTTTTTTCCATTTTGCACCCTAAAAAATCACTAAAATATACATATATTTTTTCGTAAAAACAAGAATTTAAGTTGTTACCAATCCAAAAGAAAAAACATATCTTATAATCCTTTTTTTTATATATATTTCTTTTATTGACACCAGTACAAAATCCTATCAGTTATTTGTTATATAAAGACATTAAAATAAAGTAAATATCTCTTTGATATTTTTGAATTTTAATAGGGGAAATGATTGAAATAAATAAAGTGATATAAAGTCCTAAAAAAACGGATTTCAGAAAAAAAAATAATCATTTACTAAAAAATATCTGAAAATATATAAAATATCTTTTTTTTTTTTTTTTTTGCAAAAATTAAATAAAAAATATGAGACATAAAATAAAAATCAATTTAAGAAAAAAATAAAACAAGCCTTATATTTTATGAGCAAAGCCTCTTATTTTTTTATTATTTATCATTTTAATAGTTGAATTATATTATAAAAGTGTTTGAATTATATTACATCAAATTTAACTTTTATCAATTGTAATTTGGAATTGTAATTTAGAATTTGTTTGTTTTATGTTCAGGGAAATAAATAGTTTTATTTCTTTCTTTTTCGACCTGATGAAGGTTAATTGATCAGATTATTCGAAATATTGTCGTTATTATTGAGTAAAGAATTTTTAGAGGATTATTATCATGAAGTTATATTTATTAAATCTATTGTTTGCTTATTGTTGTATATATATTGTTAGATATTATAGTTTTATGTTAATTAATATTATAAGGAATGTAATTAGGTTATTTTGTAGTAAATGATTAATTTTCTTTTCTGAAATTCGTTTTTCTAAGACTTTATATCCCTTTATTTATTTCCATCATTTCCCCTATTAAAATTCAACAATATCAAAGATATATTTAATTTTTTATTGTATTTATATAACAAACAACTGATAAGAACTGATAGTATTTGTACTGGTGTCAATAAAAGAAATATGAATGACACAAAAAAAAATAAAAATAAAAGACTTTCCTCACAAAATATAAGGCTTGTTTTATTTTTTCTTAAATTGGCTTTTATTTTATGTCTTATATTTATTATTTAATTTTTGCAAAAAAAAAACAGGATTAAAAGATATTAAAAGAGATTGGTAACAACTTAAATTCTTGTTTTTATGAAAAAATGTATGTATATTTTAGTGATTTTTTAGGGTGCAAAATGGAAAGAAAAATGTTTTTGTGTTTATAAAATTCACATTAAATTCAATCAAAGGCAGTAGAACAACTGTAAGTCAAAAAATTTAGTTAAAAAGTGAAAAATCCCTTCTGTGGCTTATATAAACTTGTGCTCCAGTTTGCAAAAACATGGCGGCGGAAGCGTTAGCCAATAGAAAAGAAGACGTCCGTTGGCCACACTGTCTCTCAAGCCACTATAATTGGTATCATCAGGCAGCGCCATATTTTCTCCTGTCGGTCTTTTTTTGAACTAATTTCTTTTTTATTAAAGAAATATTTCCCCCCGCCGTGCTGGCGTGGTCGTGCGGTCTCGGCGGCGGCCAACCGTGGCGTCCAGTGCGCCAGTTCCTGGGTTCGAATCCCGGCAAGGGCATGGCTGTTTCAATTTCCTTTCCTGTGTGTAAGCCTCTTCTTCGCTTTCTCTTCGGTCTAACGTCATTCCGTAATGGCGTCCTGAGGGTTAGCTCTGGGAAAGCACCTCAGTATCTTCTCCCCTTGAAATTCTCGGAACAGAGATTCTGTTCCGCCCAGATCCGGCCTGGCGGCTGGCATCTGGCTCCCTAGACCCACACTTGGTGGAACAGGGCATACAGGCTATGTATGTAAATATTTCCCCCATGATCTGCAATGACCATTAACTTGCTGTCGCTTTTAAGCACTGATAATTCTCGACATACCATGGGGTTAAGTTCTGACAACGCATTTAAGTCGCTCTGTCGTAAGTTTACTGTACTGAATAAAGTATGTCAGAAACCATTGTACAATAGAGGAAAGTGACCATATTTCGGATGGTGCCTTAATTTCGGATAGCGTGATAAATCGCGTACCAGTCAGCAGATTGCAATAGTGTCTACCATGAGCGGAAGCTCTGGCCGCCATATATAATCTGTCTTTTCGTCGTGAGCCTTCGATCTGCATGTACGCAACAATAAATAATTTAAAAATTTTACAAAAAGTGAATTATTAAAGATGCCAACTTCGAACACAGCTGGAACGCAAGTGGTAAGTTCTAATAATTTCTTTTAAAGTGTATAATGAAGTTCATAAATGTAGTTTAAGTGGCAAGTCGCATCGTTGTGTATGATTCTAAGGTAAGTTTCAATGTTGATTCAAAAATATTTGTCATAATGTCCTAATTTCGGATAGTCAATGGTGGCTAATTTCGGATATCCGTTTACTGTAGAAAGCACACCCAAAGGCTGAAGTTCGTGTAGTAGAAATAACGGTAGACAGAAACATAGAACCTCTTGTATCCGAAAATGTTATCTCTACCTCACAATTCAACCAACCCAGTAGACCTACAGAAACAGTCGACCGCATCTCCGGATGCAAACACATCTGTGTCTAAATTTGTAAAACCTACTGATATAAGTCCTTTGCCTGCCCTCAAGAATCGTAAAAATGTTGATTGTGAGAATGCAGCGAAAAACAAAAAGGAGGTAAAAAGGGTAAAGCATTTTTGGTCACTGGGTCTCCAATATCCAAAATTAAGACCCCATTTGCTTCACAACAAAAACAGCAATGTTTTGCAAAAAAAATAATTAAACTATCTATTTTTTTTAATGGATATTTACCAGTTCGGGATCTAAAATTATGTTATTTATAGAAGAAAACAAAGTAAAATTCTTAACCAAACTTCAATATTTTAAATTCTTTAGATTAAAAACAAAATGGTATCCGAAATATGGTCACCTTCCTCTATACGTTATTAAGTCAGACATATGTTCAAACACTTTTAAAGTTAATTATTTGCAAAAAGGCAGAGATATATTCAAAAGATTTTCGTATGTAACAAAGGTCATGTGAAATGCCCTTTTTACTTACGACTACGACAGCGGGCGGACGTAACTCGAAGCAGTACTAAGAAGTAGTTCTGTGCTCTTTAAACTAATAGAAGTGTAATAATAATCAATTCGAAATCAATTAAATAAAAAAAAAGAAATAAAAAATGTAATATGATGACATTACAGTATTGTAATGTCAACATTTCCTGTTTCCAAATTAATACAAAGAAAACTAAATATAGTAATAAAAACAAAACCTCAACAAAATTACATTAATTTAGAGAAAACCTCATCCGCTACCATTTCCTACCATTTCCTAACGTTTCCTGCCATTAACCAGAGCACGTCACACCTTCGACAGACTGTTGCAAGAGCAGAAGAAGCAAGGAGAAGCCAGTTTAATAATTTTAATTGCTGTATAGTAACTGAAGCGCAGTAACGCTTTGAAAACACCATGAGCTTTATAAGCGAGATTTACAGGTAATATGCATTATTTTGATGTTTTTATGAGAATTTCGCATAAAATTTATTGCAGTATCTAGCTATTTTGTTAAAACTGAAGAAATGGAATTACTATCTGCATCCGAAGTGGGAATATTAATTCTACTGAAAGTCAGGATTATTTAAGAAACAAAAGTCGTAAAAGGATATTTTTTTTAACTGTAATATTTATGTAATTGAAATATTCCCATTTTCTTATTCTGCAATTTTTAATTAAGACTTAAAAATTAGTACTACAAACATAAAAATTTGGATTTGGCCCCTGGGCAAGTGATCGGACAAGTGACAGTTGGGCTCGATTTGCAACTCAAACCATCCAAACAAAATTTTTTGGTTTATTCAAGAAGAGAAAAGGAAAATTGACTTTATATAACTAGTTCATATAATAATTCTAGTTGAAGTCAATAAAAAAAAATGAAGAAATAAATTTTTGTTATAAATCAGATTTCAATTAAAACTTATAAATAGAGATAAAATTCTAGAGGAGACCCATAAATTGAAGTGCTAGAAACGAGTTCTCAACGGCTATGAGCTAGTCTTGCAAGACCTTTTTAACGTGGTATAGATCATGTCTCTAGCATATACCGTTCCTGAGATAGGAATTTCTCGCGAAGGACGGACAGAGCTGGGATATAAGGATACGCTCAGTTTAGAAGCCTAAAATAGATAATCATCATTCTTTTTATTTAAAAGACTAAGAAAATACAGTACAAGTGAAAATTGAAAGCAAAATGAAAACCAAAAGTAAAAATAAAGAGTAGGGGGAACAAAAGAACAAAAAAAAAATTCGTTTTACTTTTATTAAATCATGAAAAATTATTACCTTTTTTTATTTTCTATTTTTATGAAAACAATATTATTATAGTGCTACATAATAACTATTTCCAACAGTCATTATTTTCTAACATTGCAATTTATTTTTTTTTCGATTCCATATTTCTTCTTTAACTCTTTCCTATTCACTTGCATAATTAATAAATAAAGACATCTCCAACTTTTCGAAATATATTTAAAATATATTTAATGAATTTTCGGAAAAACATTTCATTTTTCCTTTTTCAATTTTGTTATCATTAACAATAAATATCGAGATGTTACATTTCATGTACACTTTCTATACATAGTTGTAAGCAATGACATTTAACCATTGTTATACTATACTCTATGGGCCGCGCCGTTGGCGATGAGCTAAGACACTGGCCTCTCATCTCTGAATACCGTGTTCGGTTCTTATGTGGGTTTCGTTGATGGTGGCGATCCGCGCTGGGCAGGTTTTCCCGGGGTTCTCCCGTTTCCCCTGCATTTCTCACACCATCCTTTCTCAGTCTTTCTCTTCGTCTGTCCTTCTTTTCGTGGGATAGTACAATAGATCTTTCAGGTCGCGGTGCTCGGCTGTCAAGCCACCCATGCTCACCACATTATATTACATTACTACAATCTATGATCATTATCTTGACTTAGGTCTTGATGAAAGGTTCATAAATAAGGCATTAAGAGATATGATAAGCTTAAAATTAAAGAGATGAAACAATACAATAATAAAGAAAGAATGATAATATCTTATTTAAATAAAAAAAGTTGGGAATTGAAAAGGATTTACGGAAAATATGATGTCAAAAAACATTTGAATATAATAATAAATTCAAAAATATACTAAGTCGTAAATTGAATGAGAATGAAAACAGTCGAAACATGAATCTAATTTACAAATTGGAATGTTTCAATTGCAGTGCATCCTACATTGGGAAAAGTAAAAGGAAGGTCAGAGAACGTGCCTTAGAACACATCTATTACATTAAAAACAAACAAGATCAGATGTAGTGGATCATTGCGGATCAATTGTGGAAAGGGCGGAATTGTGACTTCTACTTTCTGCTTGAGGCCGGATACTTTCACTTTCGGTTTTAGGGGTTGAATTTCCTATCAAAATTTCATTTAAGTAAATTGTATGATTCAAAACCAAAAATACGGAAACTATTTTGAAAAGAAAGCAAGAAAAAAAATGGTTGCTTTAAATATTTTGTCCTGAATAACTATTAGTTAATAATTTTGAAATTTATAGAACTCACTTTATAATAACAGTACTTTTGTATTTTTATTTTTTTTATTCCAAATACTTTTAGTAACACCTCAGTAAAACACTTTTATTAAAGGAAGTGAAGTTAATGAAAAGGCCTGTATTTTTTCAATAACATTTTGGATTATTATGGTGGCTAGCATCGGCGATTGAAAAGGGTGAATTTTCTGTTTGAATCGCCGTATTTTCAAACTATATTCAGTTTGAATCAGTTTGAAAATATGGGTTTTACCTGACTGTAAGTGAGAGTTACTGCTTACAGAACTATGACTAAAGCAAGGGATAACTTGAATTTACTAAATAAATATGCAGTGACAAGGTAATAATTGTTGGATACGCGATTTACGCGATTCGAAAAGAATACCAACTTTGCGATTTTTTTTTCCAAGCTCAGGAGCAAAATACCATCTTGATTTTTTTTATCAAAAACTTTAGACCTTTTTTAGACTTCGGTTAAAATCTCAAATTTTTAAATGTTGTCCGACATGGCCATTTAATTTTTTTTCTAAATGCTTACATGCTTTCTATTACTACTAAACTTTTAGTCCTAGACTAATTTCGTTGGCATTTTTGATTCAGCATAAAAAAATACATGGGGAGAACAAATTTGGTTCCATTTGATTGATTAGGAGATGAGATATTCAAGAAAATAAGTCAAAAAAAGGGGCGTGGCATCAAAAAAATACAAAAACTTCAAAAATTCGTATCTCGGCAACTATTTAACCAAAAAATACGATATTTTTCAGAATGTGTTATTTTATGACCCTTTACATGCAAATAAATTTTCATAAAAAAAATCTGTGATAGTGTGGTGAACTCATCAGGTGATCTGACGTGGAATGACCCTGCTGTAAACTGCATCACAACATTCGTGATGAAATTACAATATTATCTTTGGAGAGTGCTACTAAAATAAGAAAATTAATGGAAAGCAAGATAATAAGAAATACAAAAAATAGTAATTTTAATGAATGATGTATTAGAAATAGATAATGTATTAATAAATTTCGCTAAAGACATGATAAAGAAATGTATCAATAACAAAAAAAAAACAGCAAATATTGAAGAATTTCAACAATTGTACATAAAATTTTTGTCAAGAAAACGATCATACATTGTAGTATAACAATGGTTAAATGTCATTGCTTCCAACTATGCTTAGGAAGTGTATATGAAATGTAACACCTCGATATTTATTGTTAATGATAAGAAACTTGAAAAAGGAAAAAAGGAATATTTTTCCAAAAATTCGTTTTTTTCATTAAATATATTTTGCAAAGTTGGAGATGTCTTTATTTATCAATATATTTTTTTCAGATTTCAATTTTCATTTGATTACAAGAGTAATTGGGTTATTCTGATTCAAGTAATATGGCTGTTATCGTGTATATAATTTGTACACACTTTGATTCTTTTTGAGCATAGTGAGGTAAATGAGGACATATTCACAGCATAAATAAGATCTTCTGTGGGTTTTTTTGGATAAAATATACGATTCTTAGAAAGTCTTTTTTGGAAATAGAAATAAGGAATCTGTTTTATAGGATCCAAATTAAAATGTGAAAAAACAAGTGAATGTATTTTTGTGCTAAAGCATAAATTTAAAGGCCACCCATAATAATATTAAAAAATAACAATAATAATAAACAAGATAAATTAATGCTTTTAGACAGTGTCAAAAGCAAAGCGGCCCCATAATATGCACAATTTTATGAACAAAATGTGTTCAAAAGGATCGATGTTAGGGGGGATGTCTATCGCCGTTTTCCTCTTTATCGGAAGCGACCACTTTTGAACCCCCAAAATCCGGTCCTTTAGAGATCTGGAGATCTGACTTTTTGGATGGGGTCACCTATATTTTGATGTTGAACACAATGATGAAGGTTCCATTCTAATATCTCTAACCGTTTGGCCACTACAGAGTGTGACATCCAGCAAGCATAAAAGCAAGAGCGGTCCCCAATGTTTTACAGGCAAGCTGTAACCTAGGGGCCGCTAAAAGCCAACACACAAATAAAAGGATAAAAAGCATTTAACACATTAAAAAAACTATATGTTCGTTCAGAACGTGATTAATAACTTCACCAGATGTCATCACACTATAGAGTGTGACATCCAGCAAGCATACCACTTTTGACCATCCAAAATTCAGTTAGGGAGTGGTCCTAGAGGTCTGATTTCTTAGACGTAGTCCGTTACTTTTTGATGCTGAACACAATGGTGAAGATATCATTCTAATACCTTTAACCGTTTGGCCACTACAGAGTGTGACATCCAGGAAGCAGAGTGTTACATACAGCAAACATAAAAGCAAGAGCGGTGACGTCTATCGCGGCCCCATAATATGCACAATTTTATGAACAAAATGTGTTCAAAAGGATCGATGTTAGGGGGGACGTCTATCGCCGTTTTCCTCTTTATCGGAAGCGACCACTGTTGAACCCCCAAAATCCGGTCCTTTAGAGATCTGGAGATCTGATTTTTTGGATGTGGTCACCTATATTTGGATGTTGAACACAATGATGAAGGTTCCATTCTAATATCTCTAACCGTTTGGCCACTATAGAGTGTGACATCCAGCAAGCATAAAAGCAAGAGTGGTCCCCTATGTTTTAAAGCCAAGCTGTAGCCTAGGGTCCGCTAAAAAGGATGTTTATTAACGTAAGAAAAGAAAAAAACGTTCGGAAAATAAGAAAAAAAAATTACGAATTTGAACTGATAACTTCCAGACATGAGTCCAAGAACTTACCCATCAAGATACAGCTGACAATCAAAATGACGTGGTTGCATTTCTAACTTTGAAGGTAAGAGCACAAATCCAATGAAAACAATGCCAAATATCTTGTACATGGAAGGGGGATATTGGCCCCTAAAAATACCCTATTTCTACGTTGTATGGGTCTCTGAATACGATGTTGAAGTACGTTTATCGATCCAACCTTCCGTTCGGGAGTTGTAAGGGGGTACAATGTCAAATATCTACATGGGGAAGAGGTATTTGGCCCCTTGAAATTATCCTATTTCGACGGTATTTGGGCCTCTGAATACGAGGAGAAGCCCGTTTGCTGATCCGACCTTCTGTTCGAGAGTTATTAGGGTAGAACAAACACCGACGGACAGTTCAAACACAATAGCTACCGATTATGGTCACTATCACAATAGCTTCCAAATTCATCGCTAAAAATGCTAGGTGTGAACAACTAAGTCTTTTAATTTGTCTGATGGATAATATAGTTTAATAAAAGTATTCCTTCTTTTGAAATATTAATAAAGGGAAGTTCTTAAGAAATAACTTACTAGTGGTATAGTTTGAAAATCGAGTTAAATTATCAGTTTTAACAAAGTAAATAAGTTAAAATTTTTGAGTTTTATTTTTTTTTTTAGTTCCTAAGGAGTGTCTTCTCCTAAGGAAAATATTAAAAAATATTGGCATGAAATCACTATCTTTCGCTAACGATTCAACAATGAATAAATTACTTACAGTTTGTTGCTTGGTAAGTGATGCTGATTGAGATCCGAATTTCGGAACACAATTTTTATTTTTTTAACACTTTTCCGAGAGTTTTCCCTGTAATAAACGTTCGTTTTGGCCGTACTATGGTGGTTAGACTTTTCACGAATAGCATACATACGCAGGATGCTGAGGAGTTTTCTTCTCAGTAGATGACGCTTCTAAGACGAGGAACCCTCACTGTAAAAAGTTGACCGTTGAAAAAACGGTAAATAACCGTCAATTATGGCTGCCGACTTATTACCGTTAAAATGACTGTGACCGTAATATTTGCAAGAAACGGTGACCGTCTTTTTAATGGTAAATTACCGTTAAAATGATGGTGACCGTAATATTTGCAAGAAACGGTGACCGTTTTTTTAATGGTAAA
>JAFIDM010000003.1:31715734-31741169 GCA_023159025.1 Thereuonema tuberculata | reverse complement strand
TCTCCACTACAGTCCTAATTGGTCTTTTGGGGTCGAAGAAGATAAGCCTCCTGACATTTCCTGACCAATGGGACTAAGTTGAAGTCGGACAGTCAGCCGGACGACAACCTTAAAAACCAAGAAAAAAATCCGGAACCCATTCTTCAGATCCTGGGGTCCGTCTTGAGGAGAATTTAGCGTGAAAAAAATCCCTAACCTCCGTCGGGGATTGAACCCAGTTCCAAGAGCGCCAGCCAAGTATTTTACCACTTGCAATCGGGCTAAGTGGTAAGATCATAAATAAGCAAAAAAAATAATCAATTTTAAAGAAATTAGTCCAGCTGTTTGAGTGAGACTTCATGGATCGGTTTTGAAGAATGGATGGAGTGGAGACCATTTAGCCGTTTTATCATGAAATGACGTAAAAAGAGATAAACAAACAAATGGACAAAAAATAAAAACAAAGCAGAAAATTTTTCAAATGAAACAATAAAAAATTTAATTTAAAAATGTAAGAATTAGAAGATGGCTTCGAATTGACATCCTAATTCAAAATTAATCACAAATCTGATTAATAAAATTAATTATAAACTCGAGTTAGTTTCTTTAAACAACTAACACAGAAATTAAAGATTGAATATTTCCTTATCTCATAATATTCAGAATGTACCAGGTGTTCAGAAAGGTGTTTGAAATTGATAAATATCAGGCGCATCTATCTCAAACTTTGGATTGTAGCCTTATGGGTCATGGGGTTTTGGGTCATGGGGAGTGCAATCATGAGAAAGAAGATTATAGTACACATAGTTACCACCAAGGGGCATGTGGCGCTGCTGTCGGATATGCAAATGCTCTCCTTAAAAAGCTACCACACGATGACTCATGCACTAGCCTTCAACAAGAACACAGCTAAGCCATTAACCCTTGTTGACTGCACTTTATTCGTGAAGCTTTATGATCAGTTGCATTCGAATGCCACTTGAGCATCACGAGAGAATACAGGCGTATCTGAGGTCAGAATGGGTCGAGAACCACTATCGATAACAAATTTACGATGTATCGTATGGTTAACTGGCACCGTTACAGGGTTCCTTATTCATCTTTATTGCGAAATCAAGTGTTTCCATTCCTGCAGCAGCATGATGCACTAAACACAGTAGTCTTCATGCAAGATGGAGCTACATCGCACACGTCACATGTGGCTAGGAATGCGATTACAGAGTGCATCCATAATGATCGTGTAATAGGCAAGCATTATCCTTATGCATGGATCGCCATGACATCATTACTTGTGACTTTTGGCTCTGGAGTTATCTCAAGGATTATGTCTATCGAGGTAGGGTTCACACGCTACAGGACTTGAAAAACGCCATAAGACATGAATGTATGATCAATTGCTCCAACAAGTTATAGAGCGAGGCATGCATCGAATGCAATGTATCTCAGAGGATGAAACATTGAACATTTTCTGTTACCAACCGTTCTCTTCCACAATTCAGAATTCGAACGAGCAACGAAAAAAAAGACACTGTATAGTCGACTACCAGAAGATATAGCAGCGCCATAAGTCCCCTGATGATGACTACGTGAATTAGAAACATTTTTCTCACGATTGCATTTCCCATGACCATAAGACTGCAAATCCAAAGTTTCGGATCAATGCGCCTAAAGTTTTTCAACTTATGGCACTTCAAACACCTCATGTCATTTCTTGGACACCTGTATATTTCTTTTGAATGATAAATCTGTGCTGAATACAATAGCACAGATCTTTCTATTTTAAGCAAAATTAGTTAAACCCGGAAGGATATTTGTATTTATTTAATTAATTTTAATAATATTTAGCTTGGCTGCGGGTTCGATCTCCGGCACCGGCGGAGGGCGGGGACTTTTCCACGCTCCATTCTCCTCCAAACGAGTCCTAGGGCCAAACCAGCCCTCTGTAGAATGGGTACCGGGGTTCTTTCCCGGGAGTTAAAGGCGGAGACACGAAACGCCGGAGCCTTACTTCCCGTCAGCCCAAGGGCCTGCATAGGTCTGTAGTGGGAACACTTTAACTTTTTTAAGGTTGGGTAGACATTAAAAGGATTAAAAAGCGGATTAATATTCTTCAAGACATCGATAGAAAATCAAGTTTTTCGATACTAACACTTTTTTGTCTTCATCTTACGATAATTTACAAAAAAATTAAAGAGAAGATCAACAAGGATCCTTACGGAAAAAAAATAACAGAAAAGATAAATCGTTCTTAAGTATGGATACGAGTTTCAAAAAGATCCATCTAACGGTTTAGATGTTAAGGGATACACAAAAGTAGGCCTAACTATGCACATAATGACAAAATAATATTTTCTAAACCATAGTAAACTTTTCTAGTGTTTGTAGATATATTTCGACGCCAGTCTTCCTTAACCTCTAGAAAGATATCCTTTACCCTTTCTTTAGATTGCTACGAGGATATTAGAACCAATCTGGAAATGAACTCAACGTAGAAAATTCCGCCTGTATTGAACTGGGCTTCTTCATATCCTATTACTTGGCTAACAGATCCACTTTTAAATATATTTGTTTATTTAAATGTATTTGGTTGGTTACAATTAAACTGACAGTAATTAGAGCGATGTAGAGAAGGATCTACTCGACGGAACACACCTGATAATTGGGGGTACTTTAATAAGAACATGGGGAAAGAGAATTTACGAATAAAAAGAAAGTAGTTATTTTGAGTGCATTTTGTGGCGTTGGTATGCAAAAAAGAGAAAATAAATTCTCGTGTTATTGTGGGCAATCACATGCGATGTCTTCCTGTATTCGCTAGTAGTAACCATAGGTCTATCCCAGGAGGACTGAACTTTACTATTAAAGCTCTTTTACCGCCACAGTCCAATATCGTCATTTGAAAGAATTAAGGAAAGGAATTTTGTTGCTAAATAGATTGAGGAATAATTATATTAAGCATCATCATCTCAACACCAAATAATAAATGTAAAATTAAAATATATTTATTCGTAATGCAAGGATTGTAAAATACGAAAGACAATAGAAAGCTTATACATCAGAAATACGAAGGATAGAAATATAAATAGAAACGTCGTGCCGGCATGGCCGAGCGGTCTAGACGGCGGTCTGCCGTTGCGGCCAGTTTGCCGGTACCCGGGTTCAAATCCCGGCTTCGGACATGGATGTTTGCTTTCTTTCCTGTGTTGTTTACTCCTTCTTCTTTCCCTTCTTTCGCTGTCTATGGCATCTTTGGGTTTCCCTCTGATTTGGATTAGTGTTAGGAAGGGCATCCAACTGTAAAATCCCTAGCCAAATCCCAATATTGAGCAAGTGCGCCATGCTCATCAGCGACCCCATGCGGCAGTGGGAAAAAGCTGTAGATAAAAAAAAAAAAGAAATATAAATAGAAACAATGGTATTGACTTTGGTAATGTAAGCAATAGTAAACAATAGTACAATAAACAATAGTAAACATGTTTAGGGATTGGATTAGATCATCTCGATGTAACAATAAGGCGAGAATTGATGAGATGAATTGTTAAAGTGATTTGTTACTACAATGGAATGTTGTAACTATCAGGGCTTCGTTCTTCCCATATTTGTTATAATATCATGTCGTAATAGTATTATTGTAGCTCGAAAAAGAAGAGAAGTGGAAAATGTCTCTTCGAAAATTTGCATTATGAATAAATGCATTTTAATTTTACATTTATTTTTTTGGTGTTGAGATGATGATGTTTAATAATTATTTTTTCTAGAAGGAGTGAGATGGAGAAGAATTATGGTAGGTACTTTATAATAAGATTGAGGAATAGTTTAAAGAAATTCTAAGAAACAGGAGAACTGGATAGAGACCGGCGGCTTGCTGAAAAACAATGTGGAAGACTTTGAAGTTATCACACTTAACTTTGTAGAAAATCCAGTCGTAGTCGAAGCTACCTGTGCTTAGTGCCAGATATGGATCCCCGCAACTGCAAGTTCAGTGGTCAATGTCCGTAAAATTCTTTGGTCCATCTTGAAATGGCATCCTTAAAAAATTCAGAAGGTTCAGCAGCTGCAATCTAGTGACCCTTTAACAGAGCACCGACTTTCTTTTGCGAATTCTGGAGAGGCTGCAGCTCACAACACGTGGCCTTCGAAAGTCTTATGGATTTCTCAACACAACTGCAGGACCGAATGTGTGCTTCCTGAGCCCCTACACTCCGACTACGTAAATACATGTTGCGGATTTACTGCAAGCCTTCCGACCAATTTTCCTTGAGATCAAGCCTCAAGTCCTCGTGCGTCGAACAGTGAATGGTTTACAGAAAACGTTACACTGATTTTCTCCGCAGCCAGATTATTCCTTCTTTGCAAGAACGTATATTACAATTTTTTTAAGTGTATTAGTATAAAGTCAATAAATAAATAATCATTAAACACACATTCCTAAAAGTTGTTTTTTTTTTAATTAAAAACATACATACTTTAAAATAAGGAATTTTCTAGCCCTTTCACAGCCGGCCCATTTTTAACCTAATCTTATTTACAATTTGTTTAACTATATATACAATTACTAATATAAAACCAACCAATAAAAATTCATGAAGTCGTCATCCAAAGAAGTTAATTCCGTTGGTCACCGTGTAGATCGATCAATCGCTGTAGATTGATCAGTCAGCAGATTCCGACATACATAGTTATCCTCTTGCCAATATCCTATTGGTCCTTCGTCAATTACGTCATGTCTCGTTATCTGTTAGTCAATGGTATCTCTTTGGACAGTCCTCAGTTGATGAATAACTCGTTCCTATCATCAACATCTTCTTGTTTGCAGTATTCCTAATTCTATTAATGCTTTGCCGGAATCCGCAATTATCTTATTATACTGCAATCTGTTAGCAATGCATTGTAGAGTTGCGTAAAAATGGCGTAAATAAAATACGATTCCAAAATTTCCTTTTTTAAAAAAATACACGGTTACTAACCAAAGACGACGTTGTATTCGCTGTTTTTGTAGCACTTTTGTGATTTCCAAATCTCTCATGTAATCTATTACCGTTATTACATATATAGAAACATGATTGATTAGAGCATTTTACCAAGTAAATACCATTTTTGTATTGATATCTGTTTGTTTTAAATTAAAATAAGGTTTAGGGAATTGAAGTTTATAATCTAATGAATAACCAATTATTTTGTCCGTTATTTTTATATATCTTTGTAAGCTCTCAAAAAGTATTTGAATGATACGGATAAATTGCACAAATACTTTTATTTTCTTATCATTGTTTTTATTGATACATTATAAAAGTATCTAGGAGTATTTTTTATTACATTTTTTACAAATAACACTGGTTATCCGCTCTCGGTAAACCGATCTTCATGCAATTGAAGATGGTTTTAAAATAACGTTTCAGTCGAAGATACTGGAAAAGCATTTTTTACTTTCATTTCTATTAAATTCTCTTTTAAGAAAACCGGTGTTGATGACACAAAAGCCAAAACTGCTTTTGCTGCAGGCTTCTGATAAGGCTGAAATTCTAAGAAGAACGTATAAAAACGGTAACTGATTGCCGTTATCCTGGAGTTCATAAGTAAATTTTATGTTAGAGTAAATGCTGTTAAATTGGTCAACAATGGTTGACGACGGATCCTTATATGCAGCTAAAAATCTGTATCAACATATGTTTGAAAAAATACAATACTATTGTTATATTGAATGAACAACTGGTTTTCTATATAATGCATATTAATTTCAATGAGTATTGGAGAACAGCTAAACCCATAAAAATTCCTTTATTTTTGTCTGAAAATATTATTATTTGCAAAGAAATATGGGTTATCCATAATAAATTCTATATATAAGGTCATGATTAACCGTAATGTTAGTATCCTCTAATGCCTTATAGTCCAGTCAATGAATGCTCAAAAAGAGGTGTAGAGCGCATGGAGGTGGGGCACAATTTTTGACTTCAGGGATGGATTTGGGGTTCGTGGGAGGTAAAAATCCCAAAAGTACCCGACCCTCAGAGGTGAGCCGAAGGGGTTGGGGGCGTCCGGAAGGCCGTAAATTTTGCGATTTTTTGGTTTTTCCCTTAAAACTCGAAAACTATAGGTTCTGGAGAAAAAAGTATTCTGATCTGTTTGAAAGCTGATAAAATTTCAGACATTTTTTACTCAGACAAAAATTTTCTATCTTCAACTGTTCTCGAAATATCAGCTTCTGAAAATCACCTATTTCCGGAAAACGATGTTTCTGATCACATGGTTCATCATACTCTGCTCTTTAAACACCTCAAATCTGCTAACATGCTACAAACTACAACCAAATCAAGTGAAGAGGATTACATTTGCTGCATAATTATACATTCTAGATGCAGAGTGGGCGGGCGTCGGGCTGACCATCCGACCTCAACTTCGTCCCGTTGGTCTTGAACCGCTGAGAGCCTGATCTCCCACGACCCCAAAAGCCTGTGTAGGCTTATACGGGGTACTTTAACTTTAACTAAGATGCACAGTAATAGCTGAAATTATGGATTTCAAGATGTTGTGTTGTAATGTGATCGGTTTTAATGCTGGAAACCAGTAACTACCTTTTATTGCATCCATTTGGCAATTAAAACATTGATTATAGAAGATGCTACAATCTCCTGTTATGATGCTCTTAGAGTTGGGAAGAATGCAATGACTTAAATGGAAAATGTGCTATTTTCAAACATAAAATTATCATGGAAAAAACCAAGCACTTCCTCTTTCTTCCATGAATTCATCAATCACAATAAACAATAACAAAATTGCAGTCAATCCCTATCTATTGCATTTGCATAAGCAAGAAATCAGACGATGATCTAAAGACGGGATATGAGTTGGCACATATCCTATGGCTTTCTTCAAGGACGATGAAATGAGAAAATGCAAGAATGCGAACTTGTACTGTCTCTTTAAAACAACCGACAGGGATGTTCAATTCAGCAACTACGCGATAGTTGTTGATTGGGAATTCCTTATCCACAAGATCGTTTGGCAACACGATAGTAACTCAATATCATGTTATGAATACGTTGTTATGAATATCTACGATTTGTAAAGAAGTTGCACTGAACTATCCGGAAAGAAGTTGTACAGTTTTTGATAGCTGCACCAACATATCAACAAGTACTAAAGTGTCGGAGCAAAATCGTAGGTATCGACTCAAGCGGTGCGTGGATATTCAGTTTACTACAGAAACTGAAATCAGAGTGAAGCAAGAAATCTTCCTTTCGAACGCCAACAACAAGAACCTTCTTATCAAGCTACTGATGAAAAAACTGGAGGAAAATGACAATAACACCCTTCAAGCAGAAAGTGACGCAGATGTGAGCATTATATCTGTAGCCATTGAAAAATCAGTAAACTCTTCAGTGGCTCTGATAAGCGAAGATGTGGACTTCGCAGTCCTGTTGCTGGCGAAAACCCCTCCCGATCGTGACATAATTCTGGTGAAACCTGGCAGAGGAAAGGTACGCACAGCAACATACTCTTCTCAAGTGCTGCAGCAGTTCGGGCTGCAGCACATTCTCTTTATGCATAGTTTCACAGGCTGTGATACCACCTCCACAGTCTTCAGAAAGAGCAAAATCAATTTTGATAAGTTATACCAGAAGGACAAATTAATGAAGGAAGCAGCTGAGGTGTTTCCAACCCTTCGTCGACACCATCCGAGATCGAAAGAGCTGGAAATAATTGCATACTTAGATGGTATGGTGCTCCATCTAAGGAGTCGTCCTTAGATGCGTATAGGTACCGAGCATTTATAAAATCAGCTTCTTCGATCAATCTGGACATTTCTACACTCCCACAAACTGAAGGGGCCACGAAGTACCACTCCTATAGAGTGTACTATCAAATACAAAAGTGAATGGGAACGGTACTGGCCCTACATGTGTGGGGTGAAGGAATACCTGGTTGGGAGAAGAAAAATGGGGAGCTGGTGCCTAGGTTCTGCGACAAAAATGCTGCACCCGACGAAATTTTAGAAGTCATATTGTTACCAGTGGAATTGTCCACCCCCCTAAAAACAAAATTGTGGATTCGACTTACGCCAATCCACTTTATGAGAAGAGTAGTTAAGACCAACCCAATCTCCCTTTAGGTATTGGACTCTGTCGGAGTAAAAGGGAGGTAGCCAGCGCGGCGGGCATATAAGGCAGCGCAGAGAGCTGCAAAGTCAGTTAGCCAGTGGCGATCGGCCACGAAAGGTTCTCCACCTGGAGACAGAGAGAAGCAGAGACGTTTGTTGGGCAGCCGCCCAGAGAGTGAGAGAGAGTAGGAAATTACCTTTGTGGCTGCCAAGCCACGGGAAGATCTCCAAGTCCGGAGATAGAGAAGAAGCAAAGCCGAGCTAAACGCCCTTTTTACCGAAGAGAACCTGAGAAGCACGCTGAAGATTAGAAGAGTACGAGGAAAGCAGAATTACGCCGCACAAGTCAATCCTTTTATCGAGAGAAGACACCAAGTACCGTCCCGTTAAAGAAGGCTACGAGAAAAACAACTCTGGTCCGCACCACTCGATCCACGGGAGAAGACACCAAGGACCGTCCCGTTACAGTAGGCTTCGAGAAAACAACTCTGGGCCGCACCACTCGATCCAATCCACGGTAGAGGATAAGTCAATCCTAATACCGAGAGAAGATACCTAGGACCGTCCTGTTAAAGAAGAGTACGAAGAAGTCAGAATTACACCGCACAAGTCAATCCTATTACCGAGAGAAGATACCTAGGACCGTCCTGTTAGAGAAGAGTACGAAGAAGTGAGAATTACACCGCACAAGTCAATCCTATTACCGAGAGAAGATACCTAGGACCGTCCCGGTTAAAGAGGAGTATGAAGAAGACAGAATTACGCTGCACAACTCAATCCAATTACAGGAGAAGATATCTAGGACCATCCCGTTAAAGAAGAGTACAAAGAAGACAGAAATACTCCTCACAACTTAAACCAGTTACCGGGAGAAGACACCAAGGACCGTCCCGTTACAGAAGGCTACGAGAAAGACAACTCTGGGTCGCACCATTCGATCCAATCAACGGGAGAAGACACCAAGGACCGTCCCGTTACAGAAGACTACGAGAAAACAACTCTGGGCCGCACCACTCGATCCAATCAACGGGAGAGGATAACAAGGACCGTCCCGACATAAGAAGGTTACGAGGAAGACAACTCTGGGCCGCACGATTAGATCCGAGTACCGGGAGAATTTCAGGAGGATCGTCCGGATACAGAAGGCTACGAGGAGGATTACGCTGGTTAGCCAGAACACGAGCAAAGCCACCAAATCGATATTTTGAGAATTGTAATTGTCGTATTTGCTCTTATTGAATAAGTTCTCTGATTTTATTTTAAACCTGCTATTGTCGCACTTTATCCCCCAGCGCCACCGAACATGTGAAACAAGTTCGGTAGCAATATTTTGTCGATGTAAAAAGGAATGGGACTCTGGAAGATGCAGTTGTAGAAGGACATCGTTGAATTTTTCCGCAGCATGCCACAACTGCCATAACGGGGTCCCCATCAATGAGGAGAAGGAGGAGGAAGAATTCGATCCAGTTGCAGTTACCTTACAGGAATGATTTTCCTGTTCTGGTTATGTTGAGTGAGTCTCAATGGATAACTACCCCCTCCCAACATTGACGGTCGTTTTTATTTCATAGATGTTTTTCGTTTTGCTTTACCTTTTACACACTGTTTATATTTTTTTTTTAATTAGACATAGTTCAAACCATATGTTATGTTGTTTTATAGAAATACTTACCTTTTCCCACTATTTGGAGTGTAGCTAATAATTATTATATCAAATGCAACAACTTACAGCAATAAATAGATAAAACATGTCAAATGGATGCAATAAAAGGTAATTTTTGATTTCCAGCATTACACCAATCACATTACAACACAACATCCTCAAATCCTACTTTCAGCTATTACTGTGCATCTAGAATGTGTAATTGTGCAGCAACTGTAATCCTCTTCACTTGATTTGGTTGTAGTTTGTAGCATGTTAGCAGATTTGAGGTGTTTAAAGAGCAGAGTATGATGAACCATGTGATCAGAAACATCGTTTTCCGGAAATAGGTGATTTTCAGAAGCTGATATTTCCAGAACAGTTGAAGATAGAAAATTTTTGTCGGCGTAAAAAATGTCAGAAATTTTGTCAGCTTTCAAACAGGTCAGAATACTTTTTTCCCCAGAACCTATAGTTTTCGAGTTTTAAGGGAAAAACCAAAAAACCGCAAAATTTACGGCCTTCCGGACGCCCCCACCACTTCGGCTCACCTCTGAGGGTTGGGTACTTTTGCGATGTTTACCTCCCACGAACCCCAAACCCATCCCTGAAGTCTAAAATTCTGCCCCCCTCCATGCGCTCTATAATCATCATTCGTTGACTGAACTATTATTCAAAGCTAAAATAAGTAATGGTTTAAGAAACGGAAGTGAATAACTCAACAGAATCAATGGATGTTTTCATTAACTTTTAAGTTTAAGATTACTACAGAAATCGTATCCATGTTTTAGAAACCCGGAAATTGTTCGCGCCATCTATTGACAATCCATTTAACTAACATACGCTATTGGAGTTGTTAATTATTTTTCAAAGGTATCTTTTATTTTGTCGGTACGCCATATGATAACGTTTCTATCTGACAAAGCCAATATCTGCTTTTTAAATGTTTACTTTTCAAAAAAAAATCTTTCAATAATAAATAATTGCATTTACTTATTTCCACATTTCCATTCGGTGACTGATGAAGATACCTTTGGAATTATTCGCATGGATCAACTAGTAAAATGTAATTACTGCAATTAATGTTACGTCTAGATTTAAATCTATTTTCATTTTTTATGTATCTTAGGGACTCATTTTGAAAATAATTCTATAAGCTTTTTCAATGTTGCAAACAAAACCATCGATTTTCATTGCTACTATCTGAGACCTTTAGACCTAGACAACTGGATATGTCATTGCCAAAATGAAAGCGAAATAGATTGCAATTTCCCGTTCACAAAATACTTTACCTTTCACGATAAAAAAGCCAAATAAACACTCAAAGCATTTACGCACTCGCTGTGAACGATGCAAGAACAGGATATTCATATATAGAAACAGGAAAGAAAGCATCACTAGCAGCGCCATTCAAGCCGCGAAGAATTTGAAACCTTGTGTACTATCAGCGAAATTAAACATCTTTATTTTAGAAAAATATGTGTAAGAAGCATGCGATCCATGGTATCCCTCCTTACTTCCTATATTGTTAAATTTCCTATTAAAAATTAAAATATTTGTTTACTTCTACTATTAGTACACAAGGTTTCAAATTCTTCGCGTTGCTCGCTTGAAAGGTGCTGCTAGTGATGCTTTCCTTCCTGTTGTCTATATGGATATCTTGCATCGATCGCAGCGAGTTGCCTGCTGGAAGTCCCGTTGCCTGCTGGAAGTCCTGCCGCCATACCAACCGCTGCCGGACCAACCGCTTCAGGGCCGTCCTGTCTCTATCGGTCAGCATGCGGGCTCGGCCACCTCTATGACGTCGTGTTTCCACTCCTTCACGTTTTCACTTCGTGATAATAGCACCCACGGTGGACTTTGGCAGGTTCAGTGTCGCTCCTAGAGCTCGTACACTCTGGCCTCTAATGTGGCAGCCTATGTCTACACCACGTTGAAAATCGTTCAGCTGCTTTGATGGCGGCATTTACCTCAGCACGTGGTTAGACACCAAATGACTCCAACTACACATGATCGAGTTGTTTATAACGAATGTATTCAAATTTTGCCCGAATTTGCTTGTCAACCCTTTCAATTGAGCAGTCAGTGTTTACGGTGTGGTTAATTAATACGTTAGATTTTAATATTGTACCGCATGTATTGTTTCAAATTTAAACTTTAATTTAGTTTCAGTTCTAAGTTTAGATTTTTACTGTGGTGGATGAATAAAATAAATCTTTAATGATTATCGAGGAAAATAATCTTAATAATTTTAATGTCTGTAATTGAAAAAATATTTACAACTAAATTCTTCTTCTTTTAAATAAATCTAATTTTAGTATTTCAAGTTAAATTAGACTAGTCTAGTTAAATTAAACTAGTATTTCGTCTTTCTTTCAACGAAACATTCCTCCTTAATATCTTTAAACAATCTCATCAGTTCATTTTATATTGAAAAGTTCTTTCGAACAAAAATAACAGCATAAACGAATACATTTTTACCTTTCTCCTTTATGTGTTGATTTATTGCTTGGATTTGCGTTTGGATTGACTGATAGTTTTATAGCACATATTTGATCACACTCATTCTTTTTACCTATCTTTGTAGCTTAACGAATCCAATTTACTCCCTTGGCATTTTTTTGATTCGTACTTTTGCTTTATTCAGTCAATATGTTTTCTTATGTCTTTTTAAATATTATTTCATCTGCTTCTTAATTCACATATGAAGACATTGGAACACTTTGAACATTTTCTATTTAAAATTGACTAATGTCTAACAGATGGATGTTGACGATCACGTTTGCGCGAGAATTACGAAAAACACGAGATCTCGCCATTAGCCTCTTCAGCAGGTCTCAAGAAATTTAGTATTTTTAATGTCTGTCACTAGGAGAATGTTACATAATGAATTTATTGTTTGTTTATTGACTGTTTTCAATTTATTAAAACTACATTAAAATGTAATAAAAGTCTCATGCATTTCCCCGTATTATAATTCAGTTAAATATTTCAATATTTTATGAGAAGACATGGATAGAGCCTATTCTCGCATAAATTATGTGAAATCACGAAAATACGGGATCGTCAACATCCATCTGTTAGACATTAGGAGAGTCTTGTATAATTATTTATTTGGCCATTAGTGTTGTGATCTCTTTTTCTGCCCTTTTTAATATTATCACTTTCGGACATAATTAAAATAACTACCCAATGAGCACCACTGCTAAATACACAGTTCCAACAACAATGCCTTTCTTTTCACGTATTCCTTATGCATTCACAACAATTATAAAACACAATAGCAAAAAAACCCTTATTCATTGTTTCATCAATAACTTGCAAAAATGACGGAGTTTATTAACTAAATTCTTAACAAAATCTAACTTTGATATCCAGATTGAAAGTTTTAATTTATTTCCATTATCTTTTTAAGTTTATATTTAGGTAATAAGCTGCTAATATTTTTGGGAAGCTATAACGCTATTAAGGAGGCTTTCGTAAAACAAGGAGAAGTATTCTCTGGCAGACCACATGACCTAGTCATTAGAGAAACTGAAGAAGATAAAGGTAAAAGTTAAAATCAAGTTGAATTCCTCGATTTTTCCATCTGAACAAGAGTATAGATTTTCACTAAACGAACTCCTTATTGAAATACCGGTATTTTTAAACTTATTTGTAATATCATATACCGTATTTACCCACTATGTTATTTTTATGTAGTAGCAGTGGATAATAAATATTTGCCACTGAGTTTCTAGAGGAAAGGAAAAATAAAATTAGCTTAATCAAAATCAATAATGCCTAGTTTCAACAAAATAGCTAACTTTTCTTTTGCTCATTAGATGGAGACACCGATCATTTGAATGTGTATTCTATGGAAAGTATTCAGAATTTAACTTTAGTTAATGGAATATTTTTATTGAAAAAATTTAAGAAGCTAAATAAATCAATCAATTATTATTTTATTTGATAGAGGATCATTAATTTACAAATTTAAACTTAATAAACAAAATTCCAAGGAAGACGACACACACATACTGATGTAGAAACAGTCACAGTTCCACGTTTTATTTCTATTATAAGATTATTTTCATTATATTTCAGGTTCTTACTAATAATAGCAAGTCAGAAAAGACTATTAGAAAAGTTTTAAACAATAAACGCAAATTTAATTTTAAGAAACTTGTTAGATTAGATTCTCTGGCAATATTTAGCATTTGTATTTAGCATCTATCAATATATTCTATATCTATTTTACCAATTTAAGTTTGAGTACTCTTTTTACTCGAACTTAAATTGGTATTATAGATATAGAATATAGATTTGACAGTTACTCATTTATTAAAAATTTATATAAAGTTAAAAATAAATATATTTTATATGTAATATTATGTGAAATTATCTTTTTATAGCAACTCGCTATCCCAGTCGTATTATTAAATAATTGTTATTAACATTAACTGCAGTATAATACGATTCCCTTTATTCTAAGTAAAGCGTTTATGTAAGATATTTTCATCCTCTTAAGTGGCTTATTTATTATTTTTTGTTTTTTTCTGTTTAACAATTGTGTTATTAGGAATAATTTTTGCTGAAGGTGAAGTATGGAAAGAACAAAGACATTTCCTAATGACAACTTTAAGAGACTTTGGAGTTGGAAAATTAAGTTTAGAACCAATTATTAAGGTAAATTATTATACAGCGCAACTTGGATAATTCGAACGTCTTTAATTCGAAATCGTGGTGAATTCGAAGATTTCTCTTGGTCCCTTGAACTTCTTATTAAATCAATGTTAAAAAATCGTGGATAATTCGAAGTTCAACTTCCATAATTCGAAGTTTTTTATACAAAATTTCGAAACATAACGACTTTTCGACGTTTCATCTTAACGATGAAATTCGACACGTGACAACTGAAATCCCCTTCCCGCCCCGTTCGACACGTGACACCATTCGACACGTGACGCCATTCGACACGTGACGCTTCAGAAGCCATTCGAGCTTCCTGCTATCAGTGTCACCATGTCTTTCATTAAACCACGCGTGTACAAGAATTTAATGTTCGCTGAAAAGGTTGCCGTCATTCGCGAGGTGGAAAAGGGTGTGAAGAAGAAATGCCAATCCCTTCATCGTCGTAGGCGCTTTTTTATTTGGGCGAATTTCGTCGGTACATTGAAGGACAAACCAACGTAAGTGAAGCTATTTTCCGTTCACTAAACATGCTTGATGATTTTGCTAACCTTAAGCGACTGAATTCTACAAGCAATCAGACATTGCACAATGTTTTGAAAAACTATAATTTTCTGTATTGAATGTAATATATACTGTAGCTTTCGTAATATAAATCTTATTTTGTTTACATAAATACCATGATCTTTCTGCATAAATATTTACTTATTTTACAGAATAATCTTTTCAAGCATTCAGTGGACTTGAAATTAAAGTTAAAGATGTAACTTCTTTAATTCGAAGTCTTGGATAATTCGAAGTCTGTAGTGGTCCCTTCAGCTTCGAATTATCCAAGTTGCACTGTATTAGAAAACATTTAATTTTGTTAATGTGTTTAATGTTAAATGTTAATGTTAATGTAAAATATGGGTGGTAAATATATCTAGTACCGCGACCTAAGGTCTATTGTACTTCCCCCAACCTCAATCCCGAAAAAGACCTGTAGGTACGGCAAACGCCAGTGGTTTATTTATAGGGACCGAAAACAAGCAAAATAATAATTCTTTAAATATAGCTGTTCTAACCACGTAAAGAAAAAATTAACAGAAAATTCAGAAATGGCAGAACATTGCCACGGCAAAGCTCATGGAATGAAAGAAGAATTAAAAATAATAAGAATAGGAAAAAATACAATAACAAGAAGGACCATAGAAAGTATTTACATAAGAAACACAAAAGGAAAAAATATTAACAGATATGAAGGTGTGGAGCACCTTGAAAATTTAATAACTTAATGGGCAAAGGAATTGGTAAATAAAGATACGTTACGTAAGAAAACAGTTACATTTAAAGAATTATTATATTAAAATATTTATTTACGATTTTAATTTGGTATTTAATTTGATATTAATTTAATATATTTTCATACCTTTATAATCTTTTTTAGTTATAAAAGGTACCATAATAACAAATTTTAATAATAACAAATAAAATGATATCTTATTTATTTATAAGGAAATAATGTTATATGATGTTAATAACAACCATGTTTCATAATCAAAAATGTAAACCGCCAGGTTTTCCATTTACAAATCGTTATTATTTTCAGATTCGAAAACTGGCAATAAAAAGCTTGTTTAATGGAATAATATTTTTTTTTTATAAATTTAGGAAGAAGTCCACTGCGTTTGTAATGAAATTGCCAAAGCAGATGGTAAACCACAGGATTTAAGATCCCTTATAAGCTTAAGTGTCACTAATATAATAATGATACTTGAATTTGGTCACCGTTATGAGTATGATGATGAAAAATACCAGAAATTTGTTGCGGACCTTAAGAAGATGACAAAACTATTTGTTAATTCGTACATAAAAACATTTTATCCATGGTTGAAATATATTCCAGGTTGTAATTGGCTGTTGGGAATAAACGAATTAAAGTAAGTAACAATCTTATATCCAATATTCCGTATCAAGATTTTTTTTTTATAAATTTCCGTTTATTTTTTTGTTTACAGCCGAGTTCAGTCATAAATCCATCCTCTCTCATCTAAATTTTGGTGTTCTGTAAATTGGCAGAAGTTGCACACAAAAATTTCAATATTAAATTTTGAATACAAATTTAAAGCATAACCACAAAAGGATTTCAAAGATGACTTTTACTTGACGAATTCTAGGTAAAATAGCACAACATTTTATTTTCTTGCTTTTCTTGCTTTCACTGTCAGGTGTGACGGTGACCGTCAGATAAGTTTGTGCCTTTCTGAGATTTTATCGGGGAAGGCGGATTGGGCTGATGAATCCCTAGAAGGACGAAAAGACCGTTCCCAATTCCTTCCGATAATTGATTCAGAAAGATAAATTTAGATTCAAAAATAAATTTATTTATTTAGGTGCTGTTTCTTATTCTGCCTTTTTCATTTTCATATCACAACACGTTAATTTTTTTTATTTAAGATAGATTATATAAGTCTTTAAATACACTTGCTGAGTTTCAAGATGATTCCATTACTTCAAATGTTAATAGACGGAGAGAGAGAGAGAGTCTAGTCATTTGATTAGTTTCACGTTTCTAAGAAAGTATGATAAAAACTAATCATTATAAAACTTCCTTGTTTGTTATAATGGAGTTGTAATTCCAAATGTCAAGGTAAAATCCTAAATCTTTATTACGTAATATAGAATACTGTATTCCTTCAAAGAAGGTGAAATTGAATAATAACTATTTGATTTTTTTTTTATGCAGAGTTGTTAAATCTAGTATTAATAAATTCATAAAAGATGAAATTGAAGCTCATAAAAAATCTTACATTAACGGAAGTAGACGAGATTATGTAGATGCTTTTTTAACAGAACGGAAAAATATCATAGAGAAAACAGGAAATGAAGGAACATTTGATAGTAAGTACTTAATATTTATTTAAGTTATACATTATTAAGAAACTCAATGTTGAAAAAAACAAATTCTATATTTTTTTTTTGAAATAGACGGTTCGAGGACTTTTCTACGTTGAATTTTCTCGAGCCAAGGGTTCACACTTCTGTAGAATGGATTCTGTAGAATGGCTATAAGTTTTGTGGAATATTTAAACTTAGTCATTCTTTGTTCTAAATATTAAAGTGCTACACAGAAACATGTAAGCGTATCTCACTTATCTCTTTCAAAAGGATGTGAGATTCGTAAAAATTCATTTTTCCACTTGAGCTAGGGATCTGAAAATGTCGATGTGAAAGCTATAAGAATTATCTTGCAGATTTTATTTTGAAAGTTCGAGAATCTTTTCAACATTTTTAAAAAAATATTTTCTGATGTATCAATTGTTATTTCAAGATTTGTTAATCCTTTAATTGTTAATTAAACAGCAATTCATGAAATGAATACTGAGTTACTTCATTCATTACTAGGATAATACAGTTGAGTGCCTTCCATTATTTAACAATTACGTAAGCATAAACAAAACCGAATGCTAAAAAGTACTGTTCGTTTTTGTTTATGAGAACCTTCAGCACTTTTGCGCATGCGTCAGATCTCCTTCGATTTCATCAAAATAGGGGTGAGGAGAAATAAAGAGGGGATGTTTACTTTTTATTAGTGTTAGTTTACTAGTAGCTGCGTTTTATTTGCTCTTTTCGGGAAAGAATAAATACTATTGCAAAAATGCTCCTCCGTTATTTTTTTTCTTAAAAGCGAAAATATCCAAAAGAATTTCTCAGGAATGTGTCCATCTCAGCGTATCACCCCTCTGCGGAGTAAAATCGTCCGCCAGTGGTAGGTCTGGCTTTCAAAAACGAACAGTAATATTATGAACAAAGCGTTCAGCTAGCATGGATTAATTTATTGCCCTTTTTTTTCCTAACTTGCTTTTTGATTTTTTTTTTTTTAACTTAAGGGTCATTGTTTTGTTTGTTTTTTACATTTGTTTTTATTTTTATAAATGATTTTCTTTCTTTCGTTGCATTTCTTAGTGCAGGAACTGGAAGGTGATCTTACTATTCTTTTTGGAGCAGGTTCTGGTACAACAACCACAACCTTTCTATGGGCTCTAAAGTATCTCATTGTTTACCCAGAAGTTCAAGAGAAAGTTCGTAAAGAAATAGACGAAGTAATTGGACTGGAAAGAACTCCGTCCACAGCTGACAGAGGAGGTATGCCGTATACGGAAGCAGCTATATATGAAATCAGTAGATATGCTTCTGTAGGGAGTTTGAACATTCCTCACTGGTAAGTGAAGTACTGCCGTAAGTTTTAGGGAATTAACAAAACCTTTTTTTTTCTTACTTTTTTTTTCGTTTTATTTCTTATTGACTATTTTGTAGTCTTGTAACTTCTCAGTTTTCCCCATCCACTTTATTTGGTTGTTTTACGTAAAAACTATCATTTTAAGTCAAGAAGTTTTAGAATCGAATGATTAAAACTGAGGAACTAAATAACAAAATAAGGACTGTTTCCATTATTAAAAGTTTATTGGAAAGTGTGCTTCTAATCGTACAGGTATTGGACTACGAATTTCAATCTTCTTGCGGAGGTGGAGTGATTTGTTCTAAGCTATTTCTTCGTCAGAAGAGTCCTAGGGTTCATCATATTCGGCTTCTCCATGAACTAGAAGAGTCAAAGGGGAAAACTATGTAATAAATTAAAATTCTGAGTATAAAAACAATAACATGAAGTAAATGATATTTTTGAGTTGTTTTTTTTTCAATTCTTTAATTTTGATACTTAGAAATTTACAAAACCTGTTTGTTTTGCAGTAACACTGAAGCAACAACTCTTTGTGGATACACTATACCAAAGCGAAGTTTTATTATTGCTAATTTCTGGCTTGTTCATCATGATCCTAAACAATGGAAGGATCCTGAAGTCTTTCGACCAGAGCGATTTCTAAATACCAAGGGAAAAGTCGTAAAGTCTGAATATCTTCTTCCATTCTCTATCGGTTAGTGAAGTTGAAAATTATTATCCTTTTAAATAACATTTAACATTTCCATACCTTCTTAATTTTGTCCTCTTCGTTTTAATGAGCAACTCATCTTCTCAAACAAATAATAAACTGAAATAAATAATATAAAAATAGCAAATTTTCAGAACGAATCTTCATTCCTTTTTCAAGCTCAAAGATTAAAAATAAATAAAAAACAACAAGCAAAATGTACATAATTATGCATATTATCCTAAGATCGATTAATTGAGACAATTGATAAACACACAATAATGACACTAAGTAATGTACGCTGACAATTTTAAAAAACAAGTTATCAATGATAAAAACAATCAAACTCGATAAGTTCAATAAATAAACAAATCGATGAATTTTGTTCCTTGAAAAAAAATGTAAACAATCTTTAGTTTATATTACTAACTAAGACCAGTTATTTTTTCATTCATGTCAACTCCTTCGTATTTATTTAAATTTTCAGTTTTCTTTTTTCTAATCAATAAACTTTTCATGTTTTTTTCTTTTTTTTTCTGCTGTCTTTTTCATAAGCCAATATTTTTACTGTTTTACTCAAATGATGTCCTTTTCCTTTTCAATGATCTGCCAATTCTGACTTTTCAATATGTTTGTATTTTATTTGGTAAGCGTATTCTTTCCCACGTTCCTACAAAGTTCTTTTGGTCTCTTCTAGATAGAACCTACTGCAATTACTGCAATCAATTTATATACTAGTCCCATATCATTTTCTAATTCCCTTTTGTTAATCTTAGAACTCAGGATATTTTTAAATCTATTACGATATACTTAAGTGACTTTACAATCCTATTTATTATAAAATTTACCTAATTATCTACCATAATTATTAAAGTAAGGAATAATGATTCTTACATCTTTTATTCCTTTGATTTTAAAAATATTATAATTTTGCGTTAAATGTAATATGATAGAAAATTTATTTTATTTATTTATTTAATATTAATAAATTTATACATTCAGTTCTACGAGATACTACTAATGGTGGATCTGTACGTAGGTGCTGTAGAACATATTTCTTAGTTTGTACAGATAATTAATATTAATATACTTATAATATTGTATTGTAATAATAATATTGTATTATTAACATTAGAAGACTGGATAAATGCTCTTATAAAAAGAGGGTTTCCAATATGAATTAATGAAGACGAAAGAAATTCTATTAATGAACGATTATAATGGAAAATTTGTAGATAAAATTATAAATGATTATAGCGTGTTTATCAGTTGTCTCAATCTTAGGATCAATCATAGGATAACATTCATAATTATGTCCATTTTGTTTATTATTTATTGTTAATCTTTGAGCTTAAAAAAAGAACGAAGATTCGTTCCGAAAATTTACGATTTATATTATTTATTTAAGTTTATTAAATAATTTGTTTGAGAAGAGGAATTAAGATTTAAGATTGTTAATAAGTTAACATATTTTTAAGTTATTAAAAAAAACTCAACCTGAAAAATCTCAGCTTCTTTTCAATATGCTGACGTTCACAACTTCAATTTTAAAGATTTATCCCATTTTATTGATTTTTTTTTTGGGGGGGGGGGGATATATTCATTAAACAGACGACAACAAATTGCAAAATATTTATTTGGGTGAATTATTTACGGTTAAGACAACTTTTTGTAAAATAAATTTGGTACGTTATACATATAAAAATAAATATATCAGCCCGGTAATAAAGAGGGTTGTTTACAATCTATGGTAACGATTTGCATGGCGCGTGACGACGCAACCAATCACAGTACGTATACAAATTTATGCATATGTACAGGTGAGTACTTAAAGATTAGTGTGGAAGGGTGCGGATTAGTTTGTTCGGAGAAATGCCGCCGAAAGTGTCACAGTTTTGGGAAGGATACGTTACAGCCCTTTCCGACGCGAAATTTAGTTATTCCGCAATAATTACGGCATTTAGAAAAAGAGGTTTCACCATTTCCAAGAAAGGAGTTCATAATGTGTTGGCTGGTGTTGGTTTGGACCGTACAGGACAGATTTCCGGGACTGAAAAGCAAGCAAATCCAAGGACACCTATAAGTCGCACAAAGACTGTCATTCAGAAAGTCAAGAAAATGGTGACGGGGAACAATCCAGCGACCCAAAGGACCATTGGTGCGAAGGTAGGAACATCTCTTCGTACCGTAAACAAGATTATCCATAAAGATTTGGGACTTCAAAAGAGACATAAAAGCAAGATTCACAAGCTCTTACCAAAGCACATTTCAGAACGTAAGACAAATTGCATAAAACTGCATGAACGACATCTCGCTGGGGATAAATGGAAGTATGTGGCCACATTAGACGAAGCATATGTTTATCTGTCCGACTGCAATAAACCAAGGGCGATTTTCTATCGCCCAATGGGAGCCAAATCGTTTCCAAATTGGTACAGAGAATGTCGTGAAACTTTTTCGAAGGGATTCATGATCGTTGCGGGTTATTCCTATCAAGGCAAGCTAAAGATACGGAGGGTGGCTCAAAATGTAAAGGTGAATTCTGCGTACTATCAGGATCACGTACTGACACCAATTTATACACAGGAACTACCTGCTCTTTACGGAAACGACGTTTCCAAGGTCCGTCTCCACCAAGACAAGGCGTTCAGCCATACGTCCAAATCGACCCAGAATTTTCTGACACAAATGGAACAGCAAACCGGAATCCAGGCTATACCGTTTACCGAGATACCAGTGAAGTCTCCAGACGCATCGCCCATGGATTTTTGCGCATTTGGACTATTAAAACGAGCCTTGGGAAGACGACGTACTCGTTCATTGGATGGACTCTGGAAATGTTGTCAGCAGGAGTGGCAACGTATAAGTCTTCCCGTTCTTCGCAGTAGTCTCCTGCAATGGAAACTGTGCTGCAGAGCGAAAGCAGTATCTCATGGCCATCAAATAGAGCATGATCGTTGGTGGAGAAAGGGAATTTCTGGGAAATAGACCCGAATCCAAATCGTTACCATAGATTGTAAACAACCCTCCGTATTATCTCAAATAGCTATTAAATATACTGATGTTATCATCAAGCCTTTTATCATTAGTTACTTTGTAAAGATTTTTTTTTAATATTTCTTTGTTTAACAGAAATTTTTTGTATTTGGAAAAATTAAATTTTTTAAAAAAATTATTATTAAGTTCTCATAATTATCATTTCCTTTCGTAAAATTATCACTATGAAATCTACATTTCTCAATTTATCGAATTCCTCTCGGAATTACTCACTATTTTCTTATTCTTATTATTTTATTCTATTTTATTATTTATTTAGGTAAACGTTCGTGTCCTGCAGAATCATTGGCCCATATGGATTTCTTTTTGTACTTTACTTATTTCATTCAAAGATTTGTTTTCAAGGCTCCAGATGGAATTAAATTAAACTTGAATGATTACGAAGCAGTTCTAACAAGAGAACCAACTCCTTTTAGCATATGTGCAATACAGCGATGTCAATTCCAAGCTCACCAAGTGTAATTGATTTGCATTATAAGCTGAAAATTACTGTACATCACTACAATTTTAAGTTTTAATATTAATATTTTATTTATGATATATCTGAAATAATAATGAAGTAATGTATTGTAAATCTACAATTATGAAGTTCAAATCTCTAATTAGCAAATGAATAAATTGTACTATTAGAATAAGTCACATTAAACATATTAAAACTCAATTGTCCAACTCGTTGTAATATAGACCTATAGTCTCATCCCGGTTTACAACTTAAAAAGGAAGGATTTCATCATTGAACACAGATTTTTAATAAAAATTGTCAGAGGCATAGTTTTCGACTTGTGAAACACGAAAACATTTGTCTCAATTGCTGATAGGACACTTGTCAAGATCTACGCGCAATTAAAAATTGTGATTGAATTCAAATACAAAAACAGAAAAATATTTAGAACCGAATGTAAACGGTCGAGTGTAAGGCAAGGACAATTTATAATTACCTCTCATTCATCATCGTGAATCCATCCAACATTCTTTCAAAACTTGCTGAAAAACGGTACGTAATGAATTCCGAAAATGTAATCAGTGAAATGGAAAGAAGAAAAGATGAAATGTTGTTATTAAAACAACCACATCTTCACACCAATAAAATACATTCAATAAAAATATAAATAAACAAAAATTATTAAGTTCGCAAAATTATCACTATTAAATTTACATTCTCGATTTAATCGAATTCCTCTCGGAATTTTGAAAGTTTGATTATTTCACACACCTAAGAGGATGATTCTCTCGAATTTTTCGCGTATGACTGTAACGATGATAATTTAAGCGAGAATGATGATGTTGCAGAATTTAACGAGTATACGCCAAGTTCACAGAAAACATGGAAGAGAGGCTCGGGGCCGACTCTAATGCAAATGGAAGCCATCGTCCAATATAGTATTACTTCAAGTGGTGGAAAATGATCCTGGATAGCCGATTTAGGTGGTTAGGATCCTAATCTGGGCCAAAAATAATTGATTACTGGGCCAAAACAATGGATGAACACGGAAGCCAAAATCTGGAAACTCAATCTATAGATAATTTTGTGTTAAGCGAATCCAAATCACCTCGGGACCAATATTCATCTATCCATGATGTTAATATGCAGATCTGGACACAGCTAAAATGTTTGATTTGCTTAATTTTAAAGAAAATTTCCCCACCCCTCCGCGCCCGCCGCCATCTTAAAAAAAAAACAAAAAAAATTGGTACTTTCTTTAGATTTTCGCTTATAACGTGTGTTTGGTGCATTTCAGCTACAAAAGAGTTCTACGCAATGTTGTAGAGAATACGATTTCCTACAATATGGTTTTTAAATTTTGTTCCTAGGACTGATAGTTACGGAGATATGCCCTTCTTGAAAAAATAAAAAAAAAAACGCAATTTCCAGAAATTTGTAAAACTTCTAACTTTAGGACTGTAATTCAGGTACGGCCTATTCTAGGGAAACAAGTATCAGAATAAAATGTGTAGGGAATTTAATTACCTACAAAACGCATGTATAGTTTTATGAATCAACCCTATGGAGTGGGGGGTAAAAATAAAATCAAAAACAACGGAATATTGCGGTTTTTGCTATTGTGACGCATTAGTCCAGCAAATAAAGAGACCAAAGAGTGGGGTACCTTACAAAAGGTCCGGTAGTTCTAATTTTTTGATATCTAGGATGGTTATTAAGTGTTTAAAATGCAAAATGCACAATTCCTCTCCCGCCGCCATCTTAAGAAACCAAAAAAAATTGGTACTTTTTTTAGATTGTGGCTTATAACTTCGTTTTGGTCCATTGTAGCTTCAAAAGAGTTCTACGCAATGTTGTAGAGAATACAATCTCCTACAATTTAGTTTTTAAATTTTGTTTCTATGAATGATAGTTGCGGAGATATGTTTGTTTTGAAGAAATAAACAAAAACGCACTTTCTGGAAACTTCCGAAACTTCTAACTTTAGGACGCTGTAATTCAGTTATGGCCTACTCTAGAGAAACAAGTATCAGAATAAAATCTGTAGGGAATTTAATTACCTACAAAACGCATGTAAATTTTTTGACCCTACGGGGTGTGAGTAAAAGAAAATAAAAAACAACGGAGTATTACGGGTTTTGTTATTGTGACGCACAGAGTATCTAGAAAAAAATCCACCAATTACCTTCCAGTAGAGTCCCGATTATCCACGGGATTGGGTGGCAAGAACTTCGCGGATAACGAAAATCGCGGATAATCCGAAAAAATACTAAAAATGAGGTTAAAAACGCTACAAAAATATTTCACCATTAAAAAGTACGTTTTATTGTACAAAAATCATAATATGAAAAACTTTTAAAATATGTACTGTAAAGCAGAAACCTTTGCTCTATGTTTGCATCCACAAATTCCGAGAAGGCCTTTAGGATCCCGAAGCACAATAAACCTGTCAGTAATTTTCGATCTTCGTACTGTAGGGCCTATTGTATTTTCCCTGTTGTTGGCTTGGATTAAAATTGGTTTTTTTGAGGTTCGTAATTAAAAAAATTTTTCGCGGCACTCGCGGATAATCGGGGCTCTACTGTAATTTAAATAGAGAAAAAATCACAACCGGATAGCAAATACGCCTTCGCACA
>JAFIDM010000003.1:31673850-31691364 GCA_023159025.1 Thereuonema tuberculata | reverse complement strand
TTAAGTTTGGCAACACATTCAGGTACACACTGTCTAAGTAAGAAAATGATTATTGTTCATTTGTCAATTCTTTGAAAATTCGACGAAGCGACACCTATTAATCTCCAGTAAGGATTTTCCAGCTCCCTCCTATATCAACTTTATCCTGAACCATATGATTAACAACGCTCTATATTAACGCATACGATATGGTAACATCAATAAGCTCTATTGAAAAATATGATAATGTTGTTGTTTACTACAATATTCTATTGTGCACGTATTCAGAAAACTCTAATGTTTTGTTAATATGCTAAATGACATCTGTTAATTGTTTGAAATCATACTATTTGTATTTTAGGCTTGACAAAGGAAAGCATGGAGCTTCTCGAAAATTCAACATTTTTATTTTTATTTTTATTTTACTTGTTTATAATTTTATTTTAATAAATGAAGATATATATTTAAAATATGATAAGAAGAAGTGATATAAGGAAGAAATATGGAATTATATTCTTCTAATTTGATGTTTTACTTAAGGCCTAGAATATTACTTATGATTTAGGTTTACTAGTTTTTTTTTTTGAACTTTTTGTTCAGCAATATGATTCGTGTAATGTCCACCAATTTTTATTTTTTGTAAAAAGTTTACAAATGATAATTTTTATAAAAATTGAAATAAAAGGCCAACACACTTGACTGATTTAAAAAAAAAAAAAACATTTTAAAAATACAGGACACGCTTTCGCCTCCATGACGAGGTTTTGACGATTGACATTAATTACAGAAAAACATGGATATTTAAGTGCTTCCACAGCCCCATGGGATGAAATCTGCAGGACAGGTGGTGCCATCATTCGGCGTAAAAATTGTAGACCAGCGCCCTCTGTGGGTTGGAACATGGAACTTCTGATGAAGCCGTCTGCTGGAAACGTCCATAAGATAGCGCCATAACGGAAACCTGAATTAAAAAAAAAAACATGGAAACTCCAAACCGAAAATTAGTGAGGATCATTTTCTATGTCTGTGCTTCGTTTTTGGAAGCCATATTGATAGATTGATCGAACATAATCATTGGAAGAAGGATTGCTTGTAAGAATATGAATTGACTTCTTGCATTTGCGAATGAAGTGTTCACTTTCATTACAAATGATGAGAGGATGGGACCAATCAGCAAAATGTCCGGTATTAAACACATGGAGAACTGTTAAATAATTAGTATCATGGTTTCTAATGGCGGTTTTATGCTGCGCCATGCGCTTATTAACAGGCTGCCGCGTCTTTCCAATGTAAAGGCAATCAAAACCCAAACACCGGAGGGCATAGCAACACCCCCGCGGATTGGGATGGAGTGGAAATTCTTGTACAGAACTGAGAAATTTGGAAATACCGTTATTTGATGGGGCAGTTATTGAAATATCATAAGGATGTAGTAACTCTCTTGGGAAATATTTTGGCATGAAAAGGAATGGATGCATACTTGATATTACTATTTATCGTGGGAACAGCAGATATGTATATGCTGTTTAAAACTCTGGCTAGATGGATATTGATGAATTGAATTGGGTAATCATTGGAAAGTAAATTATAACGAATAGAAAGTAACTCGATATTAAAATTCTATAATGAACTGGAAAGTCTAAGAAGCTCTGTGTGCCGTCATGCTGACTATATTGATTTTGAAAGAAATCGGCAAGATGAAAGGAAGTTTAAGGTAATTCCTTTATCCATGACTTTTCGAAATACAGAGGTATGGATTGAACTGTCTTCACGTTTTACAAAAACACCTAGAAATGCAATGCCATTATTGGCTTCCTTTTCAAATTTGAACTTAATATCATCTTGAATATTGCCAATTACGTCTAGAACCCCAAACTGGATGGAATTATCCGTGTAAAAAAATCAAATCGTCAACGTAACGAAATTATAGAGGGATGTGCAACTGCCCTTCATTGAAAATGGTGAATATAAATCATGCGGAATTCCGCGAGAATAGCGGAAGCAGACAATCCCATAAACAAACTCACGGTACGAATAGCATTAAATAAAGAAGTATATAAATATAATATAGTCGTTAGGAACCTCTGTAATTTAAAAAAAAATTTGGAACACAGTAAAAGTAAAGTTTGGAACACAATGTAAAAATAACAGATTACAGAAAGTAAGTCTACAGAGAACTTGCAAAAATGGAGAACCGCTGTAGAAGGAAGCGAAACAATCCAATTTATAGCTTTGTATTAAAATCAAAGCACAGAACCCTATAGAATTTGCAATTTATCAAACGCTTACGTTGTTGAAAGTGACACTAGATTAGTGAGCAATATACATTTATTGAAGTATTACCATTCAAGGATGAAGTATAATTCTCAGCATGGAGATTTATAGCCGTCTCAAAGTGTTACTATTGATCCGAACCGGAATTGGAAGTAGCTACATTGGACCGAGGGTCTCATATGTATATTCACAGAGGGTTTCACATTCACCTTAGTCGGATCAGTATATCTAGGCCCCAAAGTTGTCCAATACCACAGTTTTCCTGATGCGATCAGTGACCATCTAAAATAGGTACATATTTTTGTCTAGACTTAAGTTTTCCCCAGGCCATGGGGAGTCCAACGAGGTACTCAGTAGAATTCGACTGCCAGTTTAGGCTCGAGGTCGTTTCTTACACACAAAATCACATACACACACAAACACACACACATACGAAAAAGTTAAATTATATATCGATCACTAAAAATAATAAGTTGATCTAATTATTACAAAGAATACTGGTAAGAAATAACATAATAACATTTTCAGAAAATTGATAATAAGAAATGAAATTTTTAAGAAACCATTACAATTAGGGTTAAAAGGCAGGGGAAGTAAAATTTCAATTTAAAGTAACAAAAAGTCACTGAATGAGAGAATATTTTAATTTCAAATCATAAATTTGCCTCAACTACTTTTGTTTCTGAGCAAGACAGAAAATCAAAATTTTTGTTTTTCAGTGTTTTCAGAATTTCATAATCTTTATTTTTCAAAAGGTGACAGTTTACGTCAAACGCAGCTTAGATAAAAAAAAAATCATTAAAATACGATCTATAACTTTGATGTAGCTGGCATTACGTAAACATAAAAATTATTATTATATATGTCAACAAAAAATTACTAAAATATTGAGAGGTGCAATTTGGGAAGCCATAATTTATACTACTGTAACAGAACTGACTGTATTTATCTAGATAGGTTACAATTAAGTTACTTGTTTTTCTTCCGTTGGAAAAACAACGGTAATGGATTATTGATCAATATGTGTGACTGTGTGGGAGCAATTCTGAAACTGAACGTATCGCTAAGAGATAGGTAAGGTTGTTTTTTTTTTCTAATTATTCAAAACAATTCAATAGCTTTTAGTCTTTTTTCTGAATTTTTCAGTTTCGGTTTTTTTTATATCATAGTAGAGTTATTGAAAGGAAAGACTGCTTTAATACCAAAACTAAAAAATAAGCATAATATAAGTTACGGTTTGAAAATTATTACAGGCAACTATCGGTTTACGAACATTTGGTACAGCCGTAATTTTTATAAAATTAGTGTAATGTGAAGAATGTAAACCCTGATGAAGCATTGACGAGTAAAAGATAAATACATATATATGCACATATATTATGTCAGTACTCATTTCCTTTATCTCTGTTTTTATTAAATCTTTAAATTTTAACTAAACTTAACAAATACTAAATCTTGTTTTTATTCTTTTCATATTTTATTTTACGTTACATCTTTCACGACAAATCCTATACAATACAGAATTATACAATAATAAACGTAGGTACAGAACATTCGATGTTTAAGACATGCTTTTAATCCTTTAAAATGGTTGCTGACGTTTATGATACGCATTATAAAAACTCTAGAATGCAAGATTCACAATACGAACAAAACATATGATCTCGGAACGAAACTCGTCTGTAAATTAAAAGTTGGCTGTATCTGAGTAAACGATGCAATGGTTCAGTTTTGTCTGTGCTTTTCCAAAGGATTGTGGGAAAGCAAAATTCTCTTGTGATTGGTTTTCAAAAAATTTCCGACATTGTCGTTAATCGATGTTATCGTTTGACCGGATTCCATTACATCATAAAATGGGTTGGATGGATGTCACCGTTTGCAAATTAATTGTCAAATATAATAGCTTCCATCCGAATTTTTTTGTACATCTGAAATAGCAGTTGAAACTAGAATTATTCTATAGAGAAGTAGGCAGTCGTCTTAATGATGATAGCGAAAGTCAAACATTAACTTGATGAAATATTATGAGAAAAAAAAATAAAAGAAAAAAATGCAAACACATTTTTTTCGCTTTTTGTTAAGGTTAAAGGAGGCAAATAGTAACGATATATTATACAAGGAACCTCAGAAGTTTTTGACTATGTTAAGATATCTTGCACGGGAGTCAATTTTCTCGTAGCTTGCTTAAAGCTATCCTCAAGATGATCGAAAAGATATGGCTCAATTTATCCATGGATTCCAAACAAAAATAATAAGCTGTTACATATAAAATACAAAAATGGAATATCCAGCCTTCCCTAATCATAAATGATGAAATTCGTAAATTTCCTCTAGCAATCTACAATCATGTCGGAACAAAGTATATAAGCTTTCGACTGTGGTACAACGACCAAGTACTGTCTGTGGCATTCCCAATGTCACATTGCGAAGTAGTGCTTTCCTGCATTGCTTTCCTTAAACAAGCCTATGAGCGGAGAGCTTGAGGCATGCGGGGAACATCGGGCAGCTAATGTGACATTGGGAATGCCACCCACAGTACTTTGATTATATTAAGATGAAAGGTCACTTCATAATGTGACTTATCCTTTGTGAATGAGCAGTAGTCCGAAGGAGTCAGTCAAAATGATCAATACCATTTATTTGGTCATATAGAAAACAAAACAAAAAATAAACACTAATTTCTGTTCATATTTTATTCTCTTTAGATTTTTAATTAAAGATATTAATAAAAGTCAAGTTAAAGATAATGGAAGGTGTTTTACGTGTGTTTTAAGTTAACATGGAATGACTGGGTTCTGGCCACCGCACACAGTTCTAATAAAATACATAAATAAGAATACAATAAATGCGAGCGCTTTCGAAGTGATCTACACTTCGTCCTCAAGCGGAGAAATGAATAACATATCCGAAAATAAGAAATGAGATCCAGCGGACGTTTGAGTTGGACGGAACCATTCGGGATTTAGGGGTGTTGGTCATTTAGGGGTGTTGATTTAGGGGTCATTCATTGTCATGATAACAATCACTCTCTGGACCTCCACAATCCCACCATCATTTGTCGGGAGAATAACCATTTCAAGCGCAAATGCAAAGAAACCTTCTTTATTATCACTGACAGGCTGTGTTACAACGACAACCTATCAGTTTTCACTATTCCCCAATACGGATTCCACAAATAGTTCCAACCCCGGAAGTTCCTTGCTCCTTCTCATTAACTTCAATTCTGTACTGCTTGCCAATGCATTTGCCACCTTGGTTTTTTTTTTTTCTTTTTTATATTCCCCCTTCATTCCAAATTTCCCCTTCTTGTTTTCATAACTGGGATTCGCTGTTTCCCTTCATCTCTCTCCCTCTCTACGATGTTCTTCACCACTCCCTTTCCTAGCCCCCGGCGACAGGGCCCAATGCCAACACCCCTAAATCCCGAATGGTTCCGTCCAACTCAAACGTCCGTTGGATCTCATTTCTTATTTTCGAATATGTTATTCATTTCTCCGCTTGAGGACGAAGTGTAGATCACTTCAAAAGCGCTCGCATTTATTGTATTCTTATTTATGTATTTTATTAGAACAGTGTGTGGTGGCCAGAACCCAGTCATTCCATGTCAAGTTAAAGATATTAATAAAAAGCCTTATTCTAGTGGATCTTAATAATCTTAATTCATCAGATTAATCATTAAGACTTTTGCGAAAATGCTGAATACAAATGGAAAAAATAACAGATGAACATAACATTTGTACTTGACATACCTTAAGAATACAGTACAAATGATACTGAGTCTGAATAGTTGATTGATTATGGAAACATCCAAATTAATCGTATGTTTCCAACCTATATCTTGACACTAACCTTGAAATAAAAACAGATAATTAATTTCTTCCTAATTGTTCACTGTCGTTACAAAAATAACACTGAAGTAACATGCGTTAGTCGGATTCATAGTAATAGCTGCGGACCCAAACAAAATTGGAAATGAAGTTCTGCTGATAAAAAAATAATTTCAGTAAAAATATTTCAGAATTAACACGGAAGTCAAATAAAGGTAGCGTCAATACATATAAGAAGAATATGTTAAAAAGTAATAAATTAATAACGTATTCAGTAACTTTTACTTTGATGCAGTGTCCCACGTCCATTCGGTTGTTTGGTGGTTTATTATTTACTGTATAGCTGAACTGTTTTTTTATTTATTGAATTCAAATCAAATTAATACTAGTTTGGTGTCAATATATTGATGGATTGTAATTAATTTATTAAAATATTCAATAATATTTTTTTAACCTATGTTTGAAATCACATAATGAAAACATCAATATCTGAGTAGCAATAACTGTATATTATTTAATTATATAATTATTTTATATTAATTATAGAAGTAAAAATAACTTTATTTCAAAGCTAAAACATAAAAGCCATAGATCTCCATTCGATTTCAATAAGTTACCCTGATAAAACTTCTTTCGTAATTCCTTTATTTAAACTTAACTTTGCTAGAAAAATATTGTATACTTCATTAAATAGTATGTAACATTTACTCTTTTTGAGAAAAATCTAATTTTCTATTACCGTAAATATTTAGCATCTGATATATTTTTGTTTTTCATTTCACAGGCATTTATTTCAAACCAAAGATGATGAAAATACGAAACTTAAACTCCTCAAAGTTATTTAGACAAAAAGTAAAATTTTCCGAATCTGAATTTAAAGGCATTTACAAAAACTGTCGTCCATTAGCAATTTTATTATTTATTGCTGGAGTTTTCCCACTGTCTAATCTCTTTAAAAGATCACCACAGGATATAAAATTTCAACTGTTCAGTATTCCTATGGTCTATAGTATCCTTTGCAATGGCTGCTTCTCTGCAATAGCTCTACGGAATTTTATACAGCCTGTTACAACAGGACAAAGTGTATACATTGATTTGATAAGACGATTGATGATCTTGATATTAGTAACGCTATCCTGTATATCTTTTATTGTTATGTCAACCAAAGTAAGTTATTCAAGTAATTAAGTAAAAAAAAAATCTATAGAGTATTGTTAGTTGGGATCTATGTAATATGTTAAGATATCCATTGAAATATGGGGACAGTTAATATGGGAATGCATTTGCAGGACTTGGCAGGGAGGCAAAATGTGTTCGAAATAAATTGTACTAATATTTCTTAGTTCAACCATAAATAAGCTATCTATCAAATCTTAAAGAAATCAACTCAACCTTTTTAGGGAGAGTTCTCCAGGTCATTTTTGATGATGAGATCAAAATAAATATGGTAGGTTCCAGTCGGACTATAAATAAACTAAGAACCATGTTTTATAGAAATCCATCCATAAGCCGTTTTAACGTGATGAAATAGAGAAATAAAAAGAAAAGAAAAATATGTTCAGTCACTTTTTTGTATGTAATTGGGATGCCGATGGACTCGATATCAAATAACCATAGAACACTTTAGCAATAAATTAAATCAAACAAAGTTTACAATATTGAAGATGTATAAAGCATAAATCAAAGATGCGATGTGCATGTTAAAATCATATTTAAGACAGAAATATTTAAAAGAAGACAGAATATCTCTAAACCAGAGACAGAATATCAAGCGAGACAGAATGTTTCTAAACCAGAAATTTCGATTTTATATTTGCAAAAAAAATATCCAGAATCTTCTGAAGATTTCAAAGACGCTGTTCGTGACCGGTGATGAATTGTAAGACATGCGTAGCGTCGATACACCGCAGATGTTCAAGTTTCTATTTATGCCCGCTTGGTAGCGTAGATTCCGAAAATGGTGACCTCGAAGTAAAAGGGTTTCTGCAGGCTCGGACTCGTGACAGTATTACGAGAATTCCGTTTATGTTTTCAGAGCGAAGCACATGGGAATGAAAGTGTGCGGGCCTTTTTTTCTATGCCACAGCATCAGTAATTGATACCACCTATCAGACATGTTTCCAATCTTGGACAATTATTACAATGACTACAGTTATTTTCTATATGACTATAGTTATTAAGGACGGCGCTATCCCCCATTTCCATCATGGCGTGCGACGCCTTCTTTGTCATCCAGAGCATTCAATTGGACGTGCTAATGATGCCGACAACCACGTCCTGGACCTAACACCATGTGGTTTCTTTCTATTGGGGTACGTGAAAGATAACATGAAAGTATTGTATCATGTATCAATGTTAGCTCTATCGGTGATAAGGAACGGATCACTATGCTGTGGAGGAGCACACATGTTATGCCTTAAGCAATATAGAAAATGTATGTCTACGAAACCCCACAATTCTTATTCTTTTAAGTCCACACTTAAATACACTTCTCAGTAGCTCACACTTCTCATATATCATGCTACTATTATAAAGCTGAAGAGTTTGTGTGTTTGACCGCGCTAAACTCAGGAACTACCAGTCCGATTTGAAAACTTCTTTTTGCGGTAGATAGCCCGTTTACTGAGGAAGGTTATAGGCTATACAATATCACGCTAAGACCAACAGGAGCGGAACAGTAAACATAAACGTCGGCATCCTATTGCTGCAAATTCATTTGAAACCTCAACCTCAGGCACCTCAGGCACCTCAGATACCTCAGGCTACAATGGGTCTTGAACATATTGGCCTGCTGATTGGCAATATGTTGGTTTTTTTTTGTTTAACCATGATTGAACTTGAATTCCGGTAGTAGAAATGAAGAAAATTCAACTATGAATCACCTTTCTTAGTTCGAGTAGCAGTAAATAAAGAAGTATACACTAATATAGTCGTTAGGAAGCTCTGTAATTTAAAAAAAAAACAAAAAAAAAAAACAAATTTGGAACACAGTAAAAGTAAAATTACCTGTTTAAAAAATAACAGATTACAGAAAGTCAGTCTCCAGAGAACTTGCAAAAATGCAGAACAGCTGTAGAAAGTGCGCAAGGTGTCAGTATCCCGACTCTCGCACCCGAGAACGGGATCTCCCACCGAGAACGAAACGGTCCGTCCCAGTCTCTTCCCGATGACAACTCGAAGTGCGAATCCTAACTTTAGCTTTGTGCCTTACGATTGATATCTTTCGTGAATCTTTTAATTTGGGCGTTTTTATGGTTATTTTTCTTATGAGCTTACAATAATGTATATCTTCACATTATTGTAATTTTTTGTAATATAATACAATCTAAAGGATTTTGTTAATTTATCAACATGTTCACTGTCCAAAAAAAGTTTCTTAAAGCCGTATCAGATAAAAAAAAAAAAAACTACATTCTGCGAATGAAAAAAAAATACTTAATTTTTTAAATGATTCTCTTTCTAAATAACTTAAAGGTGAACTTTGATCAAATATTGTTTTAAGAAATCTTTTCTAAGTTAAGATTTTAAAGATTATAAATGATATTTAATTAAAAAATAATCATATCACTTCTAATAGTTAGAAAAGTTTTTATATTAAAGAATATGTTTTTTTACAGGCAAAGAGGATTTCCACATTGTTACAACATTGGGAAGTTCTTGGTGCAAATCTAAATATAAGGAATTATAAGAAAAAATGGACGGCAGCTTTTTTATTGATGTGTGTGATTGATACAACGCACATAACAATGTTAGTTTTCCAATCGAAAAGTGTTATTCCAGAAACAGTCATCAAGCAAATTCAAAACAGATGGGTAATGTTCCTGAAATTTGGAATTTTCCTAATGTTGATGCTTTCAAAACTCAACAATGTTGGACCAGTCGTGTTTTTTTCTCATTATTTATTTGTTGCCTCTGAAAGCTTCGATGTCGTAAATGAAGAACTTGCCATTATTTTACGACGTAACTCTACTTTTAACATTGAACAACAGCTAGCCAATCTCCGACTAAGTCGCACACGAATTTTCAAAATGACAATGGAGTTTAATGAAGCGTTTGCTTATTTTCTATTCAGCTATTACCTGACTCAGAGTATGGTACTTTGCAACGCCTTGTATCAATTAGGAAATGGAGAAGGTTCCTTAGCTTCCCCAACTCTGATATTTGTATTTGCTATTGTATTCACCAGTATGTTTGTATTCTCCTATATTGTTGACAGCCTTAAAGAAAAGGTAATTCTAAATATAATGACAGTATAGCTTCGATTATCCGCCAGGGTAGGACGTGACCTAGAATAGAATTTGGATAATTAAAAAGCATGATACAAGGTGATTCAAAATTCTCTGTACAACTCTAAACTTAGATCAGGAATAAAAACAAACCATATTCATAAATAGAACGTATAACCTAACCTAGTGGGCGCTGTAGCACATTATTTGACTTCGTACAAATAGGATGTATCGCTTCACTAATGCTGAGGGGGCAGATATAATGCTGAGGGTTCACTAGACTGTGGGATAGTGAACGGAAACGGACGAGCCGCTGTACGATTGTATCGTGAACGGTTCCCCAACAGAGGTTTGGCCAATCATCAGACGTTTCCACGTTTGCACCAGATATTGTATGAAACTGGATCACTGGACGGAAACAGGCATGATTGTGGTCGGTAACGATCGAAAGGTGCTCGCGAAAGGCCTCATATTTTTGCATATACTCGGCAATCCATGCATTGATATTGTGAGGCGTGTATTACTTTTGGTGAAAGGAACTTTGAGCACTTACTGTGAACTTGTAAGAGTACATCTTACTGTCATATTGTGAACACTGGGCTTATTGGCATGTTGTCTATCTGACTTGCTGTTTTTTATTTCGGAACCTTAGTGTACTATCTAGCATATTTGGTTGGCATTTGCGAACATACGTTCCACTACGAATACGGTTTGTTTTTGTAAAGTTTGTACAGGGAATTTTGAATCATGTTTAATAATATATATATATAACATATGTACATAGGAAGATGTTTTCGAACTTATGTTATAGAAAAATATAGTAAATTTAGGGTACGAAAAGAAACAGTTTTCCTTAACTAATGTTCTGTCTTGAATCGATACGGCGCTACAGTTGTCTTAGTATTGTGGCTGATAGACAATCATTCATGGAAGGGCATTGTCACATTCCTCTTCGTTTGGATTTGTTGAGGAGAGCATTCAAATATTTGGAAAGAATAATAAATTTAAATATAGCAAGACTGCCGAGAGTGTGTTGGGAGGATATGGTTGAGAAGGCAAAAATTGGAAAATTAATTAATTGGACAAAAAAGATTAATGAAGTATTTATTGAGGCTGGTTGGGTTGTGGAATGGGATAGAGCGTTAGAGGTCGATTACTGGGCATCCAATAAAGAAAAAGTTATAATGAGAATCGGGGAAATAACAATGCAAAAAATGTATAATAAAATTCAAAATTCGACATATAATGAATATTATAAATTTTTAAATTGGCAAATAAATGGTTCCTACTACATCTGCACAAAAGTCAAAAATAGGTATATAAAAGAAGTATATATTAAATTAAGAATAGGTTGCATATGGACAAATAGTAAATACTGGAAAAACATAGAAGATAAATGTTATAGGTTGGGTTGTAAAGTAATAGAAGGGTGGGAACATGTAATTTTTGACAGTGAGAAATTGACGAAGGAGAGAGAAATGTTGGAAATTGAGAATGTAAAAGATAGAAGAGGTTGATGGTATAACATATTGTCTGCTCAGTATGTAAATAAAAAATTATGTAAATTTATAATAACATTTATTGAAAAAGGAAAAAATATGGAATTAATATAGAAATAATTGTAATTGACTTAATTGGAAGCGTATGGGTTTTAGTTTTTGTCTTTTCATTAATATTTTTGAAAAATTGTTATTATTTATGTCGGATACTCCTTTATAGTTTCTTGATATACATGAATGATATATTTGGTTTTTTTTGTGTATTTTTTTTCTCTCTAATATTGTTGTTATTATTATTATATTTTAATTAGTTATTAAGAGAGGGAGGATTTATGTAAAAACAAATTTAATTTAAACCTAACTTGTAATATAATTAATTTACTAATAATTATTTAAATGGCTGAGATATCAAATATACTTAAGCTTTGGAATCCTGACTTGTAAAGGGTATAACCCCGAAGAAGTTAAATAAATTTTACTTACTTACTTACTTACTTACATGCCTATTTTGATTGTTGGGCATTAGATAAGATGTTGAAAGTGACACCATCTTGTTCTACACAATAGTGGCATCGCCGATGCATTGACTGCTGTTCTTTCAAAAATGTAAGATGTAGTACGGATGGTGTTGCAGGCTTCGAGAATTTGTTGATGCAGTTCATCGACTATATCGACAGGTTTGGTGTACACTAGACACCAACAGAAGAAGTCAATCGGATTAGGATCCGGCGATCTTGGAGGCCAATCGATGGGACCTCAATTACTAATCCATCTTTCGCAACTTGTTTCCATCAGATATTTGCCAGGAGAGTGGAAAGCGAAGGTGCTGTCATGCTGGAACCACATCCTCAACCACAGCGAGAGGTACGTCTTCCAACAGAACTGGCAGGGTGTTTGTCAGAAATTCTCGGTACAGATTCCCTGTTAAACGATTTGGAAAGATGCTTGGATAAATGAGTATGTCATTTATGATGCCACACCACACATTGACACATTGATGAGAGCAGATTGCAATGATATGTGAATTTTCCTCTGCCAAATATGCTGGTTCTGTATGTTAAAACATCATTCTGTGTAAACATTGCTTCATCTTGAATAACACACTGGGGTATCACTGCACTTTGTTGTAAAAACTACCCGCAAGACTGGCGTCTTATTGGATTATCCTCCGGGTTCAGATCCTGAACACATTTCGGGTGAAAGGGATACAGCTGTTGTTTATGAAGAATCCGCCACAACTAACTAAGACTTAACTGAACACGATGTGCAATTGCACGTGTGCTGATGGAAGGTTCATCTACCACTGACACAACTGTAGTTCTGTATCGGTGCAAGACCGGAAACACATTATTTAATGAAAACCTCTATCCTCTATCCTCTGTAACCTCTATCTTCTGTAACATTAGTTCGGAACATGAACATAAGATATATATTGAGGTATTCATGGTTATAATACATTTTTCAAGTAATGAAAAGTTCGTATTTAAATTTTCAGAATTTTTGATAAATGAAATATAAGGTATAAAAGAAGTATGTTGATGGTTTGCAGTCGCCTAAATTGCAATTGCAATTGCTTGAGTCAGGACCTTAATGCAATTGAAATTATTTTTTATTAATATTTGATTACAAAGTTTGTAATTAAGTATTTATAGCTCTTTTTTTACCCTAAGTCGATACCATTACTTCTTTAGGGAGACCGTAACACACAACAGTTGTATCAATGCGCTGGTATTAGGTTTCGCTTATTTAAAACGGAAATATTCTTAAGGAAAGCAGGAAAATTTAAAAAAAAAAATTAATATTTATTTCATTTAAATTGTCCTGTTGCTTAAAGAAAAAATTATTTAAAAAGAAATATACCAAGACAGCATTAAACTATAACTTTAAAAGTATTTAATTTTATTTTTAGATAAAATTGTGAGAAAAACTAAGAATTTTATTCCAAGCCTGAAATTAAAGTTTTTTAATGTTTAATTTATTATTTAGTTTAACTTACTTCGTTTCAGCACATGTAAAATGATCTTTAGTTTGCTTAATTTATTGTTACTTTTATTAAAATGTATTTTTACTCAAAATTGTGGGGAATTTTCCACCATCGTTTTTTTTTTCTACTTTTTTCTCAGAAGCAAATTCCAATTTTTGCCTTGAAGCGCAGTAATGTTGAAATGGAAAAAAATCTCCATTTCCAATGACTTCAGGTAAAATGTTTTTTCGAAGCTGATATCTCATTACTCCATGGCTTTTAAGTAGTTTTCTTCGAATACTTGATTAACAAATTCTCCGTTCTCCTGTAGACCTGTGCCTACAGAAAGCTGCCGTGTGTTGGTAAGCGGCAGTTCGAAACCGTTTATTTGGCATCATATTGCCTTGATTTTGCAAATGGTATTTCTCAAAACGCCGGCGGATGTTTTCTGTTTGACAGAATTAATGCTTTCTTCTCAGAGCTTTGCATAGACATTCTCAATATTTCGTTAGACGTTTTCATTGCTTTTTTAAAAATTTATTTTAGAAGCTGTCGAACAGCTCGCTATGTTGGCAGCTATTGTGAAACAATTGGTTGTCATTGAGAACTGAGTGACGTCATTGTCATTATTACAATGAATATAGTTTAGCGTTGATTTAATTTCTAAAATTAAAATAACTGATCCTAATAGTTAGTTTTGCCTCTGAAAATATATGTTTATTTAATTTCATATCTATTATACTTTCTGAAAATTAAATAATGTCTATTGACTAGTTTTAAAACTCTCTGTATTACTACAGCTCATTGGCGTATAGGGCCAAACAGTGTACGGAATTCAATGGTATCGACTTAGGGTGAAAAATTCTATAGTGCAAAGTTGGTTTAATAAAGTGGCTTAATAGAGATACTTTGAAATTTCATTTAAATATGCAGCTTTAAAGAAAATAGTGCTATATAGCATGACTCTACATTAATAGATCTAATATTAAATTCATGATGTCATAATGATAGATTTTTAATTCTATAATTTCTTTTAAGGCATTAATACCAGCAAAAACCTTAATAGAAAGAAGGCATCTTCATCTCTCAGTGGAATCTCGATTTCAGGTAAATATTTTATTATTTCTTTCAAAAAACATCATTTATTCTTTACTGGTTTCCATAAATTACGGAAAAAAGCAGAATTGCGATAATTAAAAACTTGTGTGATTAATTTTTATGAAAATTGTGAAAACCTATAGAAGAAGGCCCAAAACATTTTGTATTAACCACTCACCTCCAGTAATCAGCACTAATGAAATCGCATCAAGAAAAAAGTGTCTAAATTAAATAGCACAATATCTCAATATCGAATGTGGTCATCCGTAACAGCAATGCAGGTTTCACACAGATGTTTCATGCTGTTCAAGTTGCTCAGGGAGCTCAGTAGGTAGCAACAACTATTGTTCTCTTCTAAGTTCTTCCACGTCTTATGAAAGGCCTTATAGCAATTGTATAATTTCGTTTAAGGCATTAATAACAGCAAAAACCTTAAAAGAAAGGTATTACAGCAATATGAATTCCGAAAGCATTTCAGCCATGCTCGAAATAATTGAAGTGGGGAGACCTGACAGGCCAAGCCTTACATAGTATTTGTCTCCTCATGCAGATATTGCTCTATCGCCTTAACTTGGTATGGATGTGCATTATTGTGTTGTAGCAGAAATATATCACCAATTGAATCATGCAGTAAGGGCGAGCATAGGGGTACAGGACATTATCTGTATATTGTCCAACATTCACGTTTCCTCTTGGCAATAGAAATGGACGTGTGGGGCCTTCTAATATGATACCACCCTCAATTCATCACGCTATCTCCGCTAAAACATCTAATTAATTATTATTAGTTACCTTTAACAAATGAATCATTTTATTAGTTCACTAAATAACTAATGACCTTAATTCTTTAAATATTTAACCAAAAATTACAAATATAACAGCTATAAAAGTTTTATTTTTTTATTTTTTTAAAATTCATAACATTCGTTTGCAGCATCTGTGAGTAAAACTGGAATCTATTTAAGAAGATTAGAAGAAAGGAATTTAAAATAGATAGAAAATAGAAGACAGGAATTTAGAGCTAAAGTAAATTTAGGAAACTATAAGAGAAACTTAATAGAAACTTTCCAGAAAGGCTGTTAACCTAATTAATTTAACCTGTACGACAAAGCAGCTTTCACTTTCCAAAATTTACAACTACAGCTCCAATTTCAAACAGAATGAATAACTAAAACGACAGAGGACGCCACTTAGCATGAAGATTGAATCATTGTTACAAATGTTTCTTTTATTTATAGGTCCAACTCTTCTTAGCAGAATTAACAAGAAATAAGTTGGAAATTAGTGCTTTAGGATTCTTTTCTATAAGCACATCTCTTTTAACTGTAGTAAGTTGCTTTTTACTTATTTTTTTTTAGTAAACTACATTTACTCTCTGTCTCTGCTACCCATGGTGTAGTGGAGATTTAGAATGCAACAGTGGGTTTATTTTGAGATCTGCGAGTAAAGGGATGGCGAGAGAGCCTGCACGCGCTGCATATGATATAGATAAAGAAGTCCCCAGAAAATTCTGTGATGCGGGTTGCCTACTGTTCCAACGAGCTGTCTAGCAATGTTCATGGATCGTCTGCGACCAATTCAAGCATCTTCTCTTTTGTCACATGCCTGTTTCGGCCACCATTAACGATCCTGTTTGTGCAAGATGACGATGAATTGCAGTGAATCTATTCTTGGTTGCACATCGTCGCGAATAGGTTATGAATAAAGACATTGGGCCTCTCTGCTGTTATCATTTGCTAATATAAAAATGTACTGTATGTCTGCCAACTCTACATTAGTGGTTCATGATCAATAGTATACCTTTTATTGCTGTCTACAAATGTGAGAACATGCTGTTATGAAGCTAGAATAACAACTACTGAAATAACCTGCCTCATCCTCACCTGGAATGAAGTGACCAAGGACACTTTGCGTAATAGTCACAATCTAACAGTTACATCTCTGACCTGTTTGAATGTGTCACACAATCTTCACGACGACGATGTGAGGCATGTGTTGCTGCTGGTTGAAGTCACTTCGAACACCTCATCTAATATATATAAATGAGTGCATATACATATATATATATATATATATTACATATATATATATATATATATCTATATATAAATATGGGCTTTTTGTCTTATTATATAAAAATATATTATTACATTATTTTCCTAAGAAAGTGAGATTCCTCAAATCTTTCAGTCGGTGTGTGTATGTTTATGTTAGTGTTTCTGAAGTGATTTTTAAACAACTGGATGAATCTTCTTGAAACTTGTTATGTAAATTTAGGGATTGAAGTTGACCTCTTATATTTCTAATCTTTGACATGTGGGTTTGTGTCAATAAATTTCTGTATGGTTAATATAAGCCTGGTTTGATATGATTCAAATTAATCCGATTTAGGCACTTTAAGTAAGTAACAAACAATTTTTTTTTATATTCAGCAGATATTATAATTTGAAAATAAATGCAAGTTTTTCTTTTCTATTGCTTTAAAACAGTATTAATTAGTACTGCTATTAATTTACTGTGCTGACAATGCAGGCCACGGTTGTTATTATATATCTTAACGCACCATGTGTCATATTGTAGTTACTGGCGTATGTTACAGTCCACACTCACTGCACAGCTATAAACAGTATTAGAATGTTCTAGAATAA
>JAFIDM010000003.1:31626484-31658850 GCA_023159025.1 Thereuonema tuberculata | reverse complement strand
CCCCCCTCCCCCCGCAACCACCACTACCTCCTCCTCTATAAGATGTTCATACTATACTGTTACGGACTATATCGTTATATTTATATATAAGTTCTCATAAATATTATTTCATTTTATGTGTGTGTGTGTGGTCGGTTCGCACCGAAGTGCGAGCTTCGTTGCCGAAGCATCCGTGCTCCAGGGAGCGCTAGTGTTCCCAAGACGGCGAACCCCTAGCAGACTCCCTAGAATTACAAGGGAAAGATACTGGTGTGGTTTCCCGTGGCCTTCCCCAGGACGCCATTAAGGAATGACGTCAGACCGAAGAGAAAGTGAAGAAGAGGCTACAACACAGGAAAGGAAATTTTTGAAACATCCATGCTCGCTACCGGGATTTGAACCCGGGCGCTGGCACATTGATCTCACAACAGACCGACGCCTGAGACCGCTCGACCACACCAGCGCGGCTCATTTTATGTATAGGCCAACATATTTAATGGAGTTATGGTATCAACTTCCATTTTCATACGTTAACCCCCCCTCCCAACCACCACTACCTCCTCCTCTATAGGATGTTCGTACTACACAGTGTACATCTAAGGTTTGAAACAGCAAATAACCCAATTCGTATTTAAGTTTGGGGATTTTTATACGTAGTTATTGTAATGATTCTTATTGTCTAATGTTTATAGTAAATTCTTATAATAAAACACGAAGCATTAAAACAAAGTAAATTTAATATTTTTAGCGTTTGGAGCAGGGAGTTTCCTCTTCTTCTCGCTCTTCTTCATCGTCAAGCAGTGCGTCCAATACACTTTGTTCTTCACACTCTCCTTCTGAATCTTCCTCCTGGAGATCCTGGAGGCTCTCTCTAATTTTCGCAAGCATGCCCCGAGCAGTTCTTGTAAAGGTGGAGCACCGCAGTCCTGCTTTCTTGCAGCTGCAGGCTACAGTGCTACACCCTTTCTTGCATTTACAAGAGATGATGATAAATATGTTGTCCGGGGCTGCATTACGTGTGCTCCTGATGGGGACGATCCCTGGTCTCGTCAGGACCACCCCCAAACTGACGGTACAATATCGTTACCTAACCACGTCTGGACCTGGAGGTAGGTTCGAAAAACCTGGTGGGTGGCCGCGTCTTTGGTAGGTGGGAGTCAGGCCAATTGGAATTTCGGTTTGGCGACAGACTTCGTAAAAAGTTGGTATCGGAGGTTGTCAAGGGAATCTGTTTCCATGTTCCCCCCGTATAGTGCCACCAGAAACTTCTGGCCTGCCTCGGAAATCTGAAAGGGGGTGGCTTCTGGGTCTTTGAACACAGCTGCAAGGTGATGTAGGGAATTTTTTCTCGTAAATTCTGCAAACATTCTTCTGCCCTTGTCCGAAGGGGGTTGAGGGGGTTGAAGTGGTGTCACACCCACTGACTGCATGCAGAAAGAGAATGTCTTGTGTGTCGATCTTGCATGAAGCTGCTGAATATAACAATGATGGGGCATTGCCTCTCCCATTCTTCTCGAAAAAAATGTTTTTTTGTGAAGTAGAGGCGAGGGCTGTCAGTAACACTAGGAGATCTACATCTTCACCTGCGATGATAACACTGTCATATTCAGCAGCCTTCGATATTGTTGTGTATATAATCATCACGTCTGCATCTTCAGTAGCCTGTTTCACCTCAATCCCCTTCGCTGTCATTTCTGTCATCAGCATTGTGATGAAGTTTCTTTTGTTGGTGTCGTTTGATAAAAACGTCTGCAGTTGTTGCTGAAAAAACAAATGTGGTGAACAAGTGTAGTACAGCCCGGCGAAATCTTTCTGCGGCTTTGGTGCTTTGATAGGAGGCGTCGTTAGGATATCCATCAAATACTACTGTGGTATTGCACCCAGTAGTACATAGTCCACATCATAGTCCACAAGTGTTTTTGTACATAGTCCACATAAGTCTGGCACGCTGACTGGAACGTGAGTGTTGTGGTCTTACTCCATACAACGTTATGGAGTAGGTACCGCGTATTTTCCAAAGCCAAAGTTGGCTTCTCCTTGCATAGGGGTAAATATTGCATCATATAATGCTGAGTTGGTCCCCTTACGCATTCCTTCCTCAGGAAAGAGCGACATTGGGAAGGGTGCAAGTTCATATGTTGCTTGAGGTCCGTAAAACCTCGGGAAATTCAGTCGCTACCGTATGGCTCGTTTCGGCAATGTATTTTCCTTCTTTCCGCTATCTTTCTTCTCGATGCTTTCAATGACTACTTGCTTTCAACAGTGTTCCGTCTCTCTCTGCTCAAACCTTCTCTCCTGTATATATATATGAGGTCTCCCACCTCCATTTACTTCTTAATTCCTAATAACCGATACAATTTTCATATTTGCAAAATCTGATCATTAGGCAAACCAAGTTTTTCTGTAATTTTCAGATTTGTAAAATTGCAAAATCTTATAATTATTCAAACCAACATTCCAGAAATTTTCAGATTTGCAAAATTGGATAATTATCCAAACCAACATTCCAGAAATTTTCAGTTTGCAAAATCGGATAATTATCCAAACCAACATTCCAGAAATTTTCAGATTTCCAAAATCAATTTTTACAAAATCTGACTAAAACTTATGTCTATAAAAAAAAAAAAAATAATGTTACTTGTGAACACGGTCTCACCCTTTTAATGTGTTAAAATAATATTTGTTAGGACTAATATATAAATATAACAATGTAGTCCGTAACAGTCTAGTATGAACATCTTATAGAGGAGGAGGTAGTGGTGGTTGCGGGGGGAGGGGGGTTGAACGTATGAAAATAGCATAAAATAGTAGTAGTATGAAAATGAGATACCATAACTCCATTAAATATGTTGCAAAATGGAAACTGCATAGCGAAAACAAGCCTTTTTAGCATTTTTTTACGATTTTGAGAAATTTTGCACTTTTCGAAGTCCTGTATCTCGGTACCTATGGTGTCAAAAATAAGTTTGACTAGTGAAAATTGAAGGAAATTTAATTCTCTACAAATTACTATTTTAAAGTTTTCCGCTAAAATCACCCGTTTTCGAAATATTTCGGAAAAACTGAAAAAAGTGCTAAAATTTTGTGGTTTTTCGCCTTCCCCCAATTTTCCACAAGGTATTTTTGTTCGGAAAATTGGGTGTAGTACTACTGAACACCAACAAACAACATCCCAAAGTTTCGTTAAATTCGGAATTTTTTCTAGGTACCCCCCCAATTTACACCTATGACGACTGGACTAAATCTAAAGCTTACTTAATTGCAAATAATTCCGCTTGAAAAACAACAATATTGAGCTGCCAATCTATATTTACTTTTGTTAATACACTGAATTAGTTTGCATTAGGACCTTCCATCTAACAACGCATTGGTTTATCTTTCTCAGTAATCATGCTCGCCAAACCTAGGAACAGATTGCACAAGATATCGCACATTCTCAATGCCTAACTTGACCCATATCCGTTGGAGAAACTCCACCTATTCATCCCGTTCTAGCATATCCTAAACATGCTCAATTGAATTACAGTTAGGGAAGTTTAGTGACCAAGGCAAGTGGCGGATTTGTTGTTGTATACCTCTTAACACTCTACACTTGTAAGAGCCAAAGTGACACTGAGGTCGGGACAGATCTCCTGTAGATATGGATGGAGATGGTAGCATTGGATGATAACCAAAAGGACTAGGGCGTGCGAAGAAAAAGCTCCGCAGACCAGAATATCACATCTACAAGTCTCTGGAATCCCAATGGGGATAACTCCTAAAAAAAATACTATTTAAATAGACGCAAACAATGATTTTAGAATGTGTGGTATATTTTTTTTTCTTAATCGATAAATATCCGAATTTGCAACTAGAAAGTAGGCTTTAGTCACGCCCACCAGAAACGCTTGGCTGCCATGTTGCTTCAGCTGTGACGTCACGGGAGCTGAAACACCCGCTAGGCCTATTGACTTTCCAGCATAAACGGAAACAATGGAAATAAGTTTTAAAGGTAAACTTCGTAACTTTACAAATACTGTATTATACCTTTGTGTAAAAGTTCAACAATTGCTGCACCGCAAAAAAGTATTTTACAACTGTTCCAAAGAATTTGAAAAGGCGAAAGCAGGGTTAGATATTATTCGTCGAGACAAGGGTTTCAGTCCGAAATCTACACTACCTGTATGTCAGGATAATTTCAATGTAAGTAAAATGAATAACCTAAGTGTATTTGTTTAATTATTACATTTAATTATTAACATATTTAATGAAAACAAAATGTTGAGAAATCGCAGGTTTTTGGAACTACGTGTTGTCGGCGTCGTAGAGTTCCGAAACATTATAGGAGGCTTTAACTATGCCGTGACATTAAATACTAATAAATTACACATGTAGATATACGAACATATATATGTATCAAGAGCGTCCAACAATAAGGGACGGCATTGAACACCGAATTACAGAAGCTTGTCGGTCTCTCAGCAGTGCTGAAGCTCTTCTAGTAACTTCATCGGTATTGAACGAGAAGCCAAAGGTGTTTGGCACAAGGCGATAGACATTTTGATCACCTCTCGAAGTAGATGTATCCTGTATTTCAGATGACAAATCTTCTAAATTTTTATGTTGTTATAGTCGTAATTTGAATTAACAAGGATCGTTAGGGTAAAACAGTTTTAGTTTTAATTGCATTTCCTTTCCACGTTTACTCTGTTGCCACGTTTTGAACAGTGATTGAACCATTGTCAATTTCTTTGATATCAACATAAGCAATTGTTCCGTTGAGTATCTTCATGACAAGCGCCATCATTTTAGTCTTTCTTGAATTGTGACTAAACAAGGAACGTTAGAGAAAAGAAGTTTTAGTAAAACTTGTTTCTTTTCAGCTTATCCATCAATATCCCACAAGACCCATGTTCTAATTTGAAATTTCAAAGCTGACACCGATTACCACTCCCACTTCTGGTTTTTACAATTCGATTCTTTGGGTAGCCTACTATTTGGTAATGAAAATTTCCACGTGAACAACCTGTACCCTGTGTTTTTCGAAAAAATGGGACACGACTGCTCTTAAACACCGCATATATATTCTTTTTCCGAATTAAAGCGATCTGGTTGTAAATTTCATATTTCAGGTTGAATAAGGCAAAAAATCGAAACTTTGAAGTACTTAATTATGTACATTTTATATTTCCTTGGAAACTTTATTTCATTTTAAAACCTTAAAATATATATATAAATATATAGTAATTTAAAAATGTATGCCATCACATTCATAATCAAAAGGAAATTAAAGCAGGCAAATTAAAAATAATTTGAACAAAATGACAACAAAGGAATTAAAAAATTAAACATAAATTTAAAACAAATACAAACAAAACCAGATTAAACTAGAATCATAAATCATAAATAATAAACCCAAACAAAATAAAAATATAATAAATGTGACTTAAAAATCTGCAAAAGGGGTTGAAAAATTATAAATTGCTAAAAAGACAAGGCAAATACAGATCTCTAAACTAAAGAAACATGTATAACTGAAAATAAAAATTGGGTTAATTCCTGGAAATGAAAGAAATTGAAAAATAACATAAGGTGTAAATTATAAAAAGAAGTAAAAATGAAAAATATTTAGAATATAGAAGCCAGCAGCATATAGAAACAATAGATACGCCTATGGACGATTCCTTCGTTTCAGCGTCATATACTTCACAATCATCTTAGCCAATAAGAAATCGTTTTATATCCCACTGGATTCTCGGAAATAGAAAACGCTTTTCTTCAATGAAATAGCTTATAAACTTTACCGTTTATAACTATTGATACAGTGGTATCAGCGCAGCCAACAAGTGCGGCTTATTCCAAAATACTGGCACCTGCTCCCCGATCTCCAACTTTCTGCCCGCTACCAAATTGATTTACGTCGCTACGCTTCTCGTCACTCGCAAACGTTTACTGATTATATAAGAGAAAGAAGTGTGCCTATTAACAGTGCCCCCCCCCCCCGTGATGTTTATATCATGTGGTACTTTGTTATCGTTTCTATATGGAAAACGGAATGTTCCTAATGCAAAGCAAATTTAGTGTACATTCATTGTTATTATACATCAATATATTCTGCTCCTATCTAATTTTCAATTTTACTATTTGTGAAGCAATGTATTATGGTTAAGCTAAAGCAATATTTCTTTGGCATAAGGCTACTGTAATATAAACCGAAACTGAAAAAATGAAGAAAACTCCTTTTATATTGTTTAAATAATAAGGAAAAAGCATCTTACTTCTCTCTAAATGAATACTCACTTTCAGAATTGCGTGCACCCACACTGATCAATGATCCATTATCGTTGTTTATCCAATGAAGAGAAAATCAACTAAATTAATTATTACTCCTGATAAATTCAGGAAGTTCCATTACAGTGGTATAAAAATTATGACTTCCTGATATTCCTGCTAATGTTTTACGACAATCACTCATCAAACATAATTATAATAATCATAATAACGTTTACGCCAGCTGAAATAAAATATGGAGATCGTGTTTTCAAGATTTTTTTTTCTGAACTGCATTCGATCTAATCTATGAATCTTTTACCAAACAAAGATTATGAAATCCATATATCAGTAATAACTAATGAATTGAATCATTTTGATAACACTGTTTCTGAATAAGTTTTTCTGTCTTGCTTAGAAACAAAAGTAGATGATTCGGACAAATTAGCAGTTTGTTTTCCCAATCCAAATCAAATAATTGTCTCCTTTAGAAATTTTTTGAGGAATTAAGCTGAACCACCCTCACCCCAATAAAATATTTTGTTTTGTAGTTATTCAGAACCACTAATTAAAATAGTCTTTAAAGATTATCATTTGTATGCTATTTATCAATTGACCAGAGTTTTTGTAGCACTGGATCCAGGGACTTTCTTTGGTTTATTGTTTGCATCCTATCCGGAGGGTTGTGGACATCTGCGAATGTGCGTATTTACGGTAATCTTCTTGTTAATTCCACGTGATTTGATGTGCTGCTGTTCCAAATGCACGTGGGGAGCAATATTATGTTTAAAATACCTTTAACGTATGCGAAAATAACTTGACTAAAAAATATATAATAAAAAGCAGTATACAGAATTTTTTTAAAAATTTCTAAAAACATTTAAAAAATACTTAGGAGTTCCTCCGGGGAACTCCTCTTCAACACAATGGACTCTTACATAGGTTCTCAATATGCATATAATTTCAACTCCAAACAACCAATGAGATTAGTAGTTAAATAATCAGCTTCCAATTGGTGCCGACTTGAAGCCACGCCATTGGGTGTGGAAGAGGAGATTGCTGACTGCCGTCTGTCACAAGAATTGGGATTCGGTCATCATGACGTCGTCTTCCATGTTTCAGCTCGTCGTTTATTGATACGCTCTTGAATTTGTCTCCTCTATCTAGATGAATGTACCAGAAACTTTCAATTGTCAATGTATTTATAAATGTTTATTATTCGGTATAAGTTTTTATAAATCTTTTTTTTTTTAAATTATGTGATTATTTTTTATTATATTTTTAGTTGAGCAATATCATGATTACAAAACAATATCAAAGGTTTAATGCCACCTAAAGTAAGCTGCTTTTGGGAAGGATGCATACTGTTCCAGGGTAGTACGTCCAGAGCGTATTAAGAGACAGTGCCTGGATTTCAGATATCGGGTGATCCAAATTCAGAGGAAGCTTTTAGATATCTCTACAGGAAGAAACTACTAAGCGAATCGCAACCAAATTTCATACATATACTGTCCTGACTATGCGGTTTAGATTTCTGAAAAAAATGACAGTCCAAATTTGTGGTCACTGAATTGTGGCGCTACGGTCCCCATAATGTGCCCCGTAATCGAACAACCTTCGCCTACAACAGGAACCTATAACAGGAGCCTATATCAAAGCATTTTACACCAATCCACGACTAGCGCCGAGTGACGAAGCTCACCTTACCTGATCGCTCGTTACTTGTTTACTCTTCTATCAACGAAATGGCAATGCTTCTGCTGCACTTAAGGCATTTCGGCAGTTAAAAGGTTTGCATAGAGGTTCACTGACGATTAATAATCCTCGGAAAATGATTTTTCGTTTTAAACAGGAACTTTTGCTATAAAATCCGGACGAGGTTGCAACTGCAGTAGTGGATCAGGGAATTCGCAAATGCACATGATAGCAGTAGTGCACGTGCAATATCACGGGAATTGGACATGCTTTATACGACAGTGTGAAGAGTTCTGCGAAATGTCTTGAGGTTTTACCCATATAAAATATCCAACAATTGGTTTCTGGTGATTATGATAACGCGGAAAACATTTGCCTTGAAATTCGTTGCTCGGATGATGGTGGATGATGCATGGCCTTGGCGAATATTGTGGAGTGATGAGGCTCATTTCCATTTGAATGGTGCTGTAAACTGTTATATTTAGTCTGACAGTAACCCACACGTTCATCATCAAATTTCGTTGCATTCACCAAAGGTAACGTTTTGGTGCGACATCACGGCATCATTCATCATTGATCCTTACTTCTTTGAAGAAAACCCAACATCGGGGCCACGTTCTGTGAATGCTCCAGAGCTGGGAATTCCATCACTTCAATAGAGAAATTGTGTTGACACCACAATCTTCATGCAAGATTATCCTCGTCACATAACTTTATCTATGAACGCCCGATCTGAACCCTTTGATGTTTGACTGTAGTGATACTTGAAGAGCCTCGTTTATCAAGGCAATGTTCCGAACTTAGCAATGTTAAAAGACAGAATTATGACATATTAGCCAGATAATGTCGCTTTGCTCTTTGCATACATAGCAAAAAAAAAAGAAAAAACTTTATTTATTTAGCAAATTAATACAGTAGAGCCTCGATTATCCGCGGAATTGGGTGGCAAGGGCTTCGCGGATAATGGAAATCGCGGATAACCCGAAAAGACTAAAAAGGTGTAAACACGAAAAAAAAATTTCACCATTAAAAAATAAGTTTTATTGTACAAAAAACATATGTAAAACCTTTAAAATATGTACAGTAAAGCAGAAATCCACAAATTCCGAGAAGGCCTGTAGGATCACGATGCACAATAAGCCTGTCAATAATATTCGACCTTCACACTGTAGGGCCTATTGTATTTTCCCTGTTGTTGGCTTGATTAAAATTGGTTTTTTTGAGGTTAGTAAATAAAAAAATCTTTCGCGCACCGCGGATCATCCGCTCGCGGATAATCGGGGCTCTACTGTATCAGCAAATAATAATACATATTAATTAATATATGATTCCACATGTGATTGCAATAAAGTTTTAACTCTTTTTTTTTACAGATATTTATTAAATAAGTTAGGCATTATATAAATTACGGGGGCTGCAGCGCCACAATTTACCATTAGCAGCCGAAATTTGAACTATTTTTTTTCTTCAGAAATTGAAACCGCATACTCAGAACAGGATGTGTACGAAATTTGGTTGCGATTTGCCTAGTAGTTCTTCTTATAGAAAGGTCTGATCAGCTCCTCTTTAATTTGATCACGTGATAACATTATAATTGGAACCGGAATTAGTAATAACGAACCGGAATTGGTAACATTATTCGTCGATATGTAAATGATGTTAATATTGATGTTTTTTTCGCCACCCAAACAGAAGAAAAGACAACCCTTGAGGAAGCTTGCTTGTTGACCAGACTGAAGAGGATGGCATCCAGAGAGAAATCACCGACACAGCGACTGTCGGAACTGAGTGAATCAGTCAAACATAGTCATAGATTTTATGATTTCGAAATAGAACATTAAAATTAAACCAGAAGAGGGAATTAAGGCTCAATATTCGCTTTTTAGCAGCTACTATTCCACAAAATATATTTTTTATTGTAAGGCAGCACTGGCGGACAGTAAAATCATACTTATTCGAGATACCGATTTTTCAATGTCGTAACTCAGCAAAGTTTAAAAATAGGTAAATGGTTAAATGGGTAATAAGCTAAGATTGTTGATAATCTTTATATATTCATTTCCAAAAAAATTATTGCAGCCAGGAGCAGCAATCGATATGGAATAACACTTGGCATAAACAATGAGAACGGTGATGCAAGTTTCTGATTACACTATCAGAGCAAATGGGCCATTCATTCGGACAAAACACTGCAGGTCTCTTTAATTTCGTATCACACGCCCCTAGCATTCATACTTGTGGCGATACTGCTTGGTATGGAATCATAAATACATTTAATGCTGTTCTCCTGAAGATTCTGCAGATCGCTAATAGCCGTTGATAACCGAAGCTGCCGTCCCAGTTGTCCCACACATGTTCAGTAGGTGAAAAGTCTGAAGAACTAACTGTGACGGTGCCCCGTTCCAAGTTTCACAGTCTCCGGATCATTCGTTCTCGGGAATCAATTTGTGTTGGCATTGAGTGCAGTTTTATCAGTAAGTGCGAATCAATTATCCAACTATTAAAAAAGTGAAACTGTTCTGTCTGTGCGATCAACAATATCAACTTTCTACTTTGAGGCTCTCTAACTTCTAAAGTAAAGATAGAAATGACTTAAAACCGCTAGCAGAAAATAGTAATCTTGATTGTAGATATTTATTGAAAGATATTGAATTAAAAAACTGGCAATTTTGTTTGGAAACTTGCATAGTTCTGTTAATGCTTCTAGGTATGGAGACTTGCTTCACAACTGAAACGGAATATCGTTCAGACATATACTTTCAGAGACAATCGCACCAAAGTAGAGAAACAAGGGATTGTTAAAATTTTAATATTCTTTAATACAATAATCATTAGTGGTAATCTGTTGATCAACTACATATAACTGCAACATAGATAAATATACTTTACAAAAACCTAACTGTTTCTATCCTCAATGTACATAGTATTATTCAACAATGTATCTCATTAAACAATGATTGACCTAACAGCACTAAATCTCAATGTAACTATCTCAGTAAATAAATTACTCACAAATGTAAAATACTAATAAAGGTTTTCCACCTATGTGTAAGAATTGAGAATCTATAATTGTCAATACCTAACAATGGCAAATTCACTCATGTGTGATAATACAGGTAAGTATTTCTATAATATGTATCAACTAATATTTAAGGCCTTTCCCTTATGTAAACTAAGCAACTACGATCTCACTAGAATAAAGATTAACTTTCTAAATACACACTAATGGTGTTATAGTACTTATACTTCTTCTAATCTTGAATCGCCACTAAATAAATAAATAAATGTACTCACAATCTGAATGCTTCAAGAGATGAAACATAACCGGAACACTTTTCACTAAATACAGCTCCCATGGATACACTAAGCATATCTAGCTTTAGCTGATATCACTAATAAACACATAATTTAATTACAGGCCACATTCACTAATTTCATTTCACACTTGCACTTTCGTATGCGTATCCTTTATACGAGTAAGTGCATATTCTTATTCTGAATAATGAAGTCTTGATCACCTAGTAATCTGCGAACACACATTCAGCACTTATTATCACTTGCAACTTGAGCACATTAACGTTGTCTTTTCACTTGTATGAATTGATCCTCCTTTATCCTTAATCTTGGATTCTTCCTAAACTTGACTAATACTTCAGGTATTAAATGGTTTATCCTTACTAAGCGTATTCATTCCATTTAATAGTTCCATAACTTTTATTCTTAACATAATCCCTACTACAATTTGAACACAGTCGTTGGATACGGGTGATTACTTTCTTCTACCTTCAGCAAGGTTGAATTGGACTGTTCCCGGTAACTTGTAGTTTACTTGACTCCTTACGGCAAAACTGATTCTTCGTTTCCAATTAGACGAATCGCCTCTTCGTTTAATTGTTAAACAAAATAAATGATAACGTAAATTAATTCAGTTCTCTACTACAGCTTGCTTGTTGCTGTTACCCACTAGGAAATGGACTCTTCAATTACAATACGTTTTGGGATTCTTAAACTTATCTTTTCCTAAATTTCATCGAACTCTTTTCGATTGAAATTAACCGTTACTATATCCTTTAGATATTCTGCGAATTGCGTCCTTTGAATATTCGTAAATAATATTATTTTTTCTTTCGAAGTATTCACTTCTAACGTCAGTTCAGCTTCGGTAATTTTCCGCACTTGCTGATTCTTCTGACTTCATAAATTAGCGAGCAGGCTTTAGGGAATTTACTTATTCGTCTTACTTGAATTTTGTTAACTGCGTCTTCATAATTTTCTCTTCGTTAGTTTTGGCAGCAACTTGATTAGTTTAAATCTCCCGCTCTTCCTTATTGGAGACATTCGAACGGACTCAACCTTCCCGTCTCGAATCAACAACCGTTCTCAACTTTACTGCGTCATCACACGCACACTTCTACGTCGTCACACTCACCGTCGTCTGACGTCAACCAACTCAAATTTTCATTGGAGGAAAATATAATAATTTTAAACTTAATTTTCTTTTCAAGCTCAAACATAATAATTTATTTAATTAATTAAAACTCCAACTTATTTAAATTTAATATGGAAGTTATTAAATTTAAAATACATTAGCAACAACTTTTCATCCCAGCACTTCAGCAAAGAAATTGACTGGATACCTCAATCTTTACGCAAGATGGAGCATACCGTCATATCGACTTAAATGAGTAAAGCACCATTTCACTGATGACAGAGGAATTAACCGATTATTTCGAACAGAATTGCCACCAGATCACCAGATTTTAGCCCCTTGTGATTTCTGGTTATGGAGATACTTGAAGGGGCTTGTTTATCAGGTGATGTCTCTAACGTAGCTGTTTTAAAAGAAAGAAATTCGCTACATAAGAGACAACCGCATCCAAGTCAGTTATGTTCCGCAGTCGAGTATCTTGTTCTGTAATGCAGGCTTTAGAATATGGAGATGGAGTTTTCTTGTAATTCTGCTTTTTGTAATTTTCGTAATTCTGATTTATTGGTTACTTGCAATAAAATCATTTCACTATGTCCTCAACTTCTCTGTACTGATGGAATTTATTTGACAACTTATCTCATAACGCAAATTAAAGCGATATTAGCTCCAAATTTCACGAACAAATAATGGGAGGAACCATTTAAACGGTCTATGACTAACCAAAATTAGACAGAAAACATCCCTTCTTTCCCGTCAGAATCTTTTCCCAAAGAGATTCTATAAGAGTCCTTGAATACGGCCAGGAAGCACGATTGACTACCCGACAACGCGGCGGCTATTTACAACGAGACTAGATAGAGAGTGTACTTAACTTTAATTCAATCTACACTGCCTGCTCAATTGAAAATAGACACCTATGGTATGGAACAAAGTTTTATTTACAGCGTGTCTAATAGCATGTACTGTAATCTTTTACCCTATAAGCACAGCATCCACACGCCATGGCATGCTCTCCACTAGTTTCTGACAGCAACCGGTATTTTTTGCCGACTCCTCCTTCAAAGCCTGCACAAGTTCAATACGTATTTGCGGTCGCATCGGACGCGCGCGAATCCGGCGCTCCAGTTCATCCCACAGATGTTCAATAGGATTGAGGTCCGGGCCACTGAAGTTCCTCAACATTATTCTCGTAAACCAGGCGCTGGCAACACGGGCCTTTGTAGATGAATTTAAATTATTCGGAATAATTTTATTAATATTATTTAGTTTATTTTAATTGGCTTGAAAAGAAATTTATTAATTATCAGAGAGAAGCAAATTCTAATTTATAATTTGCATATTGAAATGAGTGTCGTCGAGTCATAGTCCTATAGGAATAAAAGGAGCTACCCGACCTCGTTCTCATAACTAAAACTATGATTTGAACTAAGAGAACTAAGAGAAAACTATGATTAAGTATTCAACTAAGAACTATAAACGGATATCTTAAGAAGAATTGCGAGAAGTAAATTTGAAGACCAGGGAACAGAAGTTGACTTCAAAAACGAATTCAACAGTACGGAAAGAGTCGAAGCTAAATGAACGGACTGTGTTCAATTGTAAGAAGTATAACTTGACGAAATCGTCAGAAGCTCGAAGAGCAGACGAAGGAAGACCTAAGCATTCAGGGAAGCGACCCGGCGTGGAGTTGTCGTATGACTGAGTATCAGCTGTTCATCCATGAAGCAAGTGAAATGCGTCTAAAGAAGGTTCCGTATGCTGTGACAGAGTCCCTAGCGATTAGGAAGATATTCCCGGCGATTAAATCTACTAGAAAGACTTCACAGAAGGTGAAAAGCCATTACGAATCTACAGAACTGTGAGAACAATTTTATTATTCAATTTATGGAGCGAAAGCGCTTACACTACGGAAGTGAATTGTGCCACAGATAGGTAATGGTGATAAAAGCCGATATAGTGAATCAACGGAAAATAATTATTGTTCGTTAGAGAGAAATTATATTGAGAAATATAAATGAAGTATTTGAATTGAGAATTCTAAGATAAGTGCTGTAAATTTAATAGTGTCAAATTAGTGAGTGAAACGAAGTTTCAATTATTAGTCATTCAGTGTGCAACTAATTCAAAAAGGATTTAGTGCTACGAATAATTAGTATTAATCTTGATCAACGAAAGCAGGTTGATAGGAAGAGAATTTTAAGTTATTAGACGAACATTAATAGTAATTTATTTGAGTTTACATTCACAGAGTTTGTGAATAGGATTATTAGAGGAATAGAATTAAATATCAACTTGATATTAAGCCGAGTAGATAAAGGATTCTACTGACGGAATTGAAGTGAATCTTGCAAGTTACAGAAGCAAGATTAGAAGGACTAATTCAGTTAATGAACTTTCCGACGTTAGCTTTCGTATCTAACGAAGCTATACACTACATTGTATATATTGTCTTATCTTCATGATTATTCATTATAATAAATCTTTTAAGATTTACTAGTTTCTTTGGTGTTATTTCTCTGCGAAAAAAAATTTTACTCCCTTTTGTACAACTCAAGTACAGCCTTATTGCACGGCGCATTGTCGGGCTGGAACACAAACGGCCCTTCACCGAACTGCGACAACAACATAGGAAGCATGGGATCTAGAACATCCGGATACTGTGTGGATGCCATGTTTCCCTCGATCACAACCAGATCACGTCGGAGAAACATGACTACACCATCACACCACCACCGCAAACTTCATTGTTGGGATTTCACACTCAGACAGCAGCCGTTCCCCTGGCAAACGCCACACCCAGGTGCGCCCATCCGATCGGTAGAGTACTCTTTACACCAGGCCACACGACACGACGTTTGGCGTTGACAGGAGTATCGCAGCAGACCGACCGGTGTACTCTAAGGCATGGAGTTTCCGACGAATCGTCGTGGTACTGACAGTTGTTCCCGTTGCCTGCTGGAAGTCCTGTCGCCGTTATTCCGCTGATACAACCGTGTAGTGCCGTACCAACCGCTTCAGAGCTCTCCGGTCTCTATCGGTCAGCATGCAGGCTCGGCCACCTCCATGACGTTGTGTTTCCACTCCTTCACGTTTCCACTTCGTGATAATAACACCTATGCTGGACTTTGGCAGGTTCAGTGTCGCTCCTATGATTGTGTTGTTTTATAACGAATGTATTCAAATTATTGCCAATATTTGCATGGGTTGTTCCACTACGGGGTGTCCACTTTCAATTGAGCAGTCAGTGTACACTGACTAATTCAGCGAACTCTGATTCTGAGCGTTTTTCTTTTCTGATGGTTGTTTTCATTATAGAAAGGATTGTCGTAGCAAGACAGAATGCTTGTCATATCAATCAGTGTCTTCCGAAAAATTTATTTTGCTATTCTGTTTAATATTGATATTTAATATTAACTTGTAATATGTTGTTTTGTTTCCGGATTAGTTCTTTTGATTTAAAATAATTATATCCTATTGACCTTTTCTTCAACTTTACATTGTTTTTCCTTATTGTCCGAAAGAAAGTTAACATTTTGTATTATCTGTTAATTTTGTCTTATCAGTTGTATTCAGAAAGGTAACTAAACAATTCTGAGATAAGAATTGCGGATCCGTTCTAAGGCTATGTCTTTTCATTCTATTATTCTTTTGTTGAACTCCAAATTAATTTCAATACAAAGATGTTACAGCAGAATGTTTGGTTTATATGAATATGTATTTCATCGAAATAATTTAGATACATGCTTTTTTTTTGAAATTTCAGAACAGAAATAACTTCTGTTGTAAATATACTGCTTTTATTCTAAACATAAAAAAAAGTTAAAGTAACCACTCTAGGCCGACACCGGTCTTTGGGGGCGCGGGAGGTCAGGCGCCCCGGCAGACATAAGCCAACGGGACGAAGTTGGGGTCTGGGGCTGGCCCGACGTCCACCCGCCTTTAACTCCTGGGAATGAAATCCGGTACCCATTCGACAGAGGGCTGAAAAGATCCTGGGACCCGTTTGGAGGAGAAATGGGCAAGGAAAAATTCCCGCCCTCAGCCGAGGCCGGGAATCGAACCTGTTTCCTCCAACCCGCAGCCAAGCGCCCTAACCACTTGGCCACCGGACCCGCTTGTTCTAAACATACAATGTGAAAATAAAATCTTAGATTAAAATTAAAAAGGAATTGTTGTAAGGCTTTTTAAAAAAAGAAAAGCGGCTACAGTGTTAATTATAATTTATCATTATAAGCTACAGTGTTAATTATGAGTCCCATGCAGGACGAAACGGGCGTTCCCGATTCCCTCCGATAATTGAAGCAGAAAGGCAATTTATTTATCTTGTGCTGCTCTTGTTTCTAATTTTATTGTTTTGATTATTGTTAACTACAGTAGTTAAAATTAATTATAATAATGCGCTTTATAGAATGTTATTTAAACTATTAGAAAAGAAGGTGAATGGTGATAAAAGATAAAAATAAGTATTAAATTTCATAAAGAAATAAGAATGTGTGGATGTTACATGAAAATACAATGTCAGGCACAAAATTGCAAAAAAAATCCATCGAATAAAACCATAAAATCGAATAATCATAATACGCTAGGCTACATGTAAAGGTTGTTACATAATAAGTTCACTGTGGAAGTTGTAATAGGATTTGGAAAATCATTAGTAGAAATTTTCAAAAGGTGTGGCTTCGTTTAATTTTATTAGAATTGAACTTCATCATTTAATTACTCGTTTTTCAGTAATTTCTCTATAATGATTAGGGACCTTCAAGACATGTTTGATTGTTGATGGTTGATGTATTTCCAGTGAACTGCACCAAAACGACACAATAGTTGAAAACAGTAGCGCCGATCTGTACAATAGATAATAACAAAAAAAAACTACTTTAGAAAAATCAATGACAATTTTTCTATAGATGGCAATGACAATTTTTACTTTGTATGTTAATGAAAAATTTTTATTTTTCTAACTTTTCATTTTTGCTCACATGCAATAATAAATCTAGCTTAATTTTGATTTCTTTTAAGAACTTATTCTACTTTTCTAAAAATGTCATTTCCTATAATGTCTTTATTATTTTTGTCTTTATTTTTTATTTTTTTATTTAAAATAAAGAAAAAAAGTGAAATAAAATCCGGTAGACCATTGGTTATTAATTTACACTACTAAACTGTTGATATGACCCATTTGATGCAACTACGATGATGCATTTTAAAATCAGCAAATGAAATGAACAAAGAAAAACAAGTCATTATGAATATTGTTTATGAAAAACATGTTCCAAATGTTCTTCATTGCGTTTGATGCACAGTTCATAACATTCCTCCATGTTTCTAGCCATAGTACGGAATAATGGCTGCTGCATGTTCTATATCACATGAATGATTTTCTGTTTCAGCTGCTGCACCGTGGATGGAGGTTTTTTTCAGGAACATCCCACTCCTATAACGTGTCCCACATATAAGTATCTGATGACTATATAACAGAATAGTGAGAAAGGAAGGAAAATCAATGACACATGAAATCAATTAATTAGAAATATTAATATTTTCCGTAGAAAATCTCTCGAAGCATGTGATACGTACCATGTCTCCCAATCCTGTTGAAAGGCTTGATCACAAAAAGAAAGGTTCGGTGACCTGTAAAACCTTTTAAGTATAAGATATTAGAACCTGGTTGATGCAAGTGTTTGGTTAACTGCAACTTGAATGTCCCTTTCCCATTGTTGGGATATCGTTACTGAATCTTTAATGAAGTAAGGTCCAATAACATCGTGTTCTGATACGGCACTGTCACTTTTTCAATGTGTAACGATACTTTCTGCAGTTCATCCGTTCGCTGGAAGTCTAGAAATCTCTTGTTTATGTGACGTGACAGATGAAATTAGGCTCAATCGCTGAGCTAGATATTATTAATAAAGAAACGATTGTCATATTGTAAGATAACGGTTGTGCCACTTCATTGCTGTCTCGCAGGACAATCACCGATTCGCAATTATTAGACAAAATGAATCACGTAAGAAAAGGCATTCATGTGTTCAATATCTTTTGAAGTGATCTTCGATTCATATTCAGTGTGGTGATTGCGTAATTGAAAACAAGTTCGTAATTGCAATTCGTGTGCACTGATTTATATATATTAGATGAGGTGTTCGAAGTGACTTCAACCAGCAGCAACACATACCTCACATCGTCGTCGTGAAGATTATGTGACACACTTAAACATGTCAGAGGTGTACTGTTAGTTTGTGAATATTATGCAAAGTGTCCTTGGTCGCTTCATTCCAGATGAGGATGAGGCAGGTTATTTCAGAAGTTGTTATTCCAGCTACATTTAACAGCGGGTAGGCTGTAGTCTCACCATTTGTAGGCAGCAATAAGAAGTATACTATCGACGTCACCATGAACCACTAATGCAGAGTTGGCAGACATACAGTACACTTATGTATGAGCAAATGATAATAGCAGAGAGGCCCAGTGTCTTTATTCGTAACCTATTCGCAACGACGCGACGATGTGCAACCAAGAATAGATTCACTGCCATTCATCGTCATCATGCACAAAGATGCTTGAATTAGTCGCACACGATCCATGAACATCTGCTACACAGCTCGTTGCAACTGTAGGCAACCCACATCACAGAATTTTCTGGGGACTTCTTTATCTATATCATATCGCGTGCAGGCTCGCTCGCCATCCCTTTACTCGTAGATCTCAAAATAAACCCACTTTTGCATTCTAAATCTCCACTACACGATGAGTAGCAGAGAGTAAATGTAGTTTACAAAAAAAAAAATAAGTAAAAAGCAACTTACTACAGTTAAAAGAGATGTGCTTATAGAAAAGAATCCTAAAGCACTAATTTCCAACTTATTTCTTGTTAATTCTGCTAAGAAGAGGTGGACCTATAAATAAAACAAACAACTTGTAACAATGATTCAATCTTGATGCTAGGTGGCGACCTCTGTCGTTTTAGATATTCAGTCTGTTTGAAATTTATTGGAGGTGTAGCTGTAAATTTTGGAAAGTGATAGATGCTTTGTCGTACAAGTTAAATTAACTTAGGCTAACAGCCTTTCTGGAAAGTTTCTATTAAATATAGACTCCCTTACAGTTTCCTAACTTTACTTTTGCTCTAAATTCCTATCTTCTATCTATTTTAAATTCCTTTCTTCTAATCTTCTTAAATAGATTTCAGCTTTACTCACTAGATGGTACAAACGAAAGTTATGAATTAAAAAAAAAATAAAACAAACTTTTATAGCTGTTATATTTGTAATTATTTCGTAACAACTTACTTCTTCTAATATATAAACAAATCAAAAACATCGTTTCTTACAGTATTAAACATCTTTATGGTTTCTCAATATTTCTACACCCTGAACGGGTATTTTCTTCAGGAGAAAAAATAAAATATACATCTTTCTTCCATTTTAACGAACAGAAGTGAAGTATAATAATTCAAATTAAAGAAATATATTACAACAAAGTTACAATATAACAATATAAATAAAACTACAGCATCTCCTCGTATCAATCAACTGTAGATATCTATGAAGGAAACAATTGCAATATAATTGTTTTAAAATAATACATTCACTTTTTTTGAATTACAATCCTATATTATTTAAGATTAATATAAATCCTTATTACACTCATAATTAAGTTAAATTTAATACAGATTTAATGTGTTTGTTTCTTTTTATAATTTTCTTAAATAAACCGAATGAAATTGTATTCATTCTTAATGATTTATCTCTATTGAAACAATTTGCTGTATTGATTAGTCCCGATTCTATCATATATCTTTCATTTTTTTCTTTTGCATTACAAATAATTTCCACTATCGGATCTGGATTATGTGATAAATTTATAACATGATCAGCCCAATCTGATAACCCTGGCTGATTATTTTGGAATGCTCTAATATGTTCCGTCAGGCGTTCATCTACCGATCTTCCTGTATTTCCAATGAAGATTTCAGGACAAGTCCGACAATCTAATTTATATACAACTCCCATACAATAAAGAATATTTACTACTTTCTCTTTCCTTTTTTTGAACAAACTGTTACCCTTGTAATAGATGATTTTCATATTATTTTCTGTAAATACCTCTCTTACATTCTTTTTTATTGTAAATCCAACTGGAAACTTAATATATTTATAATTACTAATTTGATTTGGAATGACATTAACCTTCTTTACATTTCTTCTCTTAAAAAATCTATTGATGTCGACATTTATAAAATTTTGCGGATAGCCATTCATTCTCAATTTATTACTAAAATCATTTATTTTATACTTCCATAATTTTTTATCTTCAGTATACGAGGTTATCCTTTTTAAATTATTAAAAATAATCTCTTTCTTTGTAGAAATCTTATGATTTGAATCATAATTTAGTACATGGTTACTTTGGAATTCTTTCTGATAGAATTCAAGCGAAATTGAGTTATTTTTGTTAGTTAACAACACATCTAGATAATGCAATACATTTTCTTTTTCTTTTTCATAAGTAAATTTAATGTTATCATTTATCGAATTAATATAATTAAAAAATTGAGAAAATTGCCTAAAAAAATTTTCCATTATCTGTCCCTTCCCATATCAATAATACATGATCTACATATCTCCAATATGAATAATTTGTTTTGTTCCATTTTAATATGAATTCTTTTTCTAGCCAATTCAAATATATGTTACACATTGACCCAGAAACTGGGCTACCCATAGAAAAACCCTTTTTTTGTATATACATTTTATCATTAAATTTACAATACTTGTTATCACACATAAGTCTCAAAATCTCCATGAAAGTTTCCTTATCCAAATTATGTTCTTTTAGGATATTTTCATCTTCTTCACACTTACTTTCAATTATCTCTAATGTTTCTAATATTGGAACATTAGTATACATTGCTACTACATCCATAGAAAATAATCTTATCTTATGTCTCTTTTTTATATTTTGTTCTTTGTATGTTTTCAAACAATCTAATAAATTTGTGGTGTTTTTTAAAATTATCTCTGGAATATCTAATGGAATCTTTTGAATGATTTTATTCATGAATTTACCTAAATTAAGTGGGAAACCAAATGAATTTATCACTGGTCTTAAAGCGTAGTTTTCCTTGTGTGTTTTTACCCTAGGCTCAAAGATAGGTGTCCTTAACATATCTTTAGTAATCTCTTTGTACTGAAAATAATTTAATACTTTCTTCTGTTTTAAGTCTTGGATTATTAATTTAGATTTCTTGTACAGCTTGTATGTCGGATCTTCTTTGATTTCCTCAAAATCATCACTATTTAACGTTCCAATAGTTTTTGGTTTGTAATCTTCAATGTCCATTAATACAATCTTATTGCCTTTATCAGATTTCGATAAAACTCTTGTTTCATCTTTTAAGATATTTTTAACATTTTTTAATTCCCTTTCTGAAATATTTCTAAATTTATATTCATCATTTTGATACATGTTTCCGTAAATCTGGAATAGAACTTCTTTTTTGTACTGGATAATTCCTGATTTTCTTTCTAACTCTGAAATTACTTTTGTTTCATTAAAACCTACATTCAAATTAAATTCCAAACCTTTATTAAGAGCAATGCTCTCACTGTTACTTAATGGTTTTTTACTCAAATTAACAATATAATTCGAATTCTTACAATAAGTTTCAAAATTTAATTTATCTTTTTCCTTTAATATCTTATTGACTTTTTTGATTTTTTTTCTCTCCCTGTCTCTTATAATCTTTGGTGTATTTGATATTATCTCAACTCATTAAGTCTGTATAAATATTATCTGGTAAAGAGAACTTTAATCTTTTGTTCAACTTTAATTCTTCTTTTTGGAGAATATCTATCTTCTTGTTGGTGTTGTCCAATTGTGAAATCAGTAAGTTCCATTTAAAATTCCTAATCAAGTACTCTGTTTTACTGTTTTTAATCAAAACTGGAATCTTTATCCTATCAATAGTTCTTGGAATGATATTACAATATTTACTGAATTTCAAAAATTCTTGGTGTGTTTCCCATTTCGCTAAATTACTAACACATTTTCTGTGTTCTTTCATCCAATAAAAGTTTTGTAACCGTAGTTGATTCTTATATTTCTTATGAAATTCATGATGGTAAACTTCAAACCTGTTTTACTTCAATTCTTCTTCCTCCGATGCCTTAAGGCTTCAATAATTCGTAACAACTTACTTCTTCTAATATATAAACAAATCAAAAACATCGTTTCTTACAGTATTAAACATCTTTATGGTTTATCACATAAGTTTTTAATTATCGCGATTCTGCTTTTTTCCATAATTTATGGAAACCAGTAAAGAATAAATGATGTTTTTTTGAAAGAAATAATAAAATATTTACCTGAAATCGAGATTCCACTGAGAGATGAAGATGCCTTCTTTCTACTAAGGTTTTTGCTGGTATTAATGCCTTAAAAGAAATTATACAATTAAAAATCTATCATTACGACATCATGAATTTAATATTAGATGTATTAATGTAGAGTCACGCTATATAGCACTACTTTCTTTAATGCTGCATATTTAAATTAAATTTCAAAGGGTCTCTATTAAGCCACTCTATTAAACCAACTTTGTACTATAGCATTTTTCACCCTAAGTCGATATCATTGAATTCCGTACACTGTTTGGTCCTATACGCCAATGAGCTGTAGTAATACAGAGAGTTTTAAAACTTGTCCAAAGACATTATTTAATTTTCAGGAAGTATAATAGATATGAAATTAAATAAACATATATTTGCGGTGGCAAAACTAAGTATTAGGATCAGTTATTTTAATTTTAGAACTTAAATCAAAGCTAAACTATATTCATTGTAATAATGATAATGACGTCACTCAGTTCTCAATGACAATCAATTGTTTCACAATGGCTGCCAACATGGCGAGCAGTTCGACATCTTCTAAAATAAATTTTTAAAAAAAGCAATGAAAACGTCAGACGAAATATTGAGAATGTCTATGCAAAGCTCTGAGAAGAAAGCATTAATTCTGTCATACAGAAAACATCCGCCGGTGTTTTGAGAACTATTGCAAAATCAAAGGCAATGTGATGCCAAATAAACGGTTTCGAACTGCGCCGACCAACACAGGGCAGCTTCCTGTAGGCACAGGCCTATACGAGAACAGAGAATATTGAGGTGTGATGACTTCTGTTAATCAAGGATTCGAAGAAAAATGCGATATCAGCTTCGAAAAAACATTTTATCTGAAGTCATTGGAAATGGAGATTTTTTTTCTTTAAATTCCATTTCAACGTTACTGCGCTTCATGGAAAAAATTGGAATTTGCTTTTGAGAAAAAAGTAGAAAAAAAACTAACTTAAGTGAGATGGTGGAAAATTCCCCATAATTTTGAATAAAATATGTTTTAATAAAAGTAAACAATAAATTAAACATTAAAAACTATAATTTCAGGCTTGGCATAAAATTCTTATTTTTCTATTATTAAATACTTTTAAAGTTATAGTTTAATGCTATCTTGGTATATTTCTTTTAACAGTAATTTTCCTTTAAGCAAAATGCCAATTTAAATTAAATAAATATTAATTTTTTTGAAAATTTTTCCTCTTTCCTTTACGAAAAAAATATTTTCGTTAACCGAACATCAGCGCATTGATACAAAGTCAACTGTTATATGATACGGTCTCCCTAAAGAAATAATGATATCTCCTTAGGGTAAAAAAGAGTTATAAATACTTAATTACAAACTTTGTAATCAAATATGAATAAAAAATAATTTCAATTGTAGTAAGATCCTGACTGAAGCAACTGCAATTGCAATTCAGCGACTCCAAACCTTTTATTTCTATTATACCGTATATTTCATTTACCAGTGCACTTAAAATTCTGAAAATTTAAATATGAACTTGTGAAGCATATGGGGATTATATTTTGTTGTTGTTAATTTTCAAAGTATTCTGTAATTAATTAAATTAAAATTAAAAACAGTAAAAAATTAATTTTTTTTCTTTTTAAATTTTACTCGATATTTTCAACTAAAAAAAAAAAGTGCCGAAAACCTCCAATGATAAAAATTCGTAAAATAATAATTTCTTTGAAAATTAACTGTGATTTTGAAAATTGTTTGAAATTAAATTACTTTTTTTTTGTACATGCTATTAAATAATCATAATAAAAAACGTTTCCTTTAATGAGTTTATAAATATCATGCAAATCCATTCAATGAATAAATTTATTTCCAAAAATAAATTTTTTTTGAAGTATTTTTTTTATAGAATAGAATGAACAAAAATCTAAAGCTATACAGTAGAACTGCATTTATCCATTATCCTATTTACAGTCAGTATCTGAGCACTGAGTTAAATCCATTACACTATAATCCACTTGATTATCTATACTACGATTTTTTGATGTCCCAAAAAAAATTAAATAATAATTTTAGTTTATATAGTGGGCTTGCTAGCCAAATGCTAAGCCTATAATGCTATAACTTATCATGTGGACTGGAGGAACTAGGTTTCACAGTCGGCGGAGGCCAGGAATTTCCCACAGTGAATTCGCATCCGGATGGTCATAAGATCCACTTTAGCACTCTTGTAAAATGGTACAGGGCTTATTCTTGAGGAGAGGCCTGTAATTAAACTTTTTAAATATTACTTAAATTTCATTAAGTTATTCACGAGTGTTACACATAATACATAATACGGAATATACATAACTTAATGAAAATCCTGGGATCCACCTATTTTTTTATGTAAGAAAATAATTTAGATGACCTGATCTATTCATAATTCCTTGACACATTTCAGACACTCGCAGCTCGACTGCGAAAAAGGAATGTTTGCCCAGTGATGTCAAAGGAAATATACATTGAATTTTTTGTCAAGTTGAGCGCTACATCCTAGTTCTATCGGCTGTCCCTAGGGTGCAGATGCAACCAAAATGGCAGTTATGCAACGTAAGAAGCGTTTTGGCTATTGAAATACGCGAAAACGAGTTCAGTGGTGACTATACAATGAGTTGATATATAACTTGGTATTGGATATCTGAACGACAAGTTGCCACATCGTTGAATAAGTCGCACAGTCGGGGTGATCAGGCTTTAATCCGCTGAACCCGAAGGTCACCAGATCTGACTTCTTCAGACTTTTTATTTTTTGGATACTTAAAAGGACAACGTTTGCCTTCCCCCATTTCCTGCTGATCTCACCGAACTGCGACATCTTATCACCAGAGCAATTCAACATCGACAGTGATAAGCTGCATCGCCTATGGTCAGAAATGAATTACCACCCGGATATCTATCGCATCACGTAAAATGGACACAAAAAAATGGTCTTTCATTTGATATCCCGGAGCAAATATCCCTTTTTTCATTACCTTGAGAAGTGTATTTATAGCCATGAATACCTCAATATATATCTAATGTTCATGTTCCGAACTAATGGTATCCTCTAGAAGATAGAGGATACAAAACAAACAGTTTTCATTAAATAATGTGTTTCCGGTCTTGCACTGATACAGAACTACAATTGTGTCAATGGCACATGAACATTCCATCAGCACACGTGCAATTACACGTCGTGTTCCGTCATAGTTAGGTGTGGCGGATTCTTCATAAACAACAGCTGTATCCCCTTCACCCGCAACGTGATCAGGATCTTAACCAGGAGGATAATCCAATAAGATCCAATAAGTTTTGCGAGTAGTTTTTACAACAATGTGGAGTGATACCCCAGTTCGTGAGTTGTGTGTTCTACACTATGAAGCAATGTTCACACAGGATGATGTTTTAACACACACAACCAGCATATTTGGCAGAGGAAAATTTACATACCATTCAAGAAAATTTACAAGAGCAATCTGCTCTCATCAACTACAATTTAGTGTCAATGTGTGGTGTGGCATCATAAATGACATACTCATTGATCCACACGATCTTTCCAAATCGTTTAGCAGGGAATCTGTACCGAAAATTTCTGACAAACATCTGGCAGGTTCTGTTGGAAGAAGTACCTCTCGCTGTGGTTGAGGATGTGGTTCCAGCATGACAGCACCTTCGCATTCTAGTCTCCTGGCAAATATCTGATGGAAACAAGTTGCGAAAGATGGATCAGTAATTGAGGTCCCAGCCATTGACCTCCAAGATCGCCGGATCCTAATGCGATTGACTTCTTCTGTTCTGGTCTAGTGTACACCAAAACTATCGATACAGTCGATGAACTGCATCAAAGAATTCTCGAAGCCTGCAACACCATCCATACTATGTCTGACATTTTTGAAAGAACAGCAGTCAATGCATCGGCGATGCCACTATTGTGTAGAACAAGACGGTGTCACTTTCAATATCTTATCTAATGCCCAACAATCAAAATAGGCATGTGGCAATGACCCTTCCATGAATGATTGTCTATCAGCCACAATACTAAGATGACTGTAGCGCCACGCCGTATGATTCAAGACTGGACATTAGTTAAGGAAAACTGTTTCTTTTCGTACTCTAAATCTACCATATTCTTCTGTAACATAAGTTCGGAAACAACTTCCTATATACATATATTATATATATTATTATATATGATTCAAAATTCCCTGTACAAACTTTACAAAAACAAACCGTATTCATAGTAGAACGTATGTCCGCAAATGCCAATGTTAGAACTTCAAAGATAATTATGACAAAAAGACTTCAGAATTTCGGAAAAATTACAAAGTTAGAATTTCAAATATAATTACGACTTTAAAATTTTTGCAGAAGAAAGATGGATTATTTGATTTATAAAAGAATTTTGCAAGAAGAATTCAGTAATTATGACTCCAAAAAATTCTTTAAAGATTTTACATTTTCAGAAGTTCTAAGATGACTAAGGTTCAGAAATAAAGAAGAGCAAGTCAGATAGACAACATGCCAATAAGCCGAGTGTTTACAATATGACAGTAAGGTGTACTCTTACAGGTTCACAGTAGGTGCTCAAAGTTCCTTTCATCAAAAATAATTTAAGCCTCACAATATCAATGCATGGATTACCGAATATGTGTAAAAATACGAGGCCTATCGCGATCACCTTTCGATCGTTGCCGACCACAATCATGCCTGCTACCGTCGAATGTTCCAATTTCATACAACCTGGTGCAAACGCGCAAACGTTTGATGATTGGCCAAACATCTGTTGGGGAACCGTTCACGATACAATCGTATAGCGGCTCGTCCGTTTCCGTTCACTATCCCGTAGTCTAGGTGCATATCTGTCCCCTCAGAATTAGTGAAGAGATACATCCTATTCGTATGAAGTCAAATGTGCTACAGCGCCCTCTAGCACATTCGGATGGCGTTTGCGGTTATACGTTCTATTTATGAATACAGTTTGTTTTTTGTATTCCTGACCTACGTTTAAAGTTTGTACAGAGAATTTTGATTCACCTTGTATCATGCTTTTTAATTATCCAAATTCTAATTCTCGGTCAAGTCATACAATGGTGGATAATCGAAGCTCTAATGTCATTACATTTAGTAATTACCTTTTCTTTAAGACTGTCAACAATATAGGAGAATACAAACATACTAGTGAATACAACAGCAAATACAAATATCAGTGTTGGGGAAGCTAAGGAACCTTGTCCATTTCCTAATTGATACAAGGCGTTGCAAAGTACCATACTCTGAGTCAGGTAATAGCTGAATAGAAAATAAGCAAACGCTTCATTAAACTCCATTGTCATTTTGAAAATTCGTGTGCGACTTAGTCGGAGATTGGCTATCTGTTGTTCAATGTTAAAAGCAGAGTTACGTCGTAAAATAATGGAAAGTTCTTCATTTACAACATCGAAGCTTTCAGAGGCAACAAATAAATAATGAGAAAAAAACACGACTGGTCCAACATTGTTGAGTTTTGAAAGCATCAACATTAGGAAAATTCCAAATTTCAGGAACATTAACCATCTGTTTTGAATTTGCTTGATGACTGTTTCTGGAATAACACTTTTCGATTGGAAAACTATCATTGTTATGTGCATTGTATCAATTACACACATCAATAAAAAAGCTGCCGTCCATTTTTTCTTATATTTGCTTATGTTAAGATTTGCACCAAGAACTTCCCAATGTTGTAACAATGTGGAAATCCTCTTTGCCTGTAAAAAAAACATATTCTTTAATATAAGAACTTTTCTAACTATTAGAAGTGATATGATTATTTTTTTAAATAAATATCATTTATAATCTTTAAAATCTTAACTTAGAAAAGATTTCTTAAAACAATATTTGATCAAAGTTCACCTTTAAGTTATTTAGAAAGAGAAACATTTAAAAAATTAAGTATTTTTTTTTCATTCTCAGAATGTAGTTATTTTTTTTATCTGACACGGCATTAAGAAACTTTTTTTGGACAGAAACATTTTTTTGGACATGTTGATAAATTCGCAAAATACTTTAGATTGTATTATACTACAATAAGTTACAATAATGTGAAGATATACATTATTGTAAGCTCATAAGAAAAATAAAAGTAAAAACACCAAAATTAAAAGATTCACTTGTGAGGTTTTTTTATGCTTATTTTTCATATTACAGTATATGTATTTTACGCACGTAAATTTTGCTATTATATTGTAAGCTCATTTTACCTATACAAAAATATTATTTGTATAAATATATCGTTTTATTAAATACTTGAATGTATACACCTCGAGATAGGATCACTCAGCCTTTCGCAGTCACTACAAAAGATACCATAAACCTCAAACCCTTTCGAGTTGCATCCGACAACGATCGTAGATGTGTCTCTATGGATGTGGCCGTAGACTAATCGAACCAACTGCAATGCTATTGATGTAATGGTACACTACATATCAAACTTAAAATACTGTATACTGTAGTACTGCATAGTTACAATAAACATCTGGGTTACAGATTTATGTCTGTACTCTTTAATGAAACAGGTTCCTGTTCACAATTAATTTATACTGCAAAAATTTATCATACTGCATGCTTTTTTTTAAAAAATTTTAATTATCATTACTGTTGTACTGTGGTTATTAAGTAGTGTAGTAGTGTAAATGCACCGTCCTTGACAATATATATATTCTTAATCTTTTAAGCCCATATTGTATATATATGTATGAGCTGTGCCCGCAGTGTCACCCGCATTAAATTCGGCCCTTCTCGCTTATGTTCGGTACTCGTCGTGCAGCCAAGCCGCCCCGTCGCCGCCGCCGACGTTTATGTTTACTGTTCCGCTCCTGTTGGTCGTAGCGTGATATTATATAGCCTATAACCTTCTTCAATAAACGGGCTATCTACCGCAAAGAGAATTTTTCAAATCGGACTGGTAGTTCCTGAGTTTAGCGCGGTCATACACACAAACTCTTCAGCTTTATAATAGTAGTATGATACATGGGAAGTGTGGGCTATTGAGAAGTGTATTTAAGTGTGGGCTTAAAAGAATAAGAATTGTGGGGTTTCGTAGACATACATTTTCTTTATTGCTTAAGGCATAACATATGTCCTCTCCGCAGCATAGTGATCCGTTCCTTATCACCGATAGAGCTAGCATTGATACATGATACAATACTTTCATGTTATCTTTCACGTACCACAATAGAAAGAAATCTCATGGTGTTAGGTCCAGGACGTGGTTGTCGGCATTATTAGCACGTCCAATTGAACGCTCTGGGTGACAGAGAAGGCGTCCCACGCCATTATGGAAATGGGGGATAGTGCCGTCCTTAATAACTATAGTCATATAGAAAATAACTGTAGTCATTGTAATAATTGTCCAAGATTGGAAACATGTCTGATAGGTGGTATCAGTTACTGATGCTTTGGCATAGAAAAAAAGGCCCGCACACTTTCATTCCCATGTGCTTCCCTCTGAAAACATAAACGGAATTCTCGTAATACTGTCACGAGTCCGAGCCTGCAGAAACCCTTTTACTTCGAGGTCACCATTTTCGGAATCTGCGCTACCAAGCGGGCATAAATAGAAACTTGAACATCTGCGTATCGACGCTACGCATGTGTTACAATTCATCAACGGTCACGAACAGCGTTGCATGTCTTTGAAATCTCCAGAACATTCTGGATATTTTTTTCAAATATAAAATCGAAATTTCTGGTTTGGAGACATTCTGTCTCGTTTGATATTTTGTCTCTGGTTTAGAGATATTCTGCCTTCTTTTAAATATTTCTGGTCTTAAATATGATTTTAACACGCACATCGCATCTTTGATTTATGTTTATGTATCTTCAATATTGTAAACTTTAAAAAATTAAGTTTAAAGCCAACGCACATACAAAAATTACAAATATACAAAATATAATAAAAGCATGAAAGCTTACAATAGATGATCAATTTCGTCAGCGTAAAAGCTGACATCTTCAGATCTAACAAAACAAGATACAAAATACAATTTTTTTTTCCAGTCTTTATATGGATGAGAGAACGGTTCATTAAGTATTCAGGTGAGGTCAACTGTTTGCTTGCGTCGAGGGATGAGTGCAGTCTGGAACCAACCATTTCTATAGTCTATAATATACTCATGGACAAAAAAATTAGCGCACCAAGAAATAATTGCGGGATCGTAACGAAACTTGCAATGAAGGTACATGTCGGGGAGATATGCAAATGATTAGAAATGCAGCGTGATTGCGCATTACGTATAGCCGGTAGAGGGCGTTGAACATCGTACTCTGTGGAGTATAAAACAGGTAACCAAAGCTTGTTTGAGTGTGCTGAATCATTTACAATGGAAGAGCTGAGGTAGACATGCCATTACGCCGTGTTCGAAGACAGTATACGCAGTTGTCGCAGTTTGAGGGAGGGAGAATCGTCGGGATGATGGAAGCTGGGTGGTCAGCTAGGCGAGTAGCTCGTCAATTAGGCCGCTCTGATTGTGTTGTGAGGAGGTTTTGGGACCAGTGGACCTGAGAGATGTCATGTACACGAAGACCAGGTTCAGGACGCCCTCGACAGACCAGTCGTCGAGAAGACCGCCACATAGTCAGAAATGCACGCGTACAGCCAACTGCTTCATCGGCCGCCATCCAGGCACAGGTAGCACCTTCACTAGGGGCCTCTGTGTCTTCTCGAACCATATGAAGGCGCCTGGCTGAAGGACAGTTGGTATCGCGGCGCCCATTACGTGTGCTGCCCTTGACGCCCACCCATCGACGCCTCCGTTTGGAGTTTTGCCGCGCACGAGGAAACTGGACTGCAGCGGAATGGAACCAGGTTGTCTTTAGCGACGAATCCAGATTCAATCTCGGCAGTGATGACAATCGTGTTCGTGTGTGGAGAGCTCGTGGTGAACGCTTCAATCCTGCCTTTGCTGTACAGCGACACACCGCTCCCACAGCTGGTATGTTGGTATGGGGTGCCATTGCCTACAATACACGGTCACCCCTAGTATTGTTCCGTGGCACCATGACAGCCCAGCGGTATGTTCCTGCAACCACATGTGTTGCCACTCATGCAACGGCTCCCAGGAGCCATTTTTCAACAAGACATTGCTCGGCCTCATACGGCAAGGGTGTCACAAGACTGTCTCCGCACTATTACTACCCTTCCTTGGCCTGCCCGATCCCCAGATTTGTCTCCATTTGAGCATATCTGGGATCATTTGGGACGACGAGTTGGGCATCCCACGAGTTTGAACGAACTAGAGGCAAGGTTACAGCAAATATGGAACGAAATGTCTCAAGACATCATACATAACTTGTATGACTCAATGCCCGATCGTATCGCATCGTGCATTCGCGCTAGAGGGGGTCCAACGGAGTATTAACTCCTCCGTTCTTTTGCCTTTTTCTCTGAAATAAATTATCCTTTTTCTTTGATTTTCTAATCATTTACTTATATCAAAGTAGTCGTTACGTATGTAAATTTTCGTTTCATTTTGACGACTCCTTCTTGGTGCGCTAATTTTTTTGTCCATGAGTGTATTTTGTATATTTTTAATTTTTGTATGTGCGTTGGCTTTAAGCTTAATTTATTAAATATTATTTACGCACGTTAAATTTCATTTCCATT
>JAFIDM010000003.1:31610516-31626474 GCA_023159025.1 Thereuonema tuberculata | reverse complement strand
TTTTTGTATGTGCGTTGGCTTTAAACTTAATTTATTAAATATTATTTGCGCACGTTAAATTTCATTTCCATTGTAAACTTTATTTGATTTAATTTATTGCTAAAGTGTTCTATGGTTGTTTGATATCGAGTCCATCTGCATCACAATTACATACAAAAAAGTGACTGAACATATTTTTCTTTTCTTTCTATTTCTCTATTTCATCACGTTAAAACGGCTTATGGATGGATTTCTATAAAACATGGTTCTTAGGTTCCGGTCACTATCATATTTATTTCGATCTCATCATCAAAAATGACCTGGAGAACTCTCCCTAAAAAGGTTGAGTTGATTTCTTTATGATTTGATACATAGCATATTCATGGTTAAACTTAGAAATATTACTACAATTTATTTCGAACACATTTTGCCTCCCTGGCAAGTCCTGCAAATGCATTCCCATATTAACTATCCCCATATTTCAATGGATATCTTAACATATTGTTACCAGGCGTTTTGTCCGCTCCCCCTTCAGCGCAGTCGACTCGACCTTCCCTGCATACCTCTAGCGAGTCGACCTGTCCTGAGCCTCGTTTGAGACATTCATTGCCTATAAAACCAGGCGCAGAAAGCCTGAACAGCAACTCGTCGTGGGGCAGAAGCCGCAAAGGTCCCCAGTTGGAGTAGAGAATACGAGAACGTCGAGGGCAACCGCCCAATTAGGAAGGATTCCATTTAGGAGATCGAGTAGCGGAACGACTGCGGGTAACAGCCCGGATAAAGGATCTCCGTGGAGAAGAGAACAGAGCGGAACGTCCAGGGACAACCGCCCTTACAGAGGATCTCCGTTGGAAGGAGAACAAAGCAGAACGACTTGGACTACAGACAGTGGCCCGGCAACAGAGGGTTCAACTGAAGAAGTACGTTCCTATTCGAGTTTGGACAAGAGTCCAGAAGCAAGGCAAACCTTCGGGAGCGATCGTTCGAAATCCAGACGTGGGCAGGTGCCCAGGAGAAGAAACGACCTTTCCGAAGATCGAAGCCGAATCGTCTGCGTGACGTGCAGCTCACTGAAGTATCCCAACCGGGAGAAGGCAGCATCGTTTGGCGCCAGTCCGAGAGACGGTATCCCGTAGTGTACTTGGAAGAGGTCCAGCCCGTATTCCCAACTGGGACGGAGAAGACTTCAGCTGTGAAGCCTGTTACTACCGTAGCGGATCCAGTAACTTTGGACGGCAACGGAGAAACTCAACCCCTTGCCGTGTGAAGAAATCCCTTCGCCGCAGTGTTACGAAGAAGCCAGGTCATCATCCGAAGGCAACGGAGAAGTCAACCCTTGCCGAGAGGAGTCATCCCATCGCCGCAGAGTACCGAAGAGGTTCGGCGTAAGGCCTTAGACGTCGGGGATCAATTTCCGTGACCGCCCTAAAGAAGCACAGACACCGTGGATTTAACCGGACGTCCCGTCAACAGAAGGAAGACAACGCAGTCAACATCCCATTTGGAGGAAGACAACCCTGTGGGACCGAAGATTCGATATTCTCTTTCGTATTTAACTGTATTCTACCCTAACCGTGTTAATAAAACTCTGTTATTTTAGAACCTTTTTGTGTTCAAGTCGCATTCCGTTACCCCGCTACCGTCCGTTGTGCCCGACACAAAGCACGGTAGCAATATTTCATAGATCCCAACTAACAATACTCCATAGATTTTTTTTCCTTAATTACTTGAATAACTTACTTTGGTTGACATAACAATAAAAGATATACAGGATAGCGTTGCTAATATCAAGATCATCAATCGTCTTATCAAATCAATGTATACACTTTGTCCTGTTGTAACAGGCTGTATAAAATTCCTTAGAGCTATTGCACAGAAGCAGCCATTGCAAAGGATACTATAGACCATAGGAATACTGAACAGTTGAAATTTTATATCCTGTGGTGATCTTTTAAAGAGATTAGACAGTGGGAAAACTCCAGCAATAAATAATAAGATTGCTAATGGACGACAGTTTTTGTAAATGCCTTTAAATTCAGATTCGGAAAATTTTACTTTTTGTCTAAACAACTTTGAGGAGTTTAAGTTTCGTATTTTCATCTTCTTTGGTTTGAAATAAATGCCTGTGAAATGAAAAACAAAAATATATCAGATGCTAAATATTTACGGCAGGAGAAAATTAGACTTTCTCAAAAAGAGTAAATGTTACATACTATTTAATGAAGTGTACAATATTTTTCTACCAAAGTTAAGTTTAAATAAAGGAATTACGAAAGAAGTTTTATCAGGGTAACTTATTGAAATTGAATGGAGATCTATGGCTTTCATGTTTTAGCTTTGAAATAAAGTTATTTTTACTTCTGTAATTAATATAAAATAATTATATAATTAAATAATATACAGTTAGTGCTACTCAGATATTGATGTTTTCATTATGTGATTTCAAACATAGGTTAAAAAAAATATTATTGAATATTTTAATAAATTAATTACAATCCATCAATATATTGACACCAAACTAGTATTAATTTGATTTGAATCCAATAAATAAATAAAAAATTACAATGGATGAGACCAAATTATTTACAAGTGGCATCTTGGAACAGCTGTTTCACGCTCGTTGGCGATCATCAGCCAGAAGTAGTCACTGTAAATAACAAGGTCTCGCACTGAGGCTGGTAAGAATGATATATCGGAAACGCAGTGGTGCCTTAAAGGATAAAACAAACAATGAAAAACTCACCAATGAACCATTAGTGAGGAAATTCATGTGCCATCAATGTACAGGCCACAATGAATTTTTTTAATGCAATAAAATTCAAACTGCGCGTTTGAATTATTAACAATAACAATGGATGAGACCAAATTATTTACAAGTGACATCCTGTAAATAACAGCCAACGAGCGTGAAACAGCTGTTCCAGGATGTCACTTGTAAATAATTTGGTCTCATCCATTGTTAATATTAATAATTCAAACGCGCAGTTTGAATTTTATTGCATTAAAAAAATTTTTGCGGCCTGTACATTGATGGCACATGAACTTTCTCACTAATGGTTCATTGGTGAGTTTCTCATTGTTTGTTTTATCCTTTGAGGCACCACTGCGCTTCCGATAAATAAAAAAACAGTTCAGCTATACAGTAAATAATAAACAACCAAACAACGGAATGGACGGGGGACACTGCATCAAAGTAAAAGTTACTGAATACGTTATTAGTTTATTACTTTTTAACATATTCTTCTTATAAGTATTGACGCTACCTTTATTTGACTTCCGTGTTCATTCTGAAATATTTTTACTGAAATTATTTTTTTATCAGCAGAACTTCATTTCCAATTCAGCAGAACTTCATTTCCAATTTTGTTTGGGTCGGCAGCTGAATCCGACTAACGCATGTTATTTTTGCAGCCACAGTGAACAATTAGGAAGAAATTAATTATCTGTTTTTATTTCAAGGTTGGTGTCAAGATATAGCTTGTAAACATACGATTAATTTGGATGTTTCTATAATCAATCAACTATTCAGATTCAGTATCATTTGTACTGTATTCTTAAGGTATGTCAAGTACAAATGTTATATTCATCTTTTATATTTTCCATTTGTATTCAGTATTTTCGCAAAAGTCTTAATGATTAATCTGATGAATTAAGATTAATAAGATCCACTAGAATAAGGCTTTTTATTAATATCTTTAATTAAAATCTAAAGAGAATAAAATATGAACAGAAATTAGTGTTTATTTTTTGTTTTGTTTTCTATATGACCAAATAAATGGTGTTGATCATTTTGACTGACTCCTTCGGACTACTGCCCATTCACAAAGGATAAGTAACATTATGAAGTGACTTTTAATCTTAAAATAATCAAAGTACTGTGGGTGGCATTCCCAATGTCACATTAGCTGCCCGATGCTTCCCCGCATGCCTCAAGATCTCCGCTCATAGGCTTGTTTAAGGAAAGCAATGCAGAAAGCACTATTACGAAATGTGACATTGGGAATGCCATCTTCAGTTTGGTCGATGGATCACAGCCGAAAGCTTGTACACTTTGTTCCAACTTGATTGTAGATTGCTAGATGCAATTTACGGATTTCATCATTTAGGGTGAGGGAAGGCTGGATATTCCACTTTTGTATTTCATATGTAACAGCTTATTATTTTTCTTTGGACTCCATGGATAAATTGAACCATATCTTTTCGATCGTCTTGAGGATAGCTTTAAGCAAGCTACGAGAAAATTGACTCCCGTGCAAGATATCTTAACAAAGTCGAAAACTCTGAGGTCCTTGTATAATAGCCTATATAGTTACTATTTGCCTCCTTTAACCTTAATAAAAAGCGAAAAAAATGTGTTTGCATTTTTTTTTTTTATCAATACAGAATATTTATTCAAGTTAATGTTTGACTTTCGCTATCATCATTAAGATGACTGTCTACTTCTCTATAGAATAATTCTAGTTTCAACTTCTATTTCAGATGTACAAAAAAAATCGGATGGAAGCTATTTTATTTGACAATTAATTTGCCAACGGTGACATCCATCCCACCCATTTTAGGATGTGATGGAATCCGGTCAAACGATGAGATCGATAACGACAATGTCGGAAATTTTTTGAAAACCAATCCCAAAAGAGAATCTTGCTTTCCCACAATCCTTCGTGAAAGCACAGACAAAACTGAACCATTGCATCGTTTACTCAGATACAGCCAACTTTTCATTTACATACGAGTTTCGTTCCGAGATCATTCTATGTTTTGTTCGTTTTGTTAATCTTGCATTTTAGAGTTTTTACAATGCGTATCGTAAACGTTAATTATTTTTATTAATAATACTATTAATAAGGTTCTTCGTGGTCATTGGCACAGGAGGGTTTTGAATGTAAACAATCAAATTTCTAAGTATGTTTCTTTTCCATTTGATGATGATATTAACAATTGGTTAGCCCTTATACTAGGCAAGTTTGACATTAAATTGCCATATGAATCAAAAAACACAATCAATCGTTTAATCAATTTTAATAAGAGACGTATTGATAATTTGGATAAATTCCATACCATTTATGGTATTAATTGTCAAAATGGGGGTGTTGGATGTACACACGTAGGAGAGACGATGCGTAAAACGGATACCCGTATGGGTGAGCATTCCAAGGCTATTAAAAAAGGGGATTACGCATACCTAACTGCTTTGCATCATAGGGATACTGGATATGTCATAATGACGGATAAACCAATGGTTTTGGGCCAACAAAAGAATGATTATTTACGAAAACTTTTTTGAATCTGTCATTATTAAAACTAAAAGTTGCTATAATAATGAAGTTTCTATTAAAAATGTATTGGATTATGGTTTATAAATCACGTGTTATATTGTTAATGCTACTTTCTTTTAAATTTGAAACAAAAAAAAGGATAATTATTTACTAAAAGTTGAATTAAGTTTAAAAAATAACTATAGTTTTAAATCACGTATTCTATTGTTTAGGTATGCTAATTCTTTTAACTTTGTAATAAGATGTCCGTGAGGGTTTGAGATGTAATCTGATTGTTAGTACCCTGTAATTTGTGTTCTAGGTCCATTAAAAGGCCTATATTTTCCTTGTATTTTTATCTGATGATGAAGATGTAATTTCTTCGAAACATGTAATGTTTATAAATTTTTATTATGCTTTTATATTGGTGTGTATGGTCCTGGGTTTCTATAGTATTTGTTAAGTTTAGTTAAAATTTAAAGATTTAAAAAACAGAGATAAAGGAAATGAGTACTAACATAATATATATGCATACATATGTATTTATCTTTTACTCGTCAATAGCTTCATCAGAGTTTTCATTCTTCACATCAGACTAATTTTATAAAAATACGGCTGTACCAAATGTTCGTAAACCGATAGTTGCCTGTAATAATTTTCAAGCAGTAACTTATATTGTGCTTATTTTTCAGTTTTGGTATTAAAGCAGTCTTTCCTTTCAGTAACTCTACTATGATATAAAAAAAATCGAAACTGAAAAATTCAGAAAAAGACTTAAAAGCAATTGAATTTTTTTGAATAATTAGAAAAAAAAACCAACCTTACCTATTTCTAACATCACACCAAATTTAAATGTAAAAACTATATTTAATATGAAAAAGTTAATTTTCGAAAAGATTACATGTCTTTTCGAAAATTTGCTTTTTATATTAAATGTAGTTTTTACATTTAAATTTGGTGTGATGTTAGAAATATTTAATAGTAGAGGCTTTAGGAGAAAAGATCTACTAAAAAAATATGGCAACCTTACCTATCTCTTAGCGATACGTTCAGTTTCAGAATTGCTCCCACACAGTCACACATATTGATCAATAATCCATTACCGTTGTTTTTCCAACGGAAGAAAAACAAGTAATTTAATTGTAACCTATCTAGATAAATCAGTAAGTTCTGTTACAGTGTATAAATTATGGCTTCCTAAATTGCACCTCTCAATATTTTAGTAATTTTTTGTTGACATATATAATAATAATGTTTATGTTTACGTAATGCCAGCTACATCAAAGTTGTAGATCGTATTTTAATGATTTTTTTTTTATCTAAGCTGCGTTTGACCTAAACTGTCACTTTTTGCAAAATAAAGATCACGAAATTCTGAAAACACGAAAAACAAAAAATTTGATTTTATGTCTTGCTCAGAAACAAAAGTAGTTGAGGCAAATTTATAATTTGAAATCAAAATATTCTCTCATTCAGGTACTTTTTTTTGGATTTTAAATTGAAATTTTACATCCCCTGCCTTTTAATCCTAATTGTAATGGTCTCTTAAAAATTTCATTTGTTATTATCAATTTTCTGATAATGTTATTATGTTATTTCTGACCAGTATTCTTTGTGGTAATTCGATCAACTCATTATTTTTAGTGATCGATATATAATTCAACTTTTTCATATGTGTGTGTGTGTATGTGTTTTTTTTTTTTTTTTTAAGGACGGGGAAATGCATTTACGCATACCAAGGAATTGGTAATGTGAGACTCAGTCATAAAAGACTACTACTCACTAAAACCCTACGTCCGACTTCCAAAACACCCTACACGGAACCACCGTCAGGTACTACATCGCATAGGGCAGAATGACTAAAAGTCCGACTCACATATCATTTCGCAACTGATCAAGTCTGATTTTTTCAGCCATACGAAGTTTCCGTACAATAGTGGCAGCATAGTCAGCCACTGCCGTCCAAATAGCCTGGGAGATAGTCATCAAGCCAACGATGTTCTCTGGAGTCACACGCTGTCGAAGGAATTTCTTCAGCTCATTTCTATCTTCGTGGAAGCGTGGGCAGACAAAGAAGACATGCTCCACATCCTCCAAGAACTGGCAAGTCCAAGTCGGACATGACGCACTGTCGACAATTCCGAAGCGCCTCTGGTACGCTAGAAAACAACCATGGCCACTTAATAGCTGAGTCAGGTAGTGATCCACCTCACCATGCTTTCTTTCCATCCACGTTGCAATATTAGGTATAAGATTATGAGTCCATCTTCCACTGGTCGATGAATCCCATCGTCTCTGCCATCTTTCCGTTGTCTTGCTTTTCACGGCCTTCCTGATCTTGGGTCGGTGAGCGTCACGACGTTCCCGAATACCACTGCATATCGCGCTTCTCTCACTTGCTAAGAGATCGATAGGCGGCATCCCTGCTATGACGCACACTGCATCATATGAAACTGTTCGAAATGCACAAGCGACCCGTAGAGCGCATTTCCGGTGAACCGAAGTCATTTGACATACATATGATTTAGTCTTCGTGGCATGTAACCAGATCGGAGCCGCGTAGAGCATGGTAGAGATAGCCACACTGGACAGGAGTCTTCGTCGGCTCTGCCGAGGTCCCCCGATGTTCGGCATGATCCTAGCCAAGGCGTTGACCACTCGTGCAGACTTTTCACTCACGATTCGAAGATGTTCATCGAACCGAAGCCTTGCATCAATCTGAACACCCAGATACCTGAGAGAAGGCTGCGACAGAATGTCATGATCACCCACAGTGAGGGTAACGATCTCCCTCGCTTTCCTGCTGGTCACAAGAACCGCCTCTGTCTTGTGATCTGCTAGTTGTAATCCAACCGTTGAGAGCCACTGACGGATCCTGGCAACAGCCACATTCGATGTTAGGGTGACAACTTCCAGGTGTCTCTCGATTACAACCAATGCAACATCGTCAGCGAACCCCACTACAGTCACTCCCTCGGGCATTGGTAGCTTGAGTACTGCATCATACATGATATTCCAAAGCAAAGGACCAAGTACTGATCCCTGTGGAACACCGCCAGTGATGTTGTAGGTCTTCAGTCCGACTTCGGTATTATACATTAGGATACGATCAGTGAAGTAACTCGCAATTATTTTCCTGATGTACGCTGGAGCCTTCATTGAACTCAAAGTGCTCAAGATGCAGTTCCAGTTTGCCGAATTGAACGCATTCTTCACATCCAACGTTATTATGGCACAGCACTGTTTTACTCCTCCCTTCCAGCGTTTGCCCTCAATGGCCTCTCGAGCCAAATCAACAACAACCCTTACAGCGTCTATTGTAGATCTTGATTTCCTGAAACCGTACTGGTTTTCAGAGAGACCATGCGCTCCTTCACTGAATGCCTCCAGTCGATTGTAAATGATTCTCTCCAATACCTTACCTGCCGTATCCAACAGGCAAATTGGCCGATAGGACGATGGATCATTAGGTGCCTTGTTACTTTTAGGCAAAAGTACGAGCAACTGCTGCTTCCACAGATTTGGAAACACACCCTCTCGTAAACAAGCATTGTAGACGTTCTAGAAAGATCTCAGGTCTATACCGGATGGCGGTTTTAAGAGCAATATTTGGAACGCTGTCTGGGCCAGCGGCTTTTGAGTCGCCAATCTTTCCGCAGGCCGTGTGTGTGTGTGTATGTGTGTGTGTGTGTGTGTGTTTTTTTTTTTTTTTTAAGGACGGGGGAAATGCATTCACGCATACCAAGGAATTGGTAATGTGAGACTCAATCATAAAAGACTACTACTCACTAAAACCCTACGTCCGACTTCCAAAACACCCTACACGGAACCACCGTCAGGTACTACATCGCGTAGGGCAGAATGACTAAAAGTCCGACTCACATATCATTTCGCAACTGATCAAGTCTGATTTTCTCAGCCATACGGAGTTTCCGTATAATAGTGGCAGCGTAGTCAGCCACTGCCGTCCAATAAGCCTGGGAGATAGTCATCAAGCCAACGATGTTCTCTGGAGTCACACGCTGTCGAAGGGATTTCTTCAGCTCATTTCTATCTTCATGGAAGCGTGGGCAGACAAAGAAGACATGCTCCACATCCTCGTCCAAGAACTGGCAAGTCGGACATGACGCACTGTCGACAATTCCTGTGTGTGTGTGTGTGAGTATGTGTGTGTGTATGTGATTTTGTGTGTAAGAAACGCTCTCGAGCCTAAACTGGCAGTCGAATTCTACTGAGTCATACCTCATTGGACTCCCCATGGCCTGGGGAAAAACTTCAAGTCTAGACAAAAATATGTTCCTATTTTAGATGGTCACTGATCGCATCAGGAAAACTGTGGTATTGGACAACTTTGGGGCTAGGTGTACTGATCCGACTATGGTGAATGTGAAACCTTTGGTGAATGTACATATGAGATCCTCGGTCCAATGTAGCCACTTCCAGTTCCGATTCGGATCAATAGTAACACTTTAGTAACACTTTGCTTCCCGGTTCCCCTACATAATATATTCCTCCTTTCCTTCAATATCTTTTCCCAAAGACAGTTTTCCAAAGAGAATATGACTCAGGAAATGTGATTCACCGAAACTCAAAGAGCTGCGGCGATTAGAGCGAGGCTGGATAAGAGAGAATCAACTCACTAATTCAGTGTATTATGCTGTTTATGATTGTTTTGGGTACCTTTATAGGAAGGATGTAAGGGCTTGACATGTCACTGAGTGCTTCTCCAAAAAACTGTACTGAAATTTTGCACCAAATTTGCATTTTCATCCTTTTGTTCACTTGTTGTAACATGTTGTTTTGTTTTATGGTTTTGTTCTTTAAATACAAAATAATGTTTATATTCTACTAAACTTTTCTTCAACTTAATAATCTTTTTATTTCTACATAAATTGTCTCAAATAAAATTAACACTTTTTGTTAATTTTGTTTTATCAATTGTATTTAGAAAGATAAACCCAAAAATAGCAGACCAAGCAATTCGAAGGCTATGCCTCTTTTTTCATTATATTAAACATTATATAATTTTCATTACATTGTTTTTCTGTCAAATGCCAAATTAAATCTGATATTAACATAGTTTCACATATTTACGCACTGAATAAAAAAGATGTTATAGCAGAATATTTGGTTGATATGAATATCTTCTTCTCTGAGATAACTTGAATTTTTTTTAATTGAAAGTTGAAAATTGATATATACTATTTTACTTATATGTTTGTTCTAAACGTACAATATGAAAATGAAATTTTCCATTCAAATGAAATGGAAAAGCCTAAAGCCTTTAAGAAATTAGACTAAGAAATTCAACTGCAATTGTTATTTAGAGTTCAGGTATTTCAAAATTATTTTATTCTATAAAAATATAAGCTGTAGCAGATACTGCATTTATAGTTTAGTTTCTTAATCAAAAAGTTTAATTCTTTCTTTTTTTACAAACTAGATCGGTATGTAATTTATTTAATAATAAGCTTTAAGGAAAGTTCACAAAAACTGTTAGACATTTCATATAATATGTTGGTATATGTCATTTTTGAATCTACGGATAGACATATGAGGGAAATTTTAGAATCATGCACAATCAATTGTTGTAAATGTTTCAATAAAAACAAGTATCTTAGAGTTAATGAAATTACATTAGGCTTTTTTAGAAAATTTTTAAAGAAAAATAAGAGATTAAATGAAATTTTAACGTTTAATTAATGATCACATTCTCCCAACAATGATTTGTTTTTCCCAATAAATATCTTTTATTTTAGTTGTTAATTTAATTTTGCTTTGTAATAAATGACACGATGTGGTGTGAAGACTAATTATTGTATTGTTATATTTTTGTATTATTTAGAGAGAGGTAAGATTCTTTTCTTTCTCTTCTCTTATTTATTTTGTATATTTTTTATTTATTTACATTTGAGACCTCGAAAAAGTTGATCTGTTCGATTAACGAAATGTTGGTCGTTTTCAGGATAAATATATATTTATTTTTTGTAATAAAGTAAGCATTTTAAGGAAAGTTATTTAAATTACAAAAAATTAAGCACAAAGTTTATAAAAGATAAAAATCATTAAAAAGATTTAACGTGCATGCATTATTAATAAAAATTGAAATAAAAGGCCAAAACACTGATTTTTAAAAAAAAACCCAATTAAACACAATAAAAAATATAAGACATGATCTGTTTCACTCACTCGCCAATGCCTCGTCCTGGAGGCGAAACCGTTCGTGTCCTGTATTTTTTAACGTGTTTAAATTTTTAAAAAAAAATCAGTCAAGTGTGTTCGCCTTTTATTTCAGTTTTTATTAATAATGCACGCACGTTAAATCTTTTTGATAATATTTATCTTTTATAAACTTTGTGCTTAATTTTTTTGTAATTTAAATAACCTTCCTTAAAGCTTATTATTGTAATAAATTACATACCGATCTAGTTTCTAAAAAAAGAAATAACTAAACTTTTTGAATAAGAAACTAAACTATAAATATAGTATCTGCTGTAGCTTATGTTTTTATAGAATAAAATAATATTGAAATATCTGAATTCTTAAGTAACGATTGTAGTTGAATTTCTTAGTAAAGTTTCTTAAAGCTTTAGAATTATCTCTTTTGAATCGAAAATTTCATTTTCATATTGTATGATTAGAATAAATGTATAAGTAAAAAACTATTTACCAAATTTTTCAACTTCCAATTAAAAAAAATTCAAGTTAATTCAAAGCGGAAGATATTCATATCAACCAAATATTCTTTTGTAACATCTTTTTTATTCAGTGCGTAAATATGTGAAACTATGTTAATATCAGATTTAATTTGGTATTCGACAAGAAAAAACAATATAATGAAAATTATATAATGAATAATATAATGAAACAAAAAGGCAAAGCCTGCTATTTTTTGATTTATCTTTCTAAATACAATTGCTTAAACGAAATTAATGTAAGTTTTTAGATTAATATTGCTTACTTTTGAATGCATACCTGTTCAATAAGCATGTGCATTGATTCCCGAGCTTTTCATTGGTTTGTTTATGTTTTTATTACTGTTTATGTTTATTAACTAGTTCTATCGAAGTTAGAATAAGCTTGCCGCAATAAGAACTGCTCTCATCTTCAATGAACTGTGCCGCAAATTGGACCTCACCTCCACTTCATTGCGCTTCAAGATATATGTTGACTCACATTCCATACAAAGACTTCTCACAAAGCTCAGAAGTAAAATAATTTCACACAGTCTTATGGCACGTAGCTAAAATTAGTGGGGGTTGCTGCTCCAGAAAAATTTTAGCCTTTGTCTTAAAATTGTGTGAAAGGAAACAAACATGTATAAAAAGAAAATTTATTCAGAAACTTGATAAATTTCTTTTTATACATGTTTGTTTCCTTTCCCACAATTTTAAAACAAAGGCTAAAATGTTTCTGGAGCAGCAGCCCCCCCACTAATTTTAGCTACGTCCACACTGCAGCCATCAAAGTTAATTGAGGTTTGGTGCACTCGGCCATTAATGTTTTGCATAGAAGACTTACAAAAACTGCACTTAATTAGAACAACCAAACTTTTAATCTGTTGCCTCCAGAGCAATATTTATTGGTGCTACAAAATACAGCCGTTCGCTTTCAACGGACCTTCAGTTCAATTTCGATTACACATGTTAAGTTCACTAACCTCAGCATTAGGAAATGACCATCTTTAAAGTTACAACGAGAAATAGTGTTGAACATTCTAATCGTTCTCACCTATTCACAGCAACATGTTTTAAGAAGGAGCCTAAAATTCAACCTTCCTTCCCACCCCAAGTTAACTGCCATAATTCCTCCAATTGAAGCCGTCCTTTCTAACCTCCCTCCAGGAATGGTCGATTCCAACTTGAATCCAAAATTGGAAACATTACAAAAAGTAATAGCTACAATACTAAGAGGGATCACCATATCAGCCCATTAGAGGTTTCCGCTTTGCAGGAATTAAAAAGGAATCCCCTTATCATGATGATTCCGGCCGATAAAGGACCGGATAACGGTCGTTCTTAACACAAGTCAATACCATTCCATGGCTTCCAAGTTTTTGGCATCCACCAATGGCATTCGTCTTTTTTCTATTCAGGAAAAAGCTGTTCTCAATGCAAATCGTAAAATAATTAGAGAATTATTTAGAGATGGTAACATCACCTCTGAAACTTCAGATGAGTTGAAGGATTGTTATTTACTTATTCATAGGATCAGGTTTTTGCCCAAGGTGATGGTAATATCATCTCTGAAACCTCAGATAAGTTGAAGGATAGTTATTTACTTATCCACAGGATCAGATTTTTGCCCAAAGTACATAAAGTTTCAGATCTTGTAAATTTATTTCCAGTTAGGCCTATTGTTAATTGCAGCAATTCGGCCATTAAGATTATTTCCCAAATTATTTATAATAAGTTACTCTTACGCATATTATTTCGTCCTTTGCTGTCAATAATAGTCTGCATTGGAAAAATTAGGGTATTGAAATATATTCCTAATTATTCCTTTTTTCGGTAGATGTGGAACCATTATTTACTTCTATTTCTTTCGATTTAGTTTGTAAAGCTCTCTCCCACATTAAAGTTAAAGATTACAATAATTTTAAATTTTACCATCCTTTCGCAATGCATTGCCTTTATTTAAGGCTTTGTTTAATATACAGTTTTTTTATGTTTGATAATAGGTATTACAGGCAGACCGTGGGTTTGTTTATGGGATTGTCTGCTTCCGCTATTCTCGTGGAATTTTGCATGATTTATATTGAAGATATGACCTTCACCATTTTCAATGAAAGGCAGTTACACATCCCTCTATAATGCCGTTATGTTGACGATTTGATTTTTTTACACGGATAATTCCATCCAGGTTGGAATTCTAGACGTAATTGGCAATATTCAATATGATATCAAGTTCAAACTTGAAAAGGAAGCCAATAATGGCATTGCATTTCTAGATGTGTTTGTAAAACGTGAAATTCAATCCATACCTCTGTATTTCGAAAAGTCACAGATAAAGGTATTACCTTAACTTCCTTTCATCTTGCCGATTTCTTTCAAAATCAATGTAGTCAACATGGCGGCACACAGAGCTTCTTAGACTTTCCAGTTCATTATACAATTTTAATATCGAGTTACTTTCTATTCGTTATAATTTACTTTCCAATGATTACCCACTTCAATTCATCAATATCCATCTAGCCAGAGTCTTAAACAGCATATACACATCTGCTGTTCCCACGAGAAATAGTAATATCAAGTATGCATCCATCCCTTTTCATGCCAAAATATTTCCCAAGAGAGTTACTACATCCTTATGATATTTCATTAACAGCCCCATCCAATAACGGTATTTCCAAATTTCTCAGTTCTGTACAAGAATTCCCACTCCATCCCGCGGGGTGTTGCTAAGCCCTCCGGTGTTTGGGTTTAGATTGCCTTTACATTGGGGAGACGCGGCAGCCTGTTAATAAACGCGTGGCGCAGCATAAAACCGCCATTAGAAACCATGAATCCTACTAAATAATTAGTATCACCATTTAACAGTTCTCCATGTGTTTAATATCGGACAATCTGCTGATTGGTCCCATCCTCTCATTATTTGTAATGAAAGTGAACACTTCATTCGCAAATGCAAGAAGTCAATTCATATTCTTAGAAGCAATCTTTCTTACAATGATTGTATTTCTGTTCGATCAATCTATCAATATGGCTTCCAAAAACGAAGCACAGACATAGAAAATGATCCCCACTAATTTTCGATTCGGAGTTTCCATGTTTTTTTTTTATTCAGATTCCCGTTATGGCGCTATCTTATGGACGTTTGCAGCAGACGGCTTCATCACAAGTTCCTTGTTCCAACCCACAGAGGGCGCTGGTCTACAATTTTTCCGCCGAATGATGGCACCACCTGTCCTGCAGATTTCATCCTAAGGGGCTGCGGAAGCACATAAATAACCATGTTTTTCTGTAATTATTGTAATTTGCCAAAGCCTCGTCATGGAGGCGAAAGCAGTCGTATTCTGTATTTTTTAAATGTTTTTTTAAAAATCAGTCAAGTGTATTGGCCTTTTATTTCAATTTTTATAAAAATTATCGTTTGTAAATTATTTTTTGTAAAATAAAAATTGGTGGCATTACACGAATCATATTGCTGAACAAAAAGTTAAAAAAAAAATCTAGTAAACCTAAATCATAAGTAATATTCTAGGCCTCAAGTAAAACATCAAAGTAGAAGGATGTAATTCCATAATTCTTCCTTAAATCACTTCTTCTTATCATATTTTAAATGCATATCTTCATTTATTAAAATAAAATTATAAACAAGTAAAATTAAAATAAAAATAAAAATGTCGAATTTTCGAGAAGTTCCATGCTTTCCTTTGTCAAGCCTAAAATACCAATAGTATGATTTCAAACAATTAACAGATATCATTTAGCAAATTAACAAAACATTATAGTTTCCTGAATACGTGCACAATAGAATATTGTTGTAAACAATAACATTATCATATTTATCAATAAAGCTTATTGATGTTACCATATCGAAAGCGTTAATATAGAACGTTGTTAATTGTACGGTTCAGGATAAAGTTGATGTAGGAGGGAGCTGGAAAATCATTACTGGAGATTAATAGGTGTAGCTTCGTCGAATTTTCAAAGAATTAACAAATGATCAGTTATTATTTTCTTACTTAGACAGTGTGTACCTGAATGTGTTGCCAAACTTAA
>JAFIDM010000003.1:31580401-31610416 GCA_023159025.1 Thereuonema tuberculata | reverse complement strand
GTGTCGGAACCAATCTTGGTTACACATGCAATGATACTACCCTTCTGTAACCGGTTTGTCCATTCCAGATGCCGGCTCGTTTCTTTTTGAACGCCCCTCATAGAATGACAGACAGAATAACGTTTTTATAATATATAATAATAATAGCTGGGTACCATCACTTCGCTCCGGAACCCTTGCATATATAGCATTAAAAAAACAAACTTTATTTATTTAGCAAATTAATATTGAGATCGTCGGTGAATATATAAATATAACTTCCTAGCCTGTTGTGGCTTCTCTGGATAACTCAGATGTATTGCGGTTTGGCTTCACATACCAAAAATTTAAAGTGAAAAATCACATTTTTGCATGTATCTTGCAAACGCAGAAACATTTGTGAATGAGTGATATATCGTTCGATAGAACTTTCAAAAACCAACATTTTCTCAATATAATGTTCTCTTCCAACTTTTATACTTTTCGTTTAAATTGAGAAAGGGTCAAATCTTGAAAGGCGCCATCTTGGAAACCAATAACTTTTTTCGAAAGATTTTTGTAGCATTTTGTTTGTCTTAAAAAGATCTATATTTTATCCATTTAGATGACCAATCTATCTCTTATAGTTTGGTCACAAAATTGGAAAAACGTAGAGTCTTATGACAGACAGAATACCGCTTTTATAATATATAATGATTTAGGTTTACTAGTTGTTTTTTTTTTTGTTCAGCAATATGATTCGTGTAATGTCCACCAATTTTTATTTTTTGTAAAAAGTTTACAAACGATAATTTTTATAAAAATTGAAATAAAAGGCCAATACACTTGACTGATTTAAAAAAAAAAAACATTTAAAAAATACAGGACACGCTTTCGCCTCCATGACGAGGCTTTGACGAATGACATTAATTACAGAAAAACATGGATATTTATGTGCTTCCGCAGCCCCATGGGATGAAATCTGCAGGACAGGTGGTGCCATCATTCGGCGGAAAAATTGTAGACCTGCGCCCTCTGTGGGTTGGAACATGGAGAACTTGTGATGAAGCCGTCTGCTGCAAACGTCCTTAAGAAAGCGCCATAACGGGAACCTGAATAAAAAACAAAAAAAAAAACATGGAAACTCCGAAACGAAAATTAGTGGGGATCATTTTCTATGTCTGTGCTTCGTTTTTGGAAGCGGTATTGATAGATTGATCAAACAGAAATACAATCATTGTAAGAATGATTGCTTGTAAGAATATGAATTGACTCCTTGCATTTGCGAATGAAGTGTTCACTTTCATTACAAATGATGAGGGGATGGGACAAATCAACAGTATGTCCGGTATTAGACACATGGAGAACTGTTAAATAATTAGTATCATGGTTTTCTAATGGCGGCTTTATGCTGCGACACACGCTTATTAACAGGCTGCCGCGTCTCCCAAATGTAAAGGCAATCAAAAGCCAAACACCGGAGGGCATAGCAACACTCCCGCGGATTGGGATGGAGTGGGAATTCTTGTACAGAACTGAGAAAATTGGAAATACCGTTATTTGATGGGGATGTTAATGAAATATCATAAGGATGTAGTAACTCTCTTGGGAAATATTTTAGCATGAAAAAGGATGGATACATACTTGATATTACTATTTCTCGTGGGAACAGCAGATATTTATATGCTGTTTAAATCTCTGGCTAGATGGATATTGATGAATTGAAGTGGGTAATCATTGGAAAGTAAATTATAACGAATAGAAAGTAAATCGATATTAAAATTGTATAATGAACTGGTAAGTCTAGAAGCTCTGTGTGCCGCCATGTTGACAGCATTGATTTTGAAAGAAATCGGGCAAAATGAAAGGAAGCTTAAGGTAATACCTTTATCCGTGACTTTTCGAAATACAGAAGTGTGGATTGAACTGTCTTCACGTTTTACAAAAACACCTAGAAATGCAATGCCATTATTGGCTTCCTTTTCAAATTTGAACTTAATATCATCTTGAATATTACCAATTATGTCTAGAATTCCAAACTGGATGGAATTATCCGTGTAAAAAAATCATATCGTCAACGTAACGTCATTATAGAGGGATGTGTAACTGCCCTTCATCGAAAATGGTGAAGGCCATATCTTCAATATAAATCATGCAAAATTCCGCTTGAATTGCGGAAGCAGACAATCCCATAAACAAATCCACAGTCTGCCTGTAATAGTGCTGGCGTGGTCGTGCGGTCTCGGCGGCGGCCAGCCGTGGCGTCCAATGCGCCAGTACCTGGGTTCGAATCCCGGTCGTGGCATGGTTATTTCTTTCGTCTTCTTCTGTGTGTTGTGTCCGCTGGGGACCCGAAATCTGCTCTGTAGATAGTGGTCCCCATTTGTCTTCTATATGTTACAGGCTATAGTCTGCCTGTAATAACTATTATCAAACATAAAAAACTGCATATTAAACATAATTAAAGGCAATACATTGCGAAAGGATGATGAATTTTAAAAAAATTATTGTAATCTTTAACTTTAATGTGGGAGAGAGCTTTACAAACTAAATAACGATTCCACATCTACCGAAAAAAAAGGAATAATTAGGAGTATATTTCAATACCCTAATTTTTCCAATGAATTGCAGACTATTATTGACAGGAAAGGACGAAATAATATGCATAAGAGTAACTTATTATAAATAATTTGGGAAATAATCTTAATGGCCGAATTGCTGCAATTAACAATAGCCTTATCTGGAAATAAATTAACAAGATCTGAACCTTTACGTACCTTGGCCAAAAATCTGATCCTATGGATAAGTAAATAACTATCCTTCAACTTCTCTGAGGTTTCAGAGGTGATGTTACCATCTCTAAATAATTCTCTAATCATTTTACGATTTGCATTGAGAACAGCTTTTCCCTGAATAGAAAAAAGGCGAATGCCATTGATGGACGTCAAAAACTTCGAAGCCATGGAATGATATTGACTTGTGTTAAGAACGTCGTTATCCCCCCCCCCTTTATCGGCCGGAATCATCATGATGAGGGGATTCCTTTTTAATTCCTGCAAAGCGGAAACCTCTAATGGACTGATATAGTGATCCTTCTTAGTATTCTAGCTATTACTTTTCATAATGTTTCCAATTTTTGGATTCAAGTTGGAATCGACCATTCCTGGAGGGAGGTTAGAAAGGGCGGCTTCAATTGGAGGAATTAAGGCACTTCACTTGGGTGGGAAGGAAGGTTGAATTTTAGGCCCCTTCCTAAAACACGTTGCTGCGAATAGGTGAGAACGATTAGAATGTTCAACACTCGCCGATGTTCAACACTCTTTCTCCTTGTAACTTTAAAGATAGCCATTTCCCAATGCTAAGGTTAGTGAGCTTCTTAACATGTCGAATCGAAATTGAAGCGAAGGTCCATTGAAAGCGAACGGCTGCATTTTATAGCACCAATAAATAGTGCTCTGGAGGCAACAGATTAAAAAGTCGGTTGGAGGTTGGTCTAATTAAGTGTACAGTTTTTTAAGTCTTTTATATAAAGCATTAAGTCTCTGTAAAATTATTTTACTTCTGAGCTTTGTAAAAAGTCTTTGTATGGAATGTGACTCAACATATATCTTGAAGCGCAATGAAGTGGAGGTGAGGTCCAATTTAAGGCGCAGTCCATTGAAGATGAGAGCAGTTCTCATTGCGGCAAGCTTATTCTAACTTCGATAGAACTGGTTAATAATTGGCTTATGGAACGGCTGCCATCATATTTAAACATCCATGTCCAATAAAAAAGGCCTAAATTTTTTAAAGAAAATTCAACGGGCGTGCATTATTAAAAAAAATTGAAATAAAACGCCAAAACACTTGACTGATTTTTAAAAAAAACATTTAAAAATAGAGGACACGACCGCTTTCGCCTCCATGACGAGGCATTGACGAGTGAGAGATATTCATATCAACCAAATATTCTGCTATAACATCTTTTTATTATATAGGCGAACCGGAGGCAGAACGGAGTACTTTATATTTGGAAGGTTGTAAAAACATAAACAAGCCGATGAAAAGTTCGGGAATCAATGCACCTGCTTATTGAACAGGTATGCATTCAAAAGTAAGCAATATTAATCTAAAAACTTACATTAATTTCGTTTAAGCAATTGTATTTAGAAAGATAAATCAAAAAATAGCAGGCTTTGCCTTTTTGTTTCATTATATTATTCATTATATAATTTTCATTACGTTGTTTTTTCTTGTCGAATGCCAAATTAAATCTGATATTAACATAGTTTCACATATTTACGCACTGAATAAAAAAGATGTTATAGCAGAATATTTGGTTGATATGAATATCTTCCGCTTTGAAATAACTTGATTTTTTTTTAATTGGAAAAGTTGAAAAATTTGGTAAATAGTTTTTTACTTATACATTTACTAATCGGCTACCCGTCGCTTCGCTCCGGAAGCCTCGCGTATATAACGGAAAACAATTTGTTATTTATTAAAAAAACACACACAAATTACATCAAGTAAAATAAAACTAAAATTTTTTTTAATTTTTTTTTTATTTTAATTTTTGATGTATATATTCTCTCAATTCACGACTGCTTTTAGAATCATTTGAGTTAGAAATAGTGATTGTTTTTGAGTAACGAATAGCGATTTTTCAGTATTCTACCTAATAGAAATAGTGATTATTTTTTTTTCTGTTCTTTTTTATCCAATTCCAATTGATACTTTTCAGTGGTTTTTGAGTTACAAATAGTGAAAATTATCTATATCTATTAACTAGGCCATCAGATTGTTCGATATAGATATTTGAAGAAGAGATTTCAGATGGACGTTAGTTGATATAGATGATAAATGAAGATCATAGCTTGTATACGAAATTCTTCGCAACAAATTGATTGTGAGTATTCTTTAGAGCAGTGTTCCGCAACCGGTGTGCCACGGCACAGTGGTGTGCCGTGAGCCGATACAGGTGTGACACGGTCAAATAAGACAATATTATAACTAAATAATTTTTCTACAATAATACTATAAATAAATAAAATAAATAAATAAATAAAACAATACTACAAAGCGAAGTATGCTTTGTACACGCCTCCGCCCTGTTTCGACTGTTGGGGGGACTATATATTTTAGCTTTTGATGTGCCGCGGAATTCTAGGAAAAACTTTGGTGTGCCGTAGGTGAGAAAAGATTGCGGAGCACTGCTTTAGAGTGAAGATAACCACATTCTGTTGAATTGTGACTCAAAGATCTAAAGTTGTATGTGCGTTAAGACAACGTTTTCCAATTATATGGCAACTTTATTTAGAGTTTATCCTTGAGCTCTATTGATAAATATCGCATAAGAAGGTCTGATCGGAAATTGTTTTCTTGTGAAAGTGAATGGAAGTAGATTACCGCATGGTTCCATAGACATCCTATGGATGAAAACAAAATCTCCTTTGTGAGTTCTATTATAATTTCGGCTTCTATGAGATCATTATCGAATGAACAGCATTTAAGTTGAGTTCCATTGCAGTATGCAAACTTGGGATTGATGTTTCGCAACAATATTATTGGAGATCCAATCTTCAATGACAAACGATGTTGAGGAATTCTGCTGAGATTCAATGCGTTCAGACACTTGGGCATATAGAGATGTTCGTGTGATGGATTATCAGAAGTGTCAATTTTATTCGCACTTGTATTGTATGCTCTGTAGTCTCTCCTTGTATTCTTAGACTTATCATTCGATTGATGTTATCGACACTCTCGTTCATCTCGTTTATCCTATTCCAATTGATACTTTTCAGTGGTTTTTAAGTTACAAATACTGATTTCTCAGTATTCTACCTAATGATGTACTGCGTCTTTCTTTTTTGACTTTCTTTTTAATTACAATTGTTACTTTTCAGTCAAAGTCAGTTCAGTTTTGACAGTTAAGTCAAAAAAGCAATATGAAGAGAGTTGTAGTTCCCATGGCCTAATGGGTCAGATGTCTGACTTCGGATCAGAAGGTTGCAGGTTCGATTCTTGTCGCGGATGATTCATTGAAAAAATTCTTTCTATTTTTCATTCTCACAGAAAACTGCGCCGGACAGACAGACAGACAGAGAAATAAAAGATTTTAGTAATATAGATTGTTACTTTTCAGTCAAAGTCAGTTCAGTTTTGACAGATAAGTCAAAAAAGCAATAAGAAGAGAGTTGTAGTTCCAATGGCCTAATGGGTAAGATGTCTGACTTCGGATCAGAAGGTTGCAGGTTCGATTCCTGTCGCGGATGTTTCATTGAAAAAAATTCTTTCTATTTTTCATTCTCACAGAAAACTGCGCCGGACAGACAGACAGACAGACAGAGAAATAAAAGATTTTAGTAATATAGATTGTTACTTTTCAGTCAAAGTCAGTTCAGTTTTGACAGATAAGTCAAAAAAGCAATATGAAGAGAGTTGTAGTTCCCATGGCCTAATGGGTAAGATGTCTGACTTCGGATCAGAAGGTTGCAGGTTCGATTCCTGTCGCGGATGTTTCATTGAAAAAATTCTTTCTATTTTTCATTCTCACAGAAAACTGCGCCGGACAGACAGACAGACAGAGAAATAAAAGATTTTAGTAATATAGATTCTAATCATACAATATGAAAATGAAATTTTCGATTCAAAAGAAATAATTCTAAAGCTTTAAGAAATTCAACTACAATCGTTATTTAAGAGTTCAGATATTTCAATATTATTTTATTCTATAAAAGTATAAGCTATAGAAGATACTATATTTATAGTTTAGGTTCTTATTCAAAAAGTTTAGTTATTCTTTTTTAGATCGGTATGTAATTTATTACAATAATAAGCTTTACGGAAAGTTATTTAAATACAAAAAAAATTAAGCACAAAGCTTACAAAAGATAAAAATTATCAAAAAGATTTAACTTGCCTGCATTATTAATAAAAACTGAAATAAAAGGCGAACACACTTGACTGATTTTTTTTAAAAAATTTAAACGTTAAAAAATACAGGACACGAACGGTTTCGCCTCCAGGACGAGGCATTGGCGAGTGACATAGCGGACATTCTGTTGATTGGTCCCACCCCCTCATCATTTGTAATGAAAGCGAACACTTCATTCGCAAAAGCAAGGAGTCAATTCATATTCTTGCAAGCAATCATTTTTACAATGATTGCATTTGCGTTCGATCAATCTATCAATACGGCTTCCAAAAACGAAGCAGAGACAAAGGAAACGATCGCCACTAATTTTCGGTTTTGAGTTTCTATGTTTGTTTGTTTTGTTTTGTTTCTTTCTGAGGTTCCCGTTATGGCGCTATCTTATTGACGTTTGCAGCAGACTGCTTCATCACAAGTTCCATGTTCCTACCCACAGAGGGCATTGGTCTACACTTTTTCCGCCGAAGGATGGCACCACCTGTCATGCACATTTAATCCCGTGGGCAGCGGAAGCACTTAAATATCCATGTTTTTTCTGTAATTAATGTCACTCATCAATGCCTCGTCATGGAGTCGAAACCGGTCGATTCTATATTTTTAATGTGTTTAATTTTTTTAAAAAATCAGTCAAGTGTGTTGGCCTTTTATTTCAATTTTTATTAATAACAAACGCACGTTAAATCTCTTTGATAATTTTTATCTTCTATAAACTTTGGCTTAATTTTTTTGTAATTTAAATAAATTTCCTTAAAGCTTATTATTGTAATAAATTATATAGCGATCTAGTTTGTGAAAAAAGAAATAACTTAACTTTCTGACTAAGAACCTAAACTATAAATGTAGTATCTGCTATAGCTTGTATTTATGCAGAATAAAATAATATTTAAATACCTGAACTCTAAACAACTCTAAATAACTGAACTCTAAATGATAATTATAGTTCAATTTCTTAGTAAAGTTTCTTAAAGCTTTAGAATTATTTCTTTTGAAACGAAAACTTCTTTTTTATATTGTACGCTTAGAATAAACGTATAAGTAAAAAAGTATTTACCAATTTTCAACTTTCAATTAAAAAAAATTCAATTTATCTCAAGAGAAGAAGAAGATATTCATATCAACCAAATCTTCTGCTATAACATCTTTTTTATTCAGTGCATAAATATGTGAAACTATATTAATATCAGACTTAATTTCGCATGAAAATTATATAATGAATAATATAATGAAAAGGAGGCATAGCCTTGGAATTGCTGGGTTTGCTATTTTTGGGTTTATGTTTCTAAATACAATTGATAAAACAAAATTAACAGAAAGTTATTTTATTTGTGACAATTTATGTAGAAATGAAAAGATTAATAAGTTGAAGAAAAGTTTAGTAGAATATAAAAATTATTTTGTTCTTAAAGAACAAAACCATAAAACAAAACAACATGTTACAAAAAGTTAACAAAAGGATGAAAATGCAAATTTAGTGCAAAATTTCAGTACAGTTTTTAGAGAAGCACTCAGTGACAGGTCAAGCTCTAACATCCTTCCTATAAAGGTACCCAAAACAATCAGAAACAGCATAATTAGTGAGTTTTTACACTGAATTAGAGAGTTGATTCTCTCTTATCCAGCCTCGTTCTAATCGCCGCAGCTTTTTGAGTTTCGGTAAATCACATTTCCTGAGTCCAAGTCTCTCTGGAAAACTGTCTATGGGAAAAGATATTGAAGGAAAAGAGGAATATATTATGTAGGGGAACCGGAAGCAGAACGGAGTACTTTATATTTGGAAGGATGAAAAAACATAAATAAATTAATAAAACACTCGAATGAATGCATTTGCTTATTGAAGTTATGCATTCAAAAGTAAGCAATGTTACTCTAAAAACTTAATATATACAGGAAAATTAAAAAAAAATAAAATACTGCAAATATTCCGTTACAACTCATAATACAGGTAATTTTTGAAGTGTCATTTCTTTCTATCTTATAGTTAGATAGTTAAAAAAAAAACTTTAAATTCATTTGTCTGAAATTTACGTAGTAATAAAACTAAATCTATAAAAATTATCAAGAATAACCCTTTGTTTTCTTTTTTTTTCAGTGTTATACGACAATGTAACTTGGTATAACTAATTGAATCATTTTTTTTAATTTATAGAATAAATTAAAAAAATAAAATAAAAATATGCACTACTGTTTGTGGAAATTGCAACACCATAATGGACTGATGGCATTAGCTTGAAATTCAGATGATATATACATCATGTTGGGACATGCAAATGATTGTAATGAGTTAAAATGCTCATTCGGTTTTGGAGCAGCTCCTTCTGAACTCTCCATTCTTGGGTATCAATAGAAAGCTCAAAGGAGATGTTGCACCTTATGGGATATTCTAGACTTTGAGACAGGTAGGATTGGATGAGAGAAGCTGGATTTTATTACCGCGAATTTTGTACACACTTGTACACAACGAAACGCCAGAGATTCGGAATCATCCTAATCCGGGAACTGAACTGCAAAATCACATACTCGTGCATGGGATCACAGATATCTCTACCTTATGGCCATTGGCGGCTCGTGGCTGGGAAGTTAGGTGAAGAGCTAGTAGGAAAATAATTATATTATATCATAATATATATATTATAAATTATATATATATATATTATATGATATATATTATAATATAAATTATTATGATAACTTCCTTCTTATCTAATTATAATATATCATAATATATATATATATATATATATATATATATATATATATATTATATATAATATATATTATAATAACTTTCTTCTTATCTTCGTCTTTCCAACGTGAAAAGGATGTTTCTAATAAAACACACACTATTTCTTAAACAGGATTCATATTTAAAGCACTGCGAAACAGGCGCGATCCGAAAGAACTTCACATGGGGGGAAGAAGCGAGCATATTTCTCAGTTTTAACTTCATCTATACAGTGGGTGACGTCATGGTTGTCATAGCAACCATCGCTTCGGTTATGCAGCTGAGCACCGCGGCTGAGGTTGAAAAATTTCACACAAAAGTCTACTTCACTTGGCTCGGTGCCAGAACAAGTCCCGCACCAACGCAACTTACAAAATACAAAAATACGTTTCTATTAAAACCAATGTACGTGAGAAGGAAAATAAATTTTTCCTTATAATAATTGTTATATTATAAATAAATAATATTGTATTTTAAATAATTGGTGAAGTGCCACTTCACCTACTTCCCCTGAATAGCCGCCACTGCTTATGGCAGTGACCGATCGAGACATGCTGAGACATGCACTGTCTTAGCACAACAGTGGAACACTGTGACAAATCAGGCTTTGTCGTCGCAGCCTATTGCTGCGAATTCATTTGAAACCTCAACCTCAGGCACCTCAGGCTACAATGGGTCTTGAACACATTGGCCTGCTGATTGGCAATATGTTGGTTTTTTTCTTGTTTAATCATGATTGAACTTGAATTTCGGTAGTATAAGTGAAGAAAATTCAACTATGAATCACCTTTCTTAGTTCGAGTAGCAGTAAATAAAGAAGTATGCACTAATAAAGGTGTTAGGAAGCTCTAATTTAAAAAAAAAATTTGGAACACAGTAAAAGTAAAGTTACCTGTTTCAAAAATAACAGAAAGTCTCCAGAGAACTTGCAAAAATGCAGAACAGCTGTAGAAGGAAGCGAAACAATCCAATTTACAGTTTTGTATAAGCACGGAACCTGTACAATTTGCAATTCATCAAACGCTTGCATTGTTGAAAGTGACACTAGATTAGTGAGCAATGTACATTTATTGAACCATTACCATTCAAGGATGAAGTATAATTCTCAGCATAGAGATTTATAGCGGTCTCAAAGGGTTACTATTGATCCGAACCGGAACTGGAAGTGGCTACATTGAACCGAGGGCCTCATACGTACATTCACCGAGAGTTTCACATTCACCATAGTCGGATCAGTATATCTAGGCCCCAAAGTTGTCCAATACCACAGTTTTCCTGATGCGATCAGTGACCATCTAAAATAGGTATATATTTTTGTCTAGACTTGAAGTTTTTCCCAGGCCATGGGGAGTCCAACGAGGTACTCAGTAGAATTCGACTGGCAGTTTAGGCTCGAGGGCATTTCTTACACACAAAATCACACACACACACACATTTGAAAAAGTTAAATTATATATCGATCACTAAAAATAATAAGTTGATCGAATTATTACAATGAATACGGGTAAGAAATAACATAATAACATTTTCAGAAAATTGATAATAACAAATGAAATTTTTAAGAAACCATTACAATTAGGGTTAAAAGGCAGGGGAGGTAAAATTTCAATTTAAAATCCAAAAAAAAGTCACTGAATGAGAGAATATTTTGATTTCAAATTATAAATTTGTTTCTCAACTACTTTTGTTTCTGTAGCAAATAGTTATATTAGCAATATGAACTTCAGTAGGAAATGACATTATTTTATTGATATAAGAATGTAAAATTGTCATAGCATTGTAAGTAGCATGAAAGCAGTTGTTTTGTTTTGGCTGTTGCGATGGGATTGTTGATGTGTGTTTGTTAAAAGAAGGAAGATGGTGAGATTCAGTAGTATAATGGTGTAGCTTACTACTAAGAAGATGATTCTGGATTGGAATCAATATTGAAAAATGGAAGGATGTAAACCATTTTTGACTTAATAGCTCACCGAAGGATATATATGCAGAAGAGAAGAAATATTACAAATTTTCCGAAAGAATAAGTATTCATAAATAGATGAATAATTTGCTGCTGATATAATTTAGGATTCGATTCCAAGTTATTTAAGATATTACATAATGAGCTTCACTAATCTCTTGTCTTTCGATTTAATTTTGTCTTCATAAAGCAGGGAACAGAATTATTCAAGAATAGGTAAGAATAAGTGAAGATTACAGCGATAGCAAGGATCGTTGGACCAGAAGACATTAGGACTATTTTTTTTAGACGTGAACAAGTGATGTGGTGTAAGGTAAAAAGTACATCCCAGATCGAATCAACTCAAGTAGAAATAACAGATGAAGAATAAAGTAAGTTATCTTAATTATTACAGAAACAAAGAACACTAGAAGTTTTTCAAAACGACACACAGCGTGAATATGAGAGAGCTTAGATGTTTCATTTAAGGATAACTGACTTTAAGATTTTTGCAAGTATGGATTTGCTTCATGAATTTAATTATTGATAAAAGAAAAGAACTTTAATTAGATAAGAAGAATTTAATAGAGACTTTGTGAAACATAAAAGGGATTATCTAATTTAAAGAAGATATAGTTAATTTGATTGATTAGCATAATGAACTTTTGCAGATTCTATCTGAATAAGGATCTATAGAGAAAGAAACTGTTTATATATTACATATTTTATAACTAGTGATAAATCACATATTGTGAATGAACATTTATGATTAATACAGCGATATTATAATATCATACAAGTTGAATAAGACTCTATATTCCACATAGGGTGAGAAACTAAATAGTTTACAATAAATAAACTATTTGAACTTTATAGATAACTGAAAACTCCAGCAAGTTGAACTTTATATTATTCACCAGATAACAGATTATCTGTTATGCTAATGTAAAAGAATTTTGCATAAGATATAAACTTTGGTTTAATATTTATTGAATGTGATTGAATAATTGATTTTACATTACAATAAGTTACACCATGCCATATTAATTTATTTTTTCTTATTTACTTTTATTATAATATTTCTTTTCTTTAAGATATACTAATATCAACATATATATAATAATATTTAAATTGATTTGTTTTATAATATTTCAGTTTCTGAGCAAGACAGAAAATCAAAATATTTGTTTTTCAATGTTTTCAGAATTTTGTAATCTTTATTTTGCAAAAGGTGACAGTTTAGGTCAAACGCAGCTTAGATAAAAAAATCATTAAAATACGATCTATAACTTTGATGTAACTGGCATTACGTAAACATAAACATTATTATTATATATGTCAACAAAAAATTACTAAAATATTGAGAGGTGCAATTTAGGAAGCCATAATTTATACTACTGTAACAGAACTGACTGTATTTATCTAGATAGGTCACAATTAAATTACTTATTTTTCTTCCGTTGGAAAAACAACGGTAATGGATTATTGATCAATATGTGTGACTATGTGGGAGCAATTCTGAAACTGAACGTATCGCTAAGAGATAGGTAAGGTTGTTTTTTTTTCTAATTATTCAAAACAATTCAATAGCTTTAAGTCTTTTTCTGAATTTTTCAGTTTCGGTTTTTTTTATATCATAGTAGAGTTTCTGAAAGGAAAGACTGCTTTAATACCAAAACTGAAAAATAAGCACAATATAAGTTACTGCTTGAAAATTATTACAGGCAACTATCGGTTTACGAACATTTGGTACAGCCGTAATTTTTATAAAATTAGTCTGATGTGAAGAATATAAACCCTGATGAAGCATTGACGAGTAAAAGATAAATACATATGTAAGCACATATATTATGTCAGTACTCATTTCCTTTATCTGTTTTTTAAATCTTTAAATTTTAATTAAACTTAACAAATAGTATATCTTGTTTTTATTCTTTTCATATTTTATTTTACATTACATCTTACACGACAAATCATTTACAATACAGAATTATACAATAATAAACGTAGGTACAGAACATTCGATGTTTAAGACATGCTTTTAATCCTTTAAAATGGTTGCTGACGTTTATGATACTCATTGTAAAAACTCTAGAATGCGAGATTCACAAAACGAACAAAACATAGAATGATCTCAGAACGAAACTCGTCTGTAAAATTAAAAGTTGGCTGTAGCTGAGTAAACGATGGAATGGTTAAGTTTTGTCTGTGCTTTCCCGAAGGATTGTGGGAAAGCAAAATTCTCTTGTGATTGGTTTTCAAAAAATTTCCGACATTGTCGTTAATCGATGTTATCGTTTGACCGGATTCCATTACATCATAAAATGGGTGGGATGGATGTCACCGTTAATTGTCAAATAAAATAGCTTCCATCCGAATTTTTTTGTACATCTGAAATAGCAGTTGAAACTACAGTAGAATTATTCTATAGAGAAGTAGACAGTCATCTTAATGATGATAGCGAAAGTCAAACATTAACTTGATGACATATTCTGTAATGAAATCAAAGAAAAAAAAATCAAAAGAAAAAAATGCAAACATATTTTTTTCGCTTTTTGTTAAGATTAAAGGAGGTAATTGGTAACGATATATTATAGAAGGAACTTCAAAAGTTTTTGACTATGTTAAGATATCTTCCACGGGAGTCAATTTTCTCGTAGCTTGCTTAAAGCTATCCTCAAGATGATCGAAAAGATATGGTTCAATTTATCCATGGATTCCAAAGAAAAATAATAAGCTGCTACATATGAAATACAAAAGAGGAATATCCAGCCTTCCCTCACCATAAATGATGAAATCTGTAAAATGCCTCTAGCAATCTACAATCATGTCGGAACAAAGTATATAAGCTTTCGACTGTGGTCCAACGACCAAGTACTGTGGGTGGCATTCCCAATGCCACATTGCGAAGTAGTGCTTTCCTGCAATGCTTTCCTTAAACCAGTCTATGAACGGAGAGCTTGAGGCATGCGGGGAAGCATCGGTTAGCTAAAGTGACATTGGGAATGCCACCCACAGTACTTTGATTATTTTAAGATGAAAGGTCACTTCATAATGTTACTTATCCTTTGTGAATGGGCAGTAGTCTGAAGGAGTCAGTCAAAATGATCAATACTATTTGGTCATATAGAAAACAAAACAAAAAATAAACACTAATTTCTGTTCATATTTTATTCTCTTTAGATTTTTAATTAAAGATATTAATAAAAGTCAAGTTAAAGATACTAATAAAAAGCCTTATTCTAGTGGATCTTAATAATCTTAATTCATCAGAATAATCATTAAGACTTTTGCGCAAATACTGAATACAAATGGAAAATATAAAAGATGAATATAACATTTGTACTTGACATACCTTAAGAATACAGTACAAATGATACTGAGTCTGAATAGTTGATTGATTATGGAAACATCCAAATTAATCGTATGTTTACAACCTATATCTTGACACCAACCTTGAAATAAAACCAGATAATTAATTTCTTCCTAATTGTTCACTGTGGCTGCAAAACTAACACTGAAGTAACATGCATTAGTCGGATTCATAGTAATAACTGCGGACCCAAACAAAATTGGAAATGAAGTTCTGCTGATAAAAAAAAATAATTTCAGTAAAAATATTTCAGAATGAACACGGAAGTCAAATAAAGGTAAAGTTATTAATAATTCAAAAGCGCAGTTTGAATTTTATTGCATTAAAAAAATTCATTGCGGCCTGTAAATTGATGGCACATGAATTTTCTCACTAATGGTTATTGGTGAGTTTTTCATTGTTCGTTTTATCTTTTGAGGCACCACTGCGCTTCCGATATATCATTCTTACCAGCCTCAGTGCGAGACCTTGTTATTTACAGTGACTACTCCTGACTGATGATCGCCAACGAGCGTGAAACAGCTGTTCCAGGATGTCACTTGTAAATAATTTGGGTAAATGGATAATCTCATCCATTGTTATTGTTTTTATATTTATTGAATTCAAATCAAATTAATACTAGTTTGGTGTCAACATATTGATGGATTGTAATTAATTTATTAAAATATTCAATAATATTTTTTTAACCTATGTTTGAAATCACATAATGAAAACATCAATATCTGAGTAGCACTAACTATATATTATTTATTTATATAATTATTTTATATTTATTATACAAGTAAAAATAACTTTATTTCAAAGCTAAAACATAAAAGCCATAGATCTCCATTCAATTTCAATAAGTTACTCTGATAAAACTTCTTTCGTAATTCCTTTATTTAAACTTAACTTTGCTAGAAAAATATTGTATACTTCATTAAATAGTAGGTAACATTTACTCTTTTTGAGAAAAGTCTAATTTTCTCCTTTCACAGGCATTTATTTCAAACCAAAGATGATGAAGATACGAAACTTAAACTCCTCAAAGTTATTTAGACAAAAAGTAAAATTTTCCGAATCTGAATTTAAAGGCATTTACAAAAACTGTCGTCCATTAGCAATCTTATTATTTATTGCTGGAGTTTTCCCACTGTCTAATCTCTTTAAAAGATCACCACAGGATATAAAATTTCAACTGTTCAGTATTCCCATGGTCTATAGTATCCTTTGCAATGGCTGCTTCTGTGCAATAGCTCTACGGAATTTCATACAGCCAGTTACGACAGGACAAAGTGTATACATAGATTTGATAAGACGATTGATGATCTTGATATTAATAACGCTATCCTGTATATCTTTTATTGTTATGTCAACCAAAGTAAGTTATTCAAGTAATTAAGTAAAAAAAAAATCTATAGAGTATTGTTAGTTGGGATCTATATAATATGTTAAGATATCAATTGAAATATGGGGACAGTTAATATGGGAATGTATTTGCAGGACTTGGCAGGGAGGCAAAATGTGTTCGAAATAAACTGTACTAATATTTCTAAGTTCAACCATAAATAAGCTATGTATCAAATCTTAAAGAAATCAACTCAACCTTTTTAGGGAGAGTTCTCCAGGTCATTTTTGATAATGAGATCAAAATAAATATGGTAGGTTCCAGTCGGACTATAAATAAACTAAGAACCATGTTTTATAGAAATCCATTCATAAGCCGTTTTAACGTGATGAAATAGAGAAATAAAAAGAAAACAAAAATATTAACAAAAAAAAAATCTGTAATGCACCTAAATAAATAAGGATTCTCGCACCCCGATATGTTCAGTCACTTTTTTGTATACAATTGTGATGTCGATGGACTTGATATCAAATAACTATATAACACTTTAGCAATAAATTAAATAAAATAAAGTTTACAATATTGAAGATATATAAAGCATAAATCAAAGATGCGATGTGCGTGTTAAAATCATATTTAAGACAGAAATATTTAAAAGAAGACAGAATATCTCTAAACCAGAGACAGAATGTCTCTAAACCAGAAATTTCGATTTTATATTTGTAAAAAATATCCAGAATGTTCTGGAGAATTCAAAGACATGTAACACTGTTCGTGACCGGTGATGAATTGTAAGACATGCGTAGCGTCGATACACCGCAGATGTTCAAGTTTCTATTTATAACCGCTTGTTAGCGTAGATTCCGAAAATGGTGACCTCGAAGTTAAAGGGTTTCTGCAGGCTCGGACTCGTGACAGTATTACGAGAATTCCGTTTATGTTTTCAGAGCGAAGCACATGGGAATGAAAGTGTGCGAGCCTTTTTTTCTACGCCAAAGCATCAGTAATTGATACCACCTATCAGACATGTTTCCAATTCTGGACAATTATTACAATGACTACAGTTATTTTCTATATGACTATAGTTATTAAGGACGGCGCTATCCCCCATCTCCATAATGGCGTGGGACGCCTTCTTTGTCACCCAGAGCGTTCAATTGGACGTGCTAATGATGCCGACAACTACGTCCTGGACCTAACACCATGTGATTTCTTTCTATTGGGGTAAGTGAAAGATAACTTGAAAGTATTGTATCATGTATCAATGCTAGCTCTATCGGTGATAAGGAACGGATCACTATGCTGTGGAGGAGCACATATGTTATGCCTTAAGCAATATAGAAAATGTATGTCTACGAAACCCCACAATTCTTATTCTTTTAAGCCCACACTTAAATACACTTCACAATAGCCCACACTTCTCATGTATCATACTACTATTATAAAGCTGAAGAGTTTGTGTGTTTGACCGCGCTAAACTCAGGAACTACCAGTCCGATTTGAAAAATTCTTTTTGCGGTAGATAGCCCGTTTATTGAGGAAGGTTATAGGCTATGCAATATCACGCTAAGACCAACAGGAGCGGAACAGTAAACATAAACGTCGGCGGCGTGGACGGGGCGGCTTGGCTACACGACGAGTACCGAACATAAGTCAGAAGAGCCGAATTTAATGCGGGTGACACTGCGGGCACAGCTCGTACATATATATATAATGTGGGCTTAAAAGAATAAGAATATATATATATATTGTCAAGGACGGTGCATTTATACTACTACACTACTTAATTACCTCAATACAACAGTAATGATAATTAAAAATTTAAAAAAAAAGCATGCAGTATGATAAATTTTTGCAGAACAGATTAATTGTGAACATAACCTATTTCATTAAAGAGTACAGACATAATTGTACGAGTTGTTTATTATACCTATATAGTACTACAGTGAACAGAATTTTCAGTTTGATATGTAGTGTACCATTACATCAATAGCATTGCAATTGGTTCCATTACGTCTACGGCCACATCCATAGAGACACGTCTACGATCGTTGTCGGATGCAACTCGAAAGGGTTTGAGGTTTATGATATCTTTTGTAGTGACTGAGAAAGGTTAAGTGATCCTATCTCGAGGTGTATCTGATATATTTATATACACTGTACACATTCAAATATTTGATAAAACGATATATTTATACAAATAATATTTTTGTATAGGTAAAATGAGCTTACAATATAATAGCAAAATTTAACGTGCGCAAAATACAGTACATATACTGTAATATGAAAAATAAGCATAAAAAAGCCTCACAAGTGAATCTTTTAATTTGGGCGTTTTTATTATTATTTTTCTTATGAGCTTACAATAATGTATATCTTCACATTATTGTATTTTTTTGTAATATAATACAATCTAAAGGATTTTGCGAATTTATCAACATGTTTACTGTCCAAAAAAAGTTTCTTAAAGCCGTATCAGATAAAAAAAAATCTACATTCTGCGAATGAAAAAAAAATACTTAATTTTTTAAATGTTTCTCTTTCTAAATAACTTAAAGGTGAACTTTGACCAAATATTGTCTTAAGAAATCTTTTGTAAGTTAAGATTTTAAAGATTATAAATGATATTTAATTAAAAAATAATCATATCACTTCTAATAGTTAGAAAAGTTATTATATTAAAGAATATGTTTTTTTACAGGCAAAGAGGATTTCCACATTGTTACAACATTGGGAAGTTCTTGGTGCAAATCTTAATATAAGGAAATATAAGAAAAAATGGATGGCAGCTTTTTTATTGATGTGTGTGATTGATACAATGCACATAACAATGCTAGTTTTCCAATCAAAAAGTGTTATTCCAGAAACAGTCATTAATCAAATTCAAAACAGATGGGTAATGTTCCTGAAATTTGGAATTTTCCTAATGTTGATGCTTTCAAAACTCAACAATGTTGGACCAGTCGTGTTTTTTTCTCATTATTTATTTGTTGCCTCTGAAAGCTTCGATGTTGTAAATGAAGAACTTGCCATTATTTTACGACGTAACTCTGCTTTTAACATTGAACAACAGCTAGCCAATCTCCGACTAACTCGCACACGAATTTTCAAAATGACAATGGAGTTTAATGAAGCGTTTGCTTATTTTCTATTCAGCTATTACCTGTCTCAGAGTATGGTACTTTGCAACGCCTTGTATCAATTAGGAAATGGACAAGGTTCCTTAGCTTCCCCAACACTGATATTTGTATTTGCTGTTGTATTCACTAGTATGTTTGTATTCTCCTATATTGTTGACAGCCTTAAAGAAAAGGTAATTACTAAATATAATGACAGTAGAGCTTCGATTATCCGCCAGGGTATGACGTGACCTCGAATAGAATTTGGATAATTAAAAAGCATGATACAAGGTGATTCAAAATTCTCTGTACAACTCTAAACGTAGATCAGGAATAAAAACAAACCGTATTCATAAATAGAACGTATAACCTAACCTAGTGGGCGCTGTAGCACATTATTTGACTTCGTACAAATAGGATATATCGCTTCACTAATGCTGAAGGGGCAGATATAATGCTGAGGGTTCACTAGACTGTGGGATAGTGAACGGAAACGGACGAGCCGCTGTACGATTGTATCGTGAACGGTTCCCCAACAGATGTTTGGCCGTTTCCACGTTTGCACCAGATATTGTATGAAACTGGATCACTGGACGGAAACAGGCATGATTGTGGTCGGTAACGATCGAAAGGTGCTCGCGAAAGGCCTCGTATTTTTGCATATCCTCGGCAATCCATGCATTGATATTGTGAGGCGTATATTACTTTTGGTGAAAGGAACTTTGAGCACTTACTGTGAACCTGTAAGAGTACATCTTACTGTCATATTGTGAACACTGGGTTATTGGCATGTTGTCTATCTGACTTGCTGTTTTTTATTTCGGAACCTTAGTGTACTGTCTAGCATATTTGGTTGGCATTTGCGAACATACGTTCCACTATGAATACGGTTTGTTTTTGTAAAGTTTGTACAGGGAATTTTGAATCATGTATAATAATATATATGTATATATATAATATATGTACATAGGAAGATGTTTTCGAACTTATGTTATAGAAGAATATGGTAAATATAGGGTACGAAGAGAAATAGTTTTCCTTAGCTAATGTCCTGTCTTGAATCGATACGGCGCTACAGTTGTCTTAGTATTGTGGCTGATAGACAATCATTCATGGAAGGGCATTGTCACATGCCTATTTTGATTGTTGGGCATTAGATAAGATGTTGAAAGTGACACCATCTTGTTCTACACAATAGTGGCATCGCTGATGCATTGACTGCTGTTCTTTCAAAAATGTCAGATGTAGTACGGATGGTGTTGCAGGCTTCGAGAATTCGTTGATGCAGTTCATCGACTGTATCGACAGGTTTGGTGTACACTAGACTCCAACAGAAGAAGTCAATCGGATTAGGATCCGGCGATCTTGGAGGCCAATCGATGGGACCTCAATTACTGATCCATCTTTCGCAACTTGTTTCCATCAGATATTTGCCAGGAGACTGGAATGCGAAGGTGCTGTCATGCTGGAACCCCATCCTCAACCACAGCGAGAGGTACGTCTTCCAACAGAACTGGCAGGGTGTTTGTCAGAAATTCTCGGTACAGATTCCCTGTTAAACGATTTGGAAAGATGCTTGGATAAATGAGTATGTCGTTTATGATGCCACACCACACATTGACACTAAATTGCACTTGATGAGAGCAGATTGCAATGATATGTGAATTTTTCCTCTGCCAAATATGCTGGTTCTGTGTGTTAAAACATCATTCTGTGTAAACATTGCTTCATATTGATAACACACTGGGGTATCACTGCACTTTGTTGTAAAAACTACCCGCAAGACTGGCGTCTTATTGGATTATCCTCCGGGTTCAGATCCTGAACACATTGCGGGTGAAAGGGATACAGCGTTGTTTATGAAGAATCCACTACACCTAACTAAGACTTAACGGAACACGATGTGCAATTGCACGTGTGCTGATGGAAGGTTCATCTGCCACTGACACAACTGTAGTTCTGTATCGGTGCAAGACCGGAAACACATTATTTAATGGAAACCTCTATCCTCTATTCTCTGTAACCTCTATCTTCTGTAACATTAGTTCGGAACATGAACATAAGATATATATTGAGGTATTCATGGTTATAATACATTTCTCAAGGTAATGAAAAGTTCATATTTAAATTATCAGAATTTTTGATAAATGAAATATAAGGTCTAAAAGAAGTATGTTGATGGTTTGCAGTCGCCTAAATTGCAATTGCTTGAGTCAGGACCTTAATGCAATTGAAATTATTTTTTTATTAATATTTGATTACAAAGTTTGTAATTAAGTATTTATAGCTCTTTTTTTACCCTAAGTAGATACCATTACTTCTTTAGGGAGACCGTATCACACAACAGTTGTATCAATGCGCTGATATTAGGTTTCGCTTATTTAAAACGGAAATATTCTTAAGGAAAGCAGGAAAATTTAAAAAAAAAATTAATATTTATTTCATTTAAATTGTCCTGTTGCTTAAAGAAAAAATTATTTAAAAAGAAATATACCAAGACAGCATTAAACTATAACTTTAAAAGTATTTAATTTTATTTTTAGATAAAATTGTGAGAAAAACTAAGAATTTTATTCCAAGCCTGAAATTAAAGTTTTTTAATGTTTAATTTATTATTTAGTTTAACTTACTTGGTTTCAGCACACGTAAAATGATCTTTATTTTGTTTAATTTATTATTTACTTTTACTAAGATGTATTTTTACTCAAAATTGTGGGGTATTTTCCACCATCGTTTTTTTTTTTCTACTTTTTTCTCAAAAGCAAATTCCAATTTTTTCCATGAAGCGCGGTAATGTTGAAATGGAAAAAAATCTCCATTTCCAATGACTTCAGGTAAAATGTTTTTTCGAAGCTGATATCTCATTACTCCATGGCTTTTAAGTATTTTTCTTCGAATACTTGATTAACAAATTCTCCGTTCTCCTGTAGACCTGTGCCTACAGGAAGCTGCCGTGTGTTGGTAAGCGGCAGTTTGAAACCGTTTATTTGGCATCACATTGCCTTGATTTTGCAAATGGTAGTTCTCAAAACACCGGCGGATGTTTTCTGTTTGACAGAATTAATACTTTCTTCTCAGAGCTTTGCATAGACATTCTCAATATTTCGTCTGACGTTTTCATTGCTTTTTTAAAAATTTATTTTAGAAGCTGTCGAACAGCTCGCTATGTTGGCATCCATTGTGAAACAATTGGTTGTCATTGAGAACTGAGTGACGTCATTGTCATTATTACAAAAAATATAGTTTAGCGTTGACTTAAGTTCTAAAATTAAAATAACTGATCCTAATACTTAGTTTTGCCTCCGCAAATATATGTTTATTTAATTTCATATCTATTATACTTTCTGAAAATTAAATAATGTCTTTGGACTAGTTTTAAAACTCTCTGTATTACCACAGCTCATTGGCGTATAGGGCCAAACAGTGTACGGAATTCAATGGTATCGACTTAGGGTGAAAAATGCTGAAGTGCAAAGTTTGTTTAATAGGGTGGCTTAATAGAGACACTTTGAAATTTTATTTAAATATGCAGCTTTAAAGAAACTAGTGCTATATATTACATTATTATATCTAATATTAAATTCATGATGTCATAATGATAGATTTTTTTTTGTATAATTTCTTTTAAGGCATTAATACCAGCAAAAACCTTAATAGAAAGAAGACATCTTCATCTCTCAGTGGAATCTCGATTTCAGGTAAATATTTTATTATTTCTTTCAAAATACATCATTTATTCTTTATTGGTTTCCATAAATTACGGAAAAAAAGCAGAATCGCGATAATTAAAAACTTATGTGATTAATTTTTATGAAAATTGTGAAAACCTGTAGAAGAAAACCCAAAACATTTTGTATTAACCACTCACCTCCAGTAATCAACACTTATGAAATCGCGTCAAGAAAAAGGTGTCTAAATTAAATAGCACAATATCTCAATATGGAATGTGGTCATCCGTAACAGCAATGCAGGTGTCACATAGATGTTAATGCTGTTCAAGTTGCTCAGGGAGCTCAGTAGATAGCAATAACTGTTGTTCTTTTCTAAGCTGTTCCACGTCTTATGAAAGGCCTTATAATTGTATAATTTCGTTTAAGGCATTAATAATAGCAAAAACCTTAAAAGAAAGGTATTACAGCAATATGAATTCCGAAAGCATTTCAGCCAGGCTCGAAATAATTGAAGTCGGAAGACCTGACAGGCCAAGCCTTACATAGTATTTGTCTCCTCTTGCAGATATTGCTCTACCGCCTTAACTTGGTATGGATATGCGTTATTGTGTTGTAGCATAAATGTATCACCAATTGAATCATGCGGTAAGGACGAGCATAGGGGTACAGGACATTATCTATATATTGTCCAACATTCACGTTTCCTCTTGGCAATACAAGTGGATGTGTGGAGCCTTCTAATGTAATACCACCTCAATCCATCACGCTATGTCCGCTAAAACATCTAATTAATTATTATTAGTTACCTTTAACAAATGAATCAATTTATTAGTTCAATAAATAAATAATGGCTTTAATTCTTTAAATAATTAACAAAAAATTACAAATGTAACAGCTTTAAAAGTTTTATTTTTTATTTTTTTTACATTCGTAACTTTCGTTTGCACTATCTAGTGAGTAAAACTGAAATCTATTTAAGAAGAAGATTAAGATTCGAAGAAAGGAATTTAAAATAGATAGAAGATGGGAATTTAGAGCAAAAGTAAATTTAGGAAACAGTAAGAGAGTCTATATTTAATAGAAACTTTCTAGAAAGGGTGTTAACCTAAATTAATTTAACCTGTACGAAAATGCAACTATCACTTTCCAAAATTTACAGCTACACCTCCAATAAATTTCAAACAGACTGAACATCTAAAACGACAGAGGTCGCCACCTAGCATCAAGATTGAGCATTGTTACAAGTTGTTTGTTTTATTTATAGGTCCAACTCTTCTTAGCAGAATTAACAAGAAATAAGTTGGAAATTAGTGCTTTAGGATTCTTTTCTATAAGCATATCTCTTTTAACTGTAGTAAGTTACTTTTTACTTATTTTTTTTAGTAAACTACATTTACTCTCTGTCTCTGCTACCCATCGTGTAGTGAAGATTTAGAATGCAAAAGTGGGTTTATTTTGAGATCTGCGAGTGAAGGGATGGCGAGAGAGCCTACACGCGCTGCATATGATATAGATAAAGAAGTCCCCAGAAAATTCTGTGATGTGCGTTGCCTAATGTTGCAACGAGCTGTCTAGCAGATGTTCATGGATCGTCTGCGACCAATTCAAGCATCTTTTCTTTTGTCACATGCCTGTTTCGGCCACTATTAACGATCCTGTTTGTGCAAGATGACGATGAATGGCAGTGAATCTATTTTTGGTTCACATCGTCGCGTCGTTGCGAATAGGTTACGAATAAAGACACTGGGCCTCTCTGCTGTTATCATTTGCTCATACATAAGTGTACTGTATGTTTGCCAACTCTGCATTAGTGGTTCATGGTGACGTCGATAGTATACTTTTTATTGCTGACTATAAATGGTGAGACTACAGCCTACAAGCTGTTAAATGTAGCTGGAATAACAACTACAGAAATAACCTGCCTCATCCTCACCTGGAATGAAGCGACTACGGACACTTTGCGTAATATTCACAATCTAACGTTTCCGCCTCTGACATGTTTGAGTGTGTCACACAATCTTCACGACGACGATGTGAGGCATATGTTGCTGCTGGTTGAAGTCACTTCAAACACCTCATCTAATATATATAAATCAGTGCACACTAATGGCAATCACGAACTTGTTTTCAATTACGCAATCACCACACTGAATATGAATCGAAGATCACTTCAAAAGATATTGAAACATTGAATGCCTTTTCTTACGTGATTCATTTTGTCTAATAATTGCGAATCGGTGATTGTCCTGCGAGACAGCAATGAAGTAGTACAACCGTTATTTTACAATATGACAATCCTTTCTTTATTGTCAATATCTAGCTCAGCGATTGAGTCTAATTTCATCTGTCACGTCACATAAACAAGAATAACAAGAGATTTCTAGACTTCAACAGATGAACTGCAGAAAGTATCATTACACAGTGAAAAAGTGAGTGTCGTACGCTGTATCAGAACACGGGATTATTAGACCTTACTTCATTAAAGATTCAGTAACGATTTCCCAATAATGAGAAACGGACATTCAAGTTACAGTTAACCAAACACTTGCATCAACCAGGTTCTAATATCTTATACTTAAAAGGTTTTACTGGGCACCGAACCTTTCTTTTTGTGATGAAGCCTTTCAACAGGATTGGGAGACGTGATACATATCACATGCTTCGAGAAAATATTCCTAATTAATGTGATTTCATGTGTCATTGATTTTCCTTCCTTTCCCACTCTTCTGTTATATAGTCTTCAGATACTTATACTTGTGGGACATGTTGTAGGAGTGAGTGTCTCGGGAAAACCCTCCATACACTGTGTAGCAGCTGAAAGAGAAAAACATTCATGATATAGAACATGCAGCAGCAATTATTCCGCACTATGGCTAGAAACATGGAGGAATGCTATAAACTGTGAATCAAACGCAATGAAGAACATTTGGAACATGTTTTTTAGAAACAACATACACAATGTTTTTCTTTGATTATTTCTATTGCTGATTTTAAAATGCATCATTGTAGTTGCATCAAATGGGTCATATCAACAGTTTAGTACTGTAAATTAATAGCCAATGGCCTACCGTATTTTATTTCACTTTCTTCTTTATTTTTTATTTTTTTATTTAAAATAAAGACACGAATAATAAAGACATTTTAGGAAATAACATTTTTAGAAAAGTAGAATAAGTTCTCATAAAGAAATCAAAATTGAGCTAGATTTACTACTGCATGTGAGCAAAACTGAAAGTTAGAAGAATAAATTTTTTTATTATTTATGCCTACTACATTGGCACAGGTTAAGAAAAAAGTATGTAATAATAATTACCTACACAATATACGACGTTTCGGAACTTCTTTTCAGGTTCCCTTGTCCAGTTTGGGTCCCCCTTATATTTAAAGTTTTTCTGTTGGATGGAACATGGCGGCTGTGTATAATCTTGTCTAAATTCCGGTTATCAGCATCCATCTGTTGGTCACGGTCGGAAGTATTCATGGCTAGAAATAGTCTTTGTTGTGATGTGTTTGTTAACAATTTGTTTGTTGATAAATCTTGGCTGTGATGTGTGGACGGTGTCTGAGTTCATGGCTGGAAATAGTCTTTTGTTGTGATGTGTTTGTTAACAATTTGTTTGTTGATAAATCTTGGTTTTGATGTGTGGAGGGTGCATGAGTTCATTAGAGGCAGTATTCTAGTATATTTTTAGTTGACAAATCTTGGTTGTAGCTTTTTAGAAGACGAACCATCCCCGATTCATAAAATTCTCTTAAATATCTAATTTTTCTTTGTCCAAATACTTTAATACTTTGAGTGTCAAGGGAATGACCTGTTATTATACAATGAGAGGCGGTGCCATATGCTTTATTTCTGTTTTTTTACGGCGTTTACGTGTTTATTTTTGCGGACGCCCAACTCCCTTTTAGAATTTTCTATATATAAACACTTGGATTGATTTGGTGGTACTGATTGACATCTAATTCCATAAATAGTTCCTTTCATTTTTAAGATGGATTTTAAGATGGATTGTTGGTCTTGTATTTTCCTGTTCTTGTTTAAAAATGTTTCTATCGTGTTGCATGGTTTGCAGGCTATGCCTATATCTGCACTAGTCATGGTTAGTTTTATTTTGTGTATGAGGTCTTCGTCATATTTGATGGATACATATTGTTTTATATGAATTACTTTATTGGTTTGAATTATCTGTCCCGATATTATGTATTGTGCTACGTTGTCCATACATCACAGCCAAGATTTATCAACAAACAAATTGTTAACAAACGCATCACAACAAAAGACTATTTCCAGCCATGAATACTTCCGACCGTGACCAACAGATGGATGCTGATAACCGGAATTTAAACAAGATTATACACAGCCGCCATGTTCCATCCAACAGAAAAACTTTAAATATAAGAAGGACCCAAACTGGACAAGGAACCTGAAAAGAAGTTCTGAAACGTCGTACATTATGTAGGTAATTATTATTACATACTTTTTTCTTAACCAGTAGTAGGCATAAATAATATTTAATATACTGGCACGTTAAATTGTATTATTGCACGTTAAATTGTCATTGCCATCTATAGAAAAAATTGTCATTGATTTTTCTGATGTATTTTTTTTTATTATTATGTATTTTATAGATCAGCGCTACTGTTTTCAACTATTGTGTCGTTTTAGTGCAGTTCAGTGCAAGTACATCATCCATCAACAATCAAACATGTCTTAAAGATCCCTAATCATAATAGAGAAATTACTGAATGAGTAATTAAATGATGAAGTTCAATGCAAACAAAATCAACGAAGCCACACGTATTGAAAATCTCTACTAATGATTTCCCAACTCCTATTACAACTTCCACAGTGAAAATTATATTTAACAACACTTTATATTATCACTTCCGATCACGTTTCTTCTCTCCACTTTGATCCTTTACTTGTAGCCTAGCGTATTACTTACGATCTGGTTTTATTAGATGATTTTCTTTTTAGTATTACAACTTTGTGCCTGACAATGTATTTGCATGTAACATCCACACATCTTTATTTCTTTATGAAATTTATTTCTTATTTTTATCTTTTATCACCATTCCCCTTGTTTTCTAGTAATTTAAATAACATTCTATAAAGCTCATTTTTTATATTTTTTTAATTTTAAGATAAGATTTTATTTTCACATTGTATGTTTAGAATTACTGCAGTATAACAGAAGTTATTTATGTGTTATCCGAGTTCACTGAGATATAAGATACTGGGCGGATCCAACTAACGAAGGTCAGGAAACCAGAAATGGTATATGTTGGATTCCCGGTATCATAATTTCAAAAAACAGATCAGTGAACTCTTTATTTTAGTCTGGTGCGTTTTTCTTTTATTCCAAGTATTTGTATGCACGTTAAACTTTTGCGTTGTTTATATTTCTTGTTTAACAATTAATCCCTTACATGCTAAGCGATCGCTAACGGGAATTAATTGATTGATCTTTTTATTCTTTATTTAAGTTGTGATGTTTTTTTTAATTGGAGGGCCATTGTGGTGTTTACTTTTATTTTCTTTATATGTTATCCGAGTTCACTGTAAGATACTGGGCGGATCCAACTGACGAAGGTCAGGAAACCCGAAACGGTCCATCTTGGATTGCCGGTATCACAATTTCAAAACACAGATCACTGAACTCTTTATTTTAGTCCTCATGTACTTGTAAGCACGATAAACTTTTGCAATAAACTTTTGCATTAAACTTTTGCAAAAGTTATTTATGATCTCTCAAATTAAAAAAAACAAAAACAAAAACAAAATATGTTTAAATTCAATAAACTTCTTTAATACTCCACAGACATACAACAAAGGCAATATTTCATAGGATTTATACTTCTTTTTCAAGCCATATCTCACCATGGAAATAGAGAATATCTCCCTCTTTCCCACACTACAAAAATAATAAAATAATAATTACATTCACGAGAATTCAGAAATTTAAAAGAACAAACAAAAACGTGAGGTATTATTACCAACAAACGAAACATAATGTGTTACAGCTAACAAACAAAATGTGAAGATTATTACTAATAATATCTACGAAAAATTGTCCAAATTACTGAATAAATTTATACTTTAATTTCAAATTTTAAGTAACTATTTTTAAAAGATAAATCTAAATTTAAATTCCTTTGTCCAAATTCTGTTATATTGCTCCATTTCTGAAAATAATTATTTCTGAAGAATCATTGAATAAATTCGCCGTTCTATTCCTGAAAACAATTATTCCACTCAAAACATTTCATGTAAAATAAGTTGCCAAGACTCACATGCTCATAACGCTTTCACTGTTAAAAAGATATGAGATCTCATGTAGAGCCAATCCCCTAACTCAACAAGCCCTAACTTTAAAAACCTTATATCTTGGTCAAAAAGTATGGCTTGGCCGTTTCGTGGCTGTCGCACAGACAATCCCTTGGAGTTATATAAAGGATATGGAGTATGCCAAGGCATACTTTTTGACCAAGATAGTAGGGTTTTTAGAATTAGGCCTTGTAGAGTTAGGGGCTTGGCTCTACATGAGATCTAATATCTTTTTAACAGTGAAAGCGTTATGAGCAGGTGAGTCTTGGCAACTTATTTTACACGAAATGTTTTGGTTGGAATTTCATTTCTTTTTGTAAGATGAGATCTGATAACTTTTTAACAGTGAAAGCGTTATGAGCATGTGAGTCTTGACAACTTATTTTACATGAAACTTTTTGGGTAGGATATACCTTTCAGAAATTGTTATATAATAAAGAACCGGAACCCCCTTTATGAGGGGTTGGAGGTGAATTTTACATATTTCTTAATTTTGTTGTTGTTTGTGTGCTAAACCTAGCCTGCATAACAAATTTCAGCTTTCTAGGACTTCAGGAAGTACCCTAGAGGTTTTGATGATCATGAGTCAGTGAGTGAGTGAATCAGTGACGGAATCGACGTATTTTAGGTATTAATAAAATCCAAAGTATAAAAGCTAAATAAAT
>JAFIDM010000003.1:31544792-31554913 GCA_023159025.1 Thereuonema tuberculata | reverse complement strand
TTTTAAAATTATTATTTTTAAACATTGGTATAATTTTAGCAATTATTAATTTATCAGGGTAATTTTTTTTACTCTAAAATTTTAATAATCAATGAAGAAACCAAATTGGAGACAATATCTGAGAATTTTTTTTTTAGTTTTACTAGAAATTCCATCTACACTTACTGAATTTGTATTTTTCATATTATTTATTACATATTTTATTTCTGCAATATCAGGTTTTTCTATTATCATTGTATAAGTTATATTCACCGTATTACAGTAAAACCCCGTTATTACGCTCGTCAAGGGACCGTGACCTACAAGCGTAATAAGCGGGATAGCGCTATAAACGGGGAATGATTTATATGATGGGGAAACATTTAGACACCATTTTACAGGAAAGATACTTGATTCTGAAATAGATATAGTGCAAATGTGAGCTTATTTCCTATTAAAAAAATCTTTGATTGTGGTTTGCCGTGTGTGTATGCTACTGTTATAAATTATGACATTTTCAATGCGGTTCAAGAAACTTTTAACATCAATTGATACTCCACTAGGAGCAATACAAATATATTTTCGGAGCAGATTTAGTGCACTGCCCGCTATTTCACGCGCCTTTTCTTGAATGATTGGGTCACTTAATGGCACTGATGCATCACGGGACTGATGAATCCATTCAATTAGAATTTCCTCGGCATCTTCACATTTTCCACACTTTACTTTTTTACGTTTGCAACCATCCTTCGCTGCATTGATAATTCCATTCTTATTTTTTATTATTGTTCTCAGACTGGATCAGGGAATTCTTAGATTCTGCGAAAACCTTCTGATTTAGTGTAGAATTCTCGTCGTACTTACGAAGAATTTGCAATTTTTCACTTATAGAAAGAGATTTCCGCTTCGACATTTTGCACTAATTTACTGTATCACAGACCCGCACTTCAAAGAGTTCGAAGATTCCCTCCTACCAGGGAAAGAAAAGAATCGTTACAGTGTTACATTTCTTTTCGATACAAAATTTCCGATATAAAAAAGCGCTACAAGCGGGATTTGAAGCGTTATAAGAGGGTAAAAGTATACAGAGTTATATAGAAAATTCCAGGGACCGCACGAAAGGAGCGTAAAGAACGGGATAGTGCTATAAGCGGGAGCGTAATAATGGGGTTTTACTGTATTTAGATTTTTAAGTAAATTTATCCCACAACTATTATTAGGCTTTAATTCTATCTTATTATAATAGGAACAGGATTTATTTGCCAATTTAATTTCTTTATTGTGTCTTTCAATTGTATCTAGTAATTTATTTATTTCGTTATTATCTTAATTTTTTTGTTTCTAAGTATGTTATTTCTTTTAACCCATAAATTTTTAGGTGATTGTAGAATTTTTCTTAGAGTTTCAAAATAATATTTTTTGGTAATTACTAATTTTTTGTTTTAATATATTTCTATTTTCTATTTCTATTTGTAAATTGTATTGGTTGGATTATTTTTAGTTTGTTTAAATAATCTATCTTTAATATTTATCTCATTTATTAACTCTTCAGTAATCCATGGTTGTTGCTTTCTTTCTTTTTTTCATTCCAATCTTATAAATTTCTTTATTTTATTTGCTGTTATAAACAATAGTTAATATTTTATCATCAAATTCTTTATAATCTTGATAGTTATATATCCTCATTATTGCATAACTCCAGCAAATTATCACTCATAGTCTTTTCATTTAGAGTAAATTTTTTTGGATTTCCACAGTAATTATTATCTATCAATTTAAACATATTAACATCATAAAGTTCTATTCCATTGTTTCAATGATACGTATATAGGTACACACTGTTACTACATCACTGTTACTATCAGTTAGTAGATAGTTTAAATGTCCACCATAAAAGATAGCGTAAACATTAATTTAATGACGAAACTTACATCAACAGAAAAAAACATGTCGGTCGAAACTCAGACCAAATAATCAACAAAGGAACGCACGAGATCTTAAGTGTGAAACCACGTGCAACAATGGTAATGAGATGAAGCTATTTAGGCAATCTGCCAACATAGTCTCCCTTAGCTTTTTCTCTTTACAATTCATGGAAACATCTCAGTTTTTTCAAATGTGTGAATAACACTTCACCATTAACAGGTTTTGTTAATATATCAGTACACATTTCCTGGTCGGGCAAATGTTCAATCACTAAGTCATTATTTTCGTAAGTGTTCCTTAGAAAGTTTAGTTTTCTCACATAATGTTTATTTCCATCACCCATAATCTTTAAATCGATTGGATGGCCGATACACTGTCTGAAAATAATAGTCCATAAACTGGTTCCTTTGAGTCCCAATCCTTTTCTTAGTCTCTTAGCAATCCACGGAGCCATATCACTTCTTTCATAGCAGATAACATATTAAGACACTCTGATTCACAAGATGTTAATGCTATTTCAGTCTGTTTCTTAGACTTCCACGAGATAAGATTTCCATCGATCATAACCATGTAACCTGATATAGATTTGCTTCCCGGGGTTGAGTCCCAAGATGCATCTGTCATGGTCACAATTCTAGGTCCCTTGTGACTTCTTGAATTTAAGCACAATTTATAATTCAGTGTATGTTTCAGATATCTCAAGATCCTTTTTAAACCAGAATAATGAGCTGTGGTGGGGTCATTATCAAAATGTGATAAGATAGAAGTTGCACAGTTGATATCTGGTCTCGAACAGTTCGCTAGAAACATCAGTTCACCTAATAGCTCCTGGTACTGCATAGAATTAACTGGCTTTGAATCTTTAATTTTTTTAAAGTCAGTATAAGGGACTAATGGCGTCTTGGTTGGGTTACAAGATGTCATGTTGTATTTAGCTAGTAAATCACGAATATATGGCGTCTGTGATAATAATATTCTCTCATCTGAGCATTCAATGTCTATTCCAAGAATTCTTTTCGGATATCCCAAATTCACAACTTCAATCTCCTTCGAAAGCAATTCAATGAATTTCGAGATACCTTCCTCTGATGATCCTGCTATTAAGAAATCATCAACATAAAAACCTATAAGATAGTCACCATTTGAATGCCATGTAAAGACACACGGATCTGCATTTGAAGATTGAGCACCAATTTTGTGTAAATTCATTCGTAGTTTCCTGTACCAGCATCGTCCACTTTGGCGTAGTCCATAAATGCTATTCTTCAGTAAACAAACATGGTCTTCTTTTCCCTTAAGAAGAAATCCTTCAGGTTGCATCATATATATCTGTTTGTCAAGATCACCATGTAGATATGCGGTTTTGACATCAATTTGCTGGAGTTTCATCTTTCTTTGGGCTGCAATGCTTAGAATAAGTCTGAGTGATTAATGTTTAATTACAGGACTGAAAGTTTCTTCATAATCAATACCTGAGCGTTGACTACAACCTGCTGCCACTAAACGAGCTTTAAACCTCTTAGTAGATCCATCATCGTTCAGTTTCTTCGAGAATTTCCAGATACTTTTGATGATCTTTCCGTTTATAGGTCTGCTTACTAACTCCCAGACTTTATGTTGAATGAGGGAGTCAGGGAGTCATATTCCGACTTCATAGCTTCGATCCATTTCTCCTTCTCTGTTGAGATTACTGCATTTTGATATGTGTGGGGTATATCAAACGTAAAGTTGCTCTTTTCTAAATTAGCATTATCACCAGTAGTCTCTTGGAATTGCTGACCTTGTTCACCTTCATCTTCGCCTTGGTTCATAACATCTTCCTCACCTTTTGTTCTAGATGATCGTCTTACTCCAGCTTTCCTCAGCATTGTCTCCCTTTCCTTAAGTTGTTCTGAATGACGTTTCTGGCATAATTCTTTAGTATGTCCTTTTGGCCTGCCTTTCCTGCGAAGTGAAGTGGATTATTTTCTTCTCTTGAAGTTTCTCCTGAACCAGTACCTTCGGTTTGGGTTGAATTCTTTGAAGATATCAGTTGTTCTCCTGATGTATCAGTCTGTATTTGTTCCTGATCATGTAGTTTGTTTAATACACCTGTACTCTTAAATGGCTTTTCACCTCGTTCGAAGTCAATAGTGAGGAATTCAGTAATTTCTACCTTGCATGGGTTCCAAAGCGGTGAAGTAACTGTCAAAGTATCCTCAATAAATTCAACATCTCTACTGACTATTAATCGATCTGCATTAAGATCCCATAGCCTATATGCTTTCGTAAATTCTCCATATCCAATCACGACTGCGGGAATCCCTCTCGATTCTAGTTTCTTCTGATTTGGTTTTCTATTCCGATAGAAACAAAGATATCCAAATTTTCTCAAGTATCGGACAGAAGTTCTCCTTCCCGTCCATATTAACTCCGGAGTTTGTTCTGCTTTGCCGTATTTGGGCCATCGATTGATTAAATATGAAGCTGTCAGTAAAGCTTCTGCCCAAAACTTCATTGGAAGTTTCGATTCAAGAAGAAGACACCTGGTTACATTTAGTAACGTCCTGTTTTGACGTTCAGCCACTCCGTTACTTTCCGGTGAATATGGAACTGTTAATTGGTGTTTAATTCCATTTTCTCTAAAGAAATTAGATAACTTACGATTAACAAACTCCAATCCGTTATCAGACCGAACGGCTTTTACTTTGGAATCTTGTTGTCGTTCTATCTCCTTAATGATAGTTATTAGACTATCTGCCGCTTCGTCCTTTGTTTTTAGGAAATCAACGAAGATCTTCCCTGAGAAGTCATCTGTAACCGTGAGGAAATACCGTGAGTTTCCTATTGAAGGAATTTGAAGGGCTTCACAAATATCTGTATGGAGTAACTCCAGAATTTTCCTAGAACGCTGGTTCACCGGGAAATGAGGTTGCGATGGGAGTTTCGCTTGAACGCAAATGATGCATTGAGGGACTTCTTGCATTTGATCTAAGTCCAAACCATGGTGAATTCCCTTCATACCTAACTCTTGTAAATAGATAAAATTTAAATGACCAAATCTGGAATGCCACAGTCCTCCGTTATTAGAAGAAATTCTCATAGTTTCATCTATTACAGATTCACTCCGAGGTAAATGTATAGTATACGAGTCTTCTTCTCGAGTACCTCTTATAATTGACCCATCTTCCGCACGAATTAAAGTCACATCACCTTTCTTAATGGATAGAGAATAACCATCGTCTTCTAACTTAGCAAAAGAAAGTAGATTCTCCCTCAAGGAGGGGATGTATAACACATCATGTAGTACTAAACCAATATGAGATCCATCAGCCGTGAAAGTATCGACTGTTACATTCCCAACAGCTTCCGCTTTACTCTCGAATTCCTTCACAGCTCCGTTTATTGGTCTGGAATCTCTTACTATTTCAGTAAGGATGCTTCTATCATGAGTCATGTGCTTAGTTGCACCAGTATCCAGGTTGCACTTGATACTAAGATTATCCCTGGTGTTATACAATTTCGTCTTGTTCTCTGAAGCTGATCTCACTGATTCTTTTTTTACAGTTTTTGAATCACGATCTTTGCATTTATCTTTTCTATCTTTACATTGGAATGCAAAATGCCCTAAGCACACATAGCAGCGCTTATCACTCTTATCATTTATTTTGTCGTAATGTCCCTTTCTTACAAATCCTTTCATCGCCTTCTCTCTCGGTTCCGGACGAAATTCATCACTTTCCTCTAGTGATTTCAGTGCTCTCCGAAGTCGGTCAACAGACTGCTATTCGAGGGTTTCAAAGGTGGCTATAACGGATCCAAACTTTCTAGGTAGTCCCTTACGAATATAGGCGCAAATTCTTGCCTCCGAGAGAGCTTGTCCCAGTAAAGCTGACTCCTCCGCAGTAGCTAACGCACGATCAAAGTAAGAGTCAATCCGTTCGCCATCGTTAAGGTGTAAAGATGCCAATTTCATATCAACGTCGATAATTCGGCCTTCCACATCTCTTTGAGCTGCCTTTTCTAAACGTTCCCATAGCAGTTTTGCATCTTCACAGGGTACATATTTTGCTAGAGTGTTTTTTGACATACTCATGGTAATAAGCCTAAACGCTTCTGCATCCTTTTCATCCCATTCTGTTAATGCCTTGTTATATTCTTCATCAGAGGAATAATTGAATCTAATAGGCTTACCTTCCTGTATTGCCACTTGCCACACCTTTTCGGCTCGAAGAATGCCTTTCAATTGAATACTCCAGGTCAAGTAGTTATCGTTGGTAAGAAGTTCAATTCTCGTCTGAAAAGCTCTATTCGCCATTCTGCAGGATAAATCTTCCGTCGATTCTGCGAACAACCACGCTGATCTGCTACCACTGTTACTATATCACTGTTACTATCAGTTAGTAGATAGTTTAAATGTCCACCATAAAAGATAGCGTAAACATTAATTTAATGACGAAACTTACATCAACAGAAAAAAACATGTCGGTCGAAACTCAGACCAAATAATCAACAAAGGAACGCGCGAGATCTCAAGTGTGAAACCACATGCAACAATGGTAATGAGATAAAGCTATTTAGACAATCTGCCAACACACACTATATTTGATAAGTCACGAAAACGTTATTTTCCGGTTATGAAATATTATAACGTATTACAAAATAATAAATAATAATAATAATAAAATAATATAAACTACACGAATATTATGATGTAAAAAAGCAAAATTTCACACTTATTTCACAAAAGTCTCGCAAAAAAAGGAATGCTACCTTCCATTACTGAAACTCCACTACGAATGAATTTTGTTCAAAAGAATGAAGCGTGCGTCAATCGATTGCCTCCCTCTTTTGATCAAACGATTGACCGTCTAGGCCAAAGATTGAAGGGTTATTTGAAGCGTGCGCCAAGTATTGACGAAACCGTTTTGGTCAAAATATTGACTGTCTAGGGCCACTTTTAGGTGAAGGTCCTAATGCAAACTAAGTCAGTGTATTAACGAAAGTAAATGTAGATTGGCAGCTCAATATTGTTGTTTTTCAAGCGGAATTATTTGCAATTAAGTAAGCTTTAGATTGGAGTAAAACACAGAAGAAGTAATGAAGAAAGTAGTTATTCTTGTGGATTCACAGTTTTCATTAAAAGCGCTACAGAAATGGAAAAATAATAATAAACTAACTAATATCCAAAACAACATAAACAAAATAGAAGAAAGTAACAAACAGTAATATTGTTTAAATGGAGAAAGGCACAAATAAGAGTTGAAGAAAATGAAAAGGTAGATAAAGTATCCAAAAAAGCCACAGAGCTAGAAGAAATTGTGGGAAAGAAGGAGAGCTATATAAAGCTGGTTAAATAAATTATCTACTAATGTCTTAGATCCCCACAACGAGTTACTGATGATAGCGTTTTATTGAAATTACTAGCATGTACTGATTTAGCAAAGCAGTCTTAATCTACACAAAGCAGGAAATGAAAGATAAACACTTTAGAATAAAACAACATAGTTTATAGAATCAAGGATTACATTAACTTTGTAACTTTAATATCAGACGATAATTATTAGCTTTAATGGATTCCCATTAATCAAATTTCATTTAAAGTTCTCTTTTATAATAATAAAATGGTTTTCCACCTCACGTTAAATACATTCAAACTTAAGGTTCACCATTAATACTTGGTCAGGAACCTTTTCTATAAATATGAGAAGTTACTAAACACAATGTTCTGTATTATTCTTTAATACATTTAATTCACCTAATACTTGTGTGATTATAATAACCTATCTTGTGTATCAAGTTTATACTTATTGAATTGTACTTTAGAAATCACCTTCTTGAGTTAATTTCTTTCTAATCGTTTTATCTTTATTCTTGAACAACAAAATTCCTTTACTTGTTACTTTAAGTAATCTTGCACTAACGTCTTTAAAAACTTTTACCTTAAAAGTCCTTTTCTTTCATCAAGAATCTTTAATCATTAAAATCTTTACTATTCTTTAAAAATCACTTTCATGTGGTTTACTTAAACACTTCGATTGAATGGTTCTTTGACTTTATTAACTCTGTCTTTCAATTATTCTTATTCAAAGAATCTCTGACTTTAATATATCCTAGCAGGAATTTATTCTTCCTGTGATTAATGACTTTATTAATCCTAAAATGCCTAGGTAGTATATTCAATTTCATTTGTCTTAATGTTTTAATCTAAAAGTTCTTTATCTTTAATATATATGCTTGTTCCTACATTTCTTTGTCAATGGTATTTGATTTTCATATACGTTGGCAATCTTCCAATGCTGCGATGGGAGACACGATTGTAGCAAAAATTCTACTTACAATATCGATGAAAATCGGTTCAACAGTTCGTTCCTCAATCGTCACTTACTGCGATGAAAATTACTTTCCTGGCCATTTCTTTAATCGTCAGGTCGCTTTCTCTGGTGATCGATTTCGGCATAGCGTCATCTTTCTTGAGCTCGATTAGTTAGTTCATAGTATTGATAACAATTTCAACCTAACTTTGAGATTAATTTACTTGAACTCAGTTAATACTTAAAGTTCTCCATTAATCAAATACATTACAAGCATAATCTTTACACTATAGGATATTTGACTTCTCCGATGTCACCATTTCACAAACATACCATTCCTGCTAATATTCGTTTGTACATAGTAAAAACGCCATTTCTATTTTTGGTGATTTTCTCTTCTCTTTTTTTATCCTAACAATCCAACATTGACATCAGTCATGTATACCAGATTTCCATTGTTACTTCTTTTAACGTCACATGACAAATGAACAACCTTCAACTTTCGGTTTCAAACAACATTAAATATTTCAAAGCCTAGAAGTTACTATTAAATTTAATTATGTCATCAAGGAGAAAAAAAATATTAAATTTCCCACAGAAATATTATAATATAATATCGAAATTTCATCAAAAGTGATGAACTGTAAAAGATACATAAGCACTTTAAAAGATACAAACTTGAGTATATGGGAAGTATAGTGTTGAGAATTCTGTTAAAAGTAGATTAACTAAAAGTTTTTCCATGAGTTTCTAGAAGAATAGATGTAAATCAAATTACAATAAATTTACATCAATTACATTCAATTTCTAATGGACTTGAAGCTTTTAATGAATACCTACTAGTTATATTTAGCATTAAGAGAAATGTCCATTGTCCAAGTGGAATGGATGAAAATCACAATCTTCAGCGTATACTAGTAAAAGGAATATATATATATATATCAAAATGCCTCAAGTGTTAGTATTTTCACTGAAAACAAGCAGAATTACAAAAAACTAGCAATATTTATAAAGGAAACAATAATAAAATTAAATGAAATAAATGATCCGTAAATATAAGAAGATTAATTTCACGCTTTAAAAGGTTAGGCTGTAAGATAGAATAATATTTTTTTTGATTTAAATCTTAGAAATTGCAATATCATCCATTTATAATTATAAATAGTAATAGCATGGTTTCAGATTCTTTATGCTTTATATTTTTTTTTTAAGATTATTAGATTGTAACAATGTTATTAATGAATATATTGTATATGCATGTAATACAAGTTGGAAGGATAAATATGAATACAAAATTTAAAAAAAATAAATAAAACTGAAAAATAAGCAAATTATTTAGTTTCTGTTGCAACTTATTATGTGAGAAAACCATGATTTTTATAATGGTCAATCTTTGCTTTTGGTTTCCGACGGATTCCAGGAATGCAAAACCCTCTTCTGTGATTGTTTCTCAAAATCCTTTTGACATGGTCGTTATTTGATCACTACTTCATTTGATCGAACTTCCATAACATCATAAAACGGATGGCCGATATCTACAAAAATTCTTTGTCATGTGAAATAGCTTCAATCAGAAATTTCAGGCAGACAAAACGTCAGGTGAAAATGAATGGTTTTACTGTGAACTAACCAGGGCAGCAAATGAAAACTTTAAGTTGAATGAATATGCCGCACTGTTAAAAAAAATATACATTTCTATATATTGTATATTAAGTCTGAAGAAATACATAGTAGAGATACATTGTAACTAGAAGCCCTAGGAGTTTTGAACAATAGCCCAACAATAACATTTGGATCATGTTATATAAATTCGAATAAATGTTTCAATAAAGACAAAACTCTGAAAGTCTCTAATATGGCACTCAGAATTTTTTAAAAAATATTTGAACAAGAGAAATTTAGGAAAGGGAAATAAGAATAAAA
>JAFIDM010000003.1:31501252-31536100 GCA_023159025.1 Thereuonema tuberculata | reverse complement strand
TGCTATCCTCCTCTTGACTTCTTGGCAGCAGTTCATATCACCACTTATAGTACACCCTAAGTATTTAAAGTTGTTCACTTGTTCCAATGTCTCATTCCGAATACTTATGTTTATCTTCTTTGTCTTTCTTCCGATAACCATAGTCTTAGTCTTGTTTACATTTATCTTCATTCCATATTGTTCACAGCTGTCATTCAGCTGCAGTATCATATCCCTTAGTATCATCTCCTCTTCTGCTAACAATTCTTCACTAACTCCTCCAAGTAGATGTTGAACAGCGTAGGTGATAAGAGGGCATCCTTGTCGCACCCCTCTCCCTATTCCACTTCCCTCTGACAATTTTTCTCCTATCCTGACTTTGACTCGTTGTTTCATATAAAGATTAGTTATTAGCCTCCTCTCTTTCCAATCCACACCAATTTTCTTCAAGATTTCCATAAGTTTATTCCAATCCACTCTGTCAAAAGCCTTTTCCAGGTCCACAAATACTGCATATACGTGTTTATTTTTTTCTAGATATCTTTCGCCGATTGTTCGCAGCAGTCCAATTGCATCTCTCGTACCTTTTCCTTTCCTAAAACAAAATTGCTCTTCTTCCAACTCTCCTTCCACCTTAGAATATAAACCTTAGAATTCTGTTCAGTATTCGCAGAAGAATCTTCGCTGAGTGCGATATAAGGCTGATAGTCCTGAACTCATTGCACTTCTTTGCATTATTTTTCTTCGGTATTGGCAGCAATACTGTTTCCATGAAATCATCAGGCCATTCACCTTTCTCATATATTTCATTGCATAATGATAGTATTTGCTTCTTGTCTTCACCCAAGCATTTAACTAACTCAATGTGTATTCTATCAACTCCTGTTGCTTCCCCATCCTTCATTTCCCTAATCGCTAGCTCAACTTCTTCCCTTAGAATACAACATCCTTTTTCGTCATCTGATACAGCTGTTTCTTTTTCTATAGCTAAGTAATCAGGACGATTCCCTGTCTCATATAATTCTTCTACATACTTCTTCCATCTGTTCAAAATTCCTTGTTTGTCGGTTATTTCATTGCCGATTTCGTCTTCTATCAACCACATGGACTTCTTATTCTTATTTGTGAAATACAAACATTTTACTTCGCGGTATATTAAATCATATCTTCCTTTTCTCTCTAGATCCTCTACTTCTTCACATTTCTGTTTCATCCAGTCTTCCTTCAAGCCTTATCAGTTACTCTTCTTAGTTCGTTGTTTAGTTTCTTGTAATTTCTTTTACCTTCTTCTGTGTTGATGTTTTTCCATTTTCTCCTTTCCTCCATCTTCTCCAACATTTTCCCTGTGACCCAAGGTTTCTTATTATTCTTACCTTCTCTGTATCCTATTGTTTCTTCTGCTGTTTGCTATATACAGCTTTTTAGATGAATCCAGTATTCATTACTATTTTCAGGTGCAGATTCTAAATTAGAGCCTTTCTTTTGAAAATGTTCTTCAAATTTTCTTTTTTCCTCTTCATTCATAAGTTTTTCGATATCAAACTTCTTCGTCACTTGCCTTCCTCTTATCTTTTTCAGACGAATATCAACTTCGCCTATAAGTAGGACATGATCTGAATTAATATCCGCTCCTGGTAGAGTCTTTGCATTTTTTAAGCAATTTCGGTATCTTTCCTGTACGAGTATATAGTCTATCTGATATCTACTGTCATCCCTTAGGCATGTCCACGTGTATTGTCTTCTTTTATGCTGTTGGAATAACATATTTCCAACAATCATTTCATTCCGTTTACAGAAATTTACCAAAGATTCTTCTCTGTCATTTCTTTTTCCCAGTCCAAATTTTCCAACCGTTTTTCCATCTTGTCCTTCTCCTACTACTGCGTTCCAGTCGCCCATTAGGATTACACATGCACCCTTCTTCTCTTTCTCAACTATTTCTTCTATCTTCTCGTAGTTCACTTCCACTTTCTCATCTTCTAATCCACTATGTGGCATGTAAATTTGCACTAGCACTAAGTCCAATTTTTTCCCTTGTAGTCTCATCATTATCATCCGGTCATCCACATACCGCACTGATACAACTTTATCTTTCACACATGGTCCCAGTAGTACACCAACACCATGACTTTCTTTACATTCACCATTTGAATAAAACATTCTAAATTCATCACTCACCAACTCACCACTATTTCTCCACCTCACTTCTCATCACATCCACTCTGTTTCTTCTCATTTCTTCCTTCAAGTTTTCCAACTTCCCCGCTTGAAGAAGAGTTCTCACATTCTATGATCCAATCCTCAATCTTCTTCTGTCGGTTGAGTTGCTTCATAATGTAACCTTCCTCAGTATTGTGACAATACTCATATGTCGATTTATTATAACTATTAAAATATTGGAATATTAATATTATTATCATTATAAAGACAAAAGAAATGTCAATTAAGAAAAATAATTTCAAAGTAATTATTTTGTAAAAGCTAATGGCGAAAGACTTCGTTAGGGACAGTTTTAATTATTGTCAGTGATTTTTATTTTAGTTTAGGCTTTAATTTATTTTAATTTAGGATTTTAGGAGATAAATCTTTTAAATGTAACTTATTAGGATTTAATGCAATTTAGTGTTAGAAATTTAGGTGTTTTAAGTAGTTGTGTAATTTAAGATTAGTTGAATTTAAGGATTTTAATAAGGAATTAATTTTCTTTTTGCTTTAATTAAGCTGAGTTTATTTGAGTTTGGAAATTTCCTATTCTTAGGAATTTCCTTGTGGCCATCATTCCATATTTGGAATTGTTGTAAGCATTGTAATTCTATTGGTTAATTAGCATTATCACTCCATGTGAGGTAATAATGAGGTAATCTCCCTTATTTGGGCAGATATGCAATCCTGCTATCCGTATGGTCTGTGCGACGCGTGACGTCACACAGCGGCGCTCTTAAAGTTTATAAAACGGGGTGTTCGAGGAAGATCTCTCTCTCTCGCCGCAGTTTCGCTCTCTTAACCTTTGCAACAATGCACCCGGCCTCGTCGACCGCCGCGGACGATGTATTGGCGGCCGCGTCTCAAATTCTCGATGCGTTTGTTAGAAATAGGGTGTGTTAAATCAAGTTATCCTTAGTTAGAATAGGCAACCCGTGGATAGCCTACAATTTCTACAATTTATTTGAGCGAAACATTACTGAAATTAATTTGCAAAATAAAGCTTGCAAATTTTGTGTTCAATGCACGTGTACACCCGTGCAGGATTCCCCAAGTTACTTAGTGCTTCGTAAGTGAAAATTTGTGCTTCGTAATTTAGTTATTTAGTGCTTCGAAAGTAAAATTTGTGCTTCGTAATTTAGTTATTTAGTGCTTCGTAAGTGAAATTTCAGTGCGTCGTAATTTAACTTTATGCTTCAAGAAGTTATAAGCCATAGCTTCGCCGAAAGTATTATTCTTGCAGTGTTGTGTCATATTATTATTTCGCAGTGTCGAATAAAAATGGTTAAGTTTAATTAATGTGGTGAATGCGTTGTGCTTCTTGGTGCGTGAGCGTGAAGTGTGGCTCCCCCACGCTCCGAATGGATTGGATTAGTCAGGGCATACCATGTAACGACTTTGGAGGGGGTAGATAGAAAATTCACCGAACGGACTTTTCGGTTGGCGCCCAACAAAATACCCAAACAACCCCTGAAGGACTAAATTATCACGTGGTACCGTTACAGTATCCACCTCCCGGATATCCGAATGGGGGGATAGTTTACGTCCGGAAGTTTTTGCCGAGGAAAGATTCATCATGCCATGTTTGCAGTTTTTCTTGGGAAAAGTAAATGCGGTAGCTTCTCGTTGCTTTCCGCACACCACCTTTCTTTCGCATCTTAAAAGATCCCAGGGGCCCCCGCGTGGAGGTGAGGAAAGTTTGATTTGACCAATTAGGCCCTCCGGACTTCACCGAAATTCACCACAAGAGTTAAATATCAGTTCCATCAGGGTTTTTGACCCGATCAGAAACCGGGAAATCCTAATTAGCCTTTTCCATAATTGTACTTATGTGAATCAAATTTTTATGTATGAAATCATGTAGGTTCATGGATCTGAATTGAAGTCGTCACATGCGTTGGAAATTATTTAAAGAAAAGATAGGTTTAACAAAATAAAAAGATTTTTTGTTTACTTTTAATTTTCATCTTTCCAGTCTTTTCATGGTTTGTCTACGAATTTGATAAGAAATGAAGTTTCTAAATTAATTTTCACATAGTTTAGTAATAAGTAAAATAATAAAAATAATTAAATGCTACTTACAGTAGTTAGAAGAGATATTCTTATAGAAAAGAATCCCAAAGCATTTACATCCAATTTATTTCTCGTTAATTCTACAAACAACAGTTGAATCTAGAAATAAGACAAACAATTTGTAACCATATTTGAAGTTCAAATCTCAAAGTAGGTGGCGTCCTCTATCGTCTGATTTTTTTCGCCAACTTTATTTACCTTTTGAATGTAACAACTTCCTAATGTTAATCAAAACCCTAAAGCCGCGATCTTTCGATAGTCAAATGAAGTTAAACAATGTTTCTAATCCTTCCAGAACCTTCCTATAAAGTACAACTTCTTGTAATACAATTTTCTGTACAGTAAACGACTCATATCCTGGAATCGCATTAACCCTGTTTTTTTGAAATATATATAAGTTTAATTTTTTTTATTTCAATGTTTAAATAAACAAAAATCATGAAATGTCTACCGAAATAAATTTAACAATGTTATAGTTTTGTATTTACATATTACAAGAATGTTTATCTTATGTTTTCATATATTTTTTTAAATGTTTAATCCAATAAGATCATAACTGGATCAAGGTTTTAATTATATAGGATAGCGTCCCCTAATTCCATCCATAACACAGGTCTGCAAAAAAAAAAAAAAATTTCCAGCTGCATGGGATATTTTTACTGAATTAAATGTTTTAAAGGTCGCAGATTCTAAAAATAGCTTCCATAACATCCCATCACGTACAGGTTTTTTGCAAAATAAAACACATTTTTGATAAAAACATTTATTTATTACAATGAAGTAATTATATTTTCTTACAACTAATCAAAAAATTGTTTCTGATATTTATACGTACTTTTAGGTCCACTCTTTTTTCTTAAGAAACCTTTTCTTCTTCTCTTTGATGCTTCTTCTAACTCGTTTCCGATTTCCTTCTGGGGTTTCTCGATTGAGCATCCAACAGTAGTCAACTTACATATTGACATCCAATTTTCCTTGGTAATATCTCTCGATATCACGGATATCCTGCTGAAATCTTTCACCCTGTTCTTCACTGTGGGCTCCCAAGTTTTCGGGAAAATAGCCAATATGGGAGTGTAAGAAATGAACTTTTAAGCTCATTTTTCATCCATGAGCTTCTTACGCTGCCAGCAGGCGTTGTACAATGGTTTTGTAGTCGGGGTCCTTAGTATTCCCCAAAAACTTGTGCACTACATTATTAAAATTGTCTCAACTTCTTTTTCCTTTTCTCCCATTGTTTCCGAAAAGAGGGGATCAGATAAAAGTTTTCTTACGTCGCGGCCAGTGAAAACTCACTCTTTTAACTTGGCTTCAGACAGTTTCGGGAACTTGGAACACAGATATCTGAAACAATCCTCATCTCTTGGAAGTGACAAACTACTTTATGAGCCTCAATTTAATATGAAGAGGTGGTAATAATACTTTCTCTGATGGAACCAAGGTCGTATTGATGACGTTTTTCTTGCCAGGGGTTAAACTAACTCTGTCTATGTGGATCTGGTATTTCAGAGCCATGGGACACTGGACGAATAGTTGAGTCTAGGCGGTAAGATATTTTATTTTTATTTTTTGTGTTAAGTCCTTTCACATCTACTGAACAGAAGTAGCAGTCAGTTGTGTGATTTTTCATGCCATATCATAGGAATGCCAAAACGAAATGAGTTTTTCTTACCCTTAAAAAACAAACGAAGATCTTCCTCGCATCGTCTGCACACCTTATGCAGAGCCCATGCTTTATCTTAATCTCCAAGTTTCAATTAAATACGCAAAATAAACTTTCTTCACAAACTCACTTATGTTTCTTTGTTGACTTTTCACTGTGTATTCACCACAAATGTAACAGAAGCTGTAGGGAGAAATTACGCAATCTCTGCGAGCCATATTCCAGAAATAAAAACATAAGCAAGTAGCATTCGAATGCTGGATATAAATTCAGTGCGGCATTAGATGGCCAGCGAGATACTGAACTTATTTAGCTTGTTAAAACATGATCTAATCCAACAGCAGGTTGTTTATATTCCGACATGATCATGCAACCTTCCTCCTAACACTAAACTACTTTACGCATCTCCTCCTACCAATACTCTCTTCAACTATTAACAAACCATTAACATTTTTTTATTATTATTTATTGCCAAGTCTAGCTATAATTGATAGAATTAATGTGAGAAGTCATAGTTTCAATGCCATTTTTTAAATAAAAAGAAAATATTGAATTTTAAGTTAACTAGGAATTTTACGCTAAATACAAACAAAAACTTGGCTGTAACAAAAAAAATTGACGTTATGGAAGTTTTTGTGTATTTTTTTCATTTTTACCTAGTTGAAATCTAGAAGAAAATGTATAAAAATCCTATGCAGTTTTTTACTAGCAGACCTGTGTAATTGATGTTTTGTTAAAAATTGTAACGAACGGTGTTCGCTACCCGCGCTGCGCTTTTATCCCCTCATCTCCTTTCCTTTTGTATAATATTTCTGTAATATATCGTCACCTTTCTTTATAATCCTTTTCTAATTCCAATATCTAAACCTAAAATTAATGCCGGTATTCATAGGGTTCCCTGCTTTAACTGCCGACAAACTGGCGCCTAGAAACTTTTGTGCCTGTTTTAACGACTTCGGGAATTACGAGAAAGCTCCTCAAAAACGGTCCACAAAGGATATCAGGCCATGAAGCCTATTGTTCACCGTTAAAAGCTTTCTCCCCAACTTTCTCCCTTTTGTTATGTGCATCGGGAACGCGGGAAAACAAAGGAATTGTGTCCAAACAAACAACGGTGTGCCAGAAGCAATAGAGGGAAGGAAATGCTTCGCCACCCCTCCCCACGCATATATACGACGGTCCCTGAGAGAAAGAGTGTGTTCCTCCTCAGGAACACACCCTTTCTCTCAGGGACCGTGTTCCTGAGGAGGCGAGGTGCAAGTGCAGGCGACCAGGCTCTTGCCGTCAGAGGGCCGCTCGCCGAAAAGCCCTCCCCGCCTCCACCTTGCCGACGACCAGCAATTGCACGGACGCCGACGATAGCATGCGGATGACAGCTGCAAAGAAACGGCCAAGGTCCCGCGGAATGCGATACCTGTAGCAGCTACCGTATCCGCCTTCAGTATCTTCATTTTGCCGGCTTCCCCCGATTGAAGTCGGCGAATCCCTCGATCCTACGCAGAAATATGCAGGCTGCGCCATTACATAAGAGAGTCTACGAAACGGCTTCGCAAGTACCCGACCGTCATTGACCTCTTCGACCGCCGACCGCTGGAAAGCAACGGCTCCCAGCGATCTTCATCAGGGTTCCCCATAGCGCCCGAATCCTGAATCTTCCCGTCCGAATGAACCCACGGGAATCATAAAGGCTGCCAGATCTCCTCTCGACGGCCCGACCACGAGAGTTTAGCGGACCTAATGGCGGTCCCCACTCCGACGCACGGCATTCCCCGAGCTCCCGAGTCCTGAACAGTTTGAACGGACCCTATGACCGGTTGTAAATAGCATTTGTAATCTTTTATCTATTCTTATCATTTAATAAATCAGCTCTCAGATATCTTTCCCCCTATTTTTTTTTGTCCCGAGAGCACGCGAGCCGAAAGTCTGTTTATTTGGATGTCTCACCCCGAGATCTGTTGTGTCTGCGAGCCGACGCCCTGTCTAGGCAGTCCCTCGCACCCTCTGATCCACTTCAGACTGACATCCACTCTCCGAGCCTCAGGCCATCGTACCTGTCTTTTAAAATCCCAGCCTTTCACACGCTTTTAACGTGTCTACTCCCCTCCCACGACTTTCAAGGTGCTCCGGTTTGGTTGTGTTTGGGGGGGGGGGGGGGGGGGTGTAACGAACGGTGTTCGCTACCCGCGCTGCGCTTTTATCCCCTTATCTCCTTTCCTTTTGTATAATATTTCTATAATATATCGTCACCTTTTTTTATAATCATTTCCTAAATCCAATATCTAAACCTAAAACTAATGCCGGTATTCGTAGGGTTCCCTGCTTTAACTGCCGACAAACTGGCGTCTAGAAACTTTGGTGCCTGTTTTAACGACTTCGGGAATGGCTCGAGAAAGCTCCTCAAAAACGGTCCACAAAGGCTATCAGGCCATGAAGCCTATTGTTCACCGTTAAAAGCTTTCTCCCCAACTTTCTCCCTTTTGTTATGTGCATCGGGAACGCGGGAAAACAAAGGAACTGTGTCCAAACAAACAACGGTGTGCCAGAAGCAATAGAGGGAAGGAAATGCTTCGCCACCCCTCCCCACGCATATATACGACGGTCCCTGAGAGAAAGGGTGTGTTCCTGAGGAGGCGAGGTGCAAGGGCAGGCGACCAGGCTCTTGCTGTCAGCGGGCCGCTCGCCGAAAAGCCCTCCCCGCCTCCACCTTGCCGACGACCAGCAATTGCACGGACGCCGACGATAGTATGCGGATGACAGCTGCAAAGAAACGGCCCAGGTCCCGCGGAATGCGTATAGCATTCCGTATCCGATAGCAGCTACCGTATCCGCCTTCAGTATCTTCATTTGCCGGCTTCCCCCGATTGAAGTCGGCGAATCCCTCGACCCTACGCAGAAATATGCAGGCTGCGCCATTACGGAAGAGAGTCTACGAAACGGCTTCGCAAGTACCCGACCGTCATTGACCTCTGGCCGCCTGACCTTCGACCGCCGACTGCTGGAAAGCAACGGCTCCCAGCGATCTTCATCAGGGTTCCCCATAGCGCCCGAATCCTGAATCTTCCCGTCCGAATGAACCCACGGGAATCATAAAGGCTGCCGGATCTCCTCTCGATGGCCCGACCACGAGAGTTCAGTGGACCTACTGGAGGTCCCCACTCCGACGCACGGCATTCCCCGAGCTCCCGAGTCCTGAACAGTTTGAACGGACCCTATGACCCGGTTGTAAATAACATTTGTAATCTTTTATCTATTCTTATCATTTAATAAAATCTTTTTTCTTGTAAATCGTACTCCTGTCTTAGCTTCACTATTCTTTAACTGAAAGGCGCGGGCCTCTGATAAGTTCCCGGTCGCTAGGCTGGCTTTCCACGGCACCTCCCTTTATTTCCCCATCCAATCTCCTCATTCACCCTCTTATTCACCTTTTCCCCTTTTGTCCCGGAACCGTGGATGCATTGGATGGCGTGCGCCTTAAAACAACACGTTACAAAATTCATTTTCTTTTTCGTTTTCTTCTCATTTATGAATCCCATCATTCTTTTCTTCAACTGTTGGCAATTGATTTTACTATATGATGTATCCAAAAGATTGTATCTTTTCTGGGGGAAATGTTTTTAGAATCAGTAAACCTAAATTCATACAGCTTTTCATAGAATTCATTAAAATATTTTCAAATCACCTGGTTTCTATGTAAGTGAGGCTCAAGAAATCAGCCGATTCGGTTGATTCAGTGAACCATCCACCGAAATAACTTTTGAACTGTGAAATAAAATCGTCTAAAATCGTCTGCACGACAAAAACTATTAAAAGCAAAATAGTGGATATCCAACAATTAAATATTAATCTGATTACTAATCTGTTTAGTAATCTCCCTGAGCAACTTTAAGATGATTAAAATTAATAGGCTTCTAATCACTAATGCGGATTTAAGTACTTTTTTTATTTTTTATAATAAATAATTCACTTGGATATTATAATTTAAAAGTAAACATTCGGTTTTTTGTCGTTTTAGCAACTTTAAAAAAAGAAAGAAAACAAAATGTAATAAAGCAAAGAGATTTTAATGTAACAAAGAAATAAAATTGATATGTTAACTAGTTAATTTCAAGACAAATGATTAATGGTTACCTGGAATCGAGATTCATTTGACCAAGTTAAGTGCATTCTTTTTATTAGTGTTTTTGCTGGCTTCAGTGCCTTAAAAGAAACAGAATAATTATTCAGATGTCAAATGTAGAGTACTAATAAAATGTCTTTGTTGTAAATTATGTCCACCGTAGATGGAGCTTATAATCATTAAAAATTTATGAACACCAAAATTTATAAATAATCTGTTGAAAAACTGAAAATTTTTCAGGCAAAAAAAAACCTAAAAATTTTGCTTCGTATGACTGTGATCTATAAATGTACGATAAATCTACGATTTACCTGGATAATATACAAAGCAGATCATATATGTATTGCGTTAAAAGTTAATGTAAGATAAAATAGTCTTTAATTTCATAATGTAATAATCAATATTTAATGAAAGCTGCCGCACAAGCCTTCTCATAAGAAACTGCTGGAAAGGGAGCTGGAATAACCGGAGGGTCATTCCATGCCAAGTGGTCTTAAATTCAAAAAAGTTCCCGCCATCATGTCTCCAATTTTGTTGAAATTTTAGCTGTAAATGTGGGGCGTAAAAAGCCTAGGATTCTTACAAGGAATCCCAAAGAATTAATATGCCATTTTAACAATAAGAGATTATTCTGGACAGCCTTTTTGTGAAGATATAGGTATTTTACCCGTGGCCAAAAGGTCGTGGCTTTACTCGTGACTTTACCCGTTGCTTTAATTTGGAATCTTTTCTGATAACAGGGACTATGCCTCATCTCTGGAGAAGGCGGCACAACAATACCTGCTGATTATTCACTTCACAAACTCACGGGCTAATGACAGATTGACTGATCAACATACGTTTCTTGCCAAAGATTTTTTTTTCCTCTGCCGAAAGAATTGTTCCAAAGGAAATGGTTAAACAGGCAGTTGCTAGCTTTAAACCATACAAAACTGTGGGGGAGGATAGGATCTTTTCAGCCCTACTTCAAAAAGGGAAGACCATCATATCTCCTCTTGTACATATACACTGTCCGGTCACTTTATTCGGTGCATCTACCTAGTAGCGTGTTGGACCTCCTTTAGCCCTCAAAACAGCCTGAATTTGTCGAGGCACGGATTCAATAAGATGCAGATATGATTGTGTCACGCAGTTCTTGAAGATTTGAAGGAGGTAGGCCTGGACCGAACAGCCCGTTCCAGATCATCCCACAAATTTTCAATCGGCCTGAGATCCGGGGACTGAGGGGGCCACAGCAACAAGGAAAAGTCATCTTCATGTTCCTCAAACCATACCACAGTGATGCGGGCTTTGTGCACCGGCGCATTATCCTGCTGGAAGTGGCCATCTGCATGAGGATAAACTGATAACATGTACGGTTGCACTTGGGCAGCTACGATGTTTAGGTACGCGCTAGCCTCCTGATGTACCTCCAGAGGTATCAATGGACCCAATGTGTGCCAGGAAAACATTCCCCACACCATGACACTGCCCCCATCGGCTTGAAGGGTTGTTGTGAGACACAGCATTTGTGTGCACAGCAAGTGTGTACCTCTTCTGGCTGGCGCTACATTACATTCCTATGAACTGGAGGAAGGCAAGAATGGAATTATTCTTAAGGCAGGGAGATCTGATCTCTGCCATATTCAATAGATCTTTCAGTCTTTCATCGTTTCTTCTAAAGACTACAAAGAGACTGGTTGATCGACTTATAAGGGATGTTTCTCTTATTGAACATTCTCTCCATTCCAAGCAATATGCATATCAGAAAGAACTGACACAACCTTATATCTTCTGGTATAGAGAATTGTATGTCAAAAGGGCAGATGGCTCTTGGCGCCTTTCTAGATATTGAAGGAGCTGCATATCAATCTTACGACTCCTTCTGTCTACAGCTTGGTGTTGAATCATCCATTGTTAGATGGATGTGAAACATGCTGCAACTCGTGCTATTTGTGTACCACTTTTCGAATGCAAAATCGCAATTCAGGTTATAAGAGGATGTTCACAGTTACTTGTTAATTCTCCATTACTAAGCTTGATAATAGAGTCCTTACTGTGGACTTACAGAAACTAGGTTTCTATTCTCAGGTCTATGCTGACGACTAATTAGTCACTGGCCAGACTCTAGCAATCTTTGAGCTTATGCAAAGGGCTCTTAACTGTGTACAGAACTGATTTTATGATCATAGGCCTTAGAGTTAATTCAAACTACCATTTCCTTGTAAACCACCATTTACCAGAACAGAAAGTTAGGTAAAACTATGGTTTTAACTCTATTTAATCAACAAATTGATCTATCCACTAGTGTCAAGTTAGAATATCAAGTTAGAAGTACTGCATTTAAGTTGGTAAACCAGAATAAATGATTTTAGAGTAAACTAGGCCATCTCCCGTGTACAGATTGTTCGTTATAGATATTTGAAGAAGAGACTTATTTAGATGGACGTTGGTTGATATAGATGTTAAATGAAGATCATAGCTTATATACGATACTCCTTGCGACGAATTGATTGTGACTATTCTTTCGAGTGAATTCTGATGACTTGTGAATCTAGACAAATTTTACTCTTTGGCGGAGACTTCAGACAAATTTTACCTGTAGTCAAGAATGGCCGAGATTACGACATTATTAACAGTTCTTTGAAAAGATCTCATCCTTTCTCTCGTTGTCCATTTCGATACTAATTGATTATCGATGATAAAACGATGGTTTATATGAGATAATCCAAGAATAATCGATTCCAATGAAAGGGGTTAAAGCAACATTTTGAAGTTTTGAAGACTCTTTTCAAGCCATCTCTTTTTCAAGCATAATAAAATTGGAATAAGTACAACAAAACAAAATAGTTGGAAGCTTAAACAAATTTCAAAAACACGTGAATCAAAAAGTTTAGCTATTTTTACAAAAATATATTAATAAGGTACAATTCAATTATTAAAAGTAATAATAAGAAGAAAATAAAATTTAAGATAATCTAATAAAACTCGATTCCACAGAACGCAGTTAACGCATTATTTTGAAGTTCAATAATGCTCATTTTGAATGTGTCGACTTCCTCGTGACAATAAAAAATGAAAAACCGTTTTCCATTGTTGCACTAACATTGGGGCACAACAACAACACAACAATTGCGGAGATATAAGTCAAAAAACAATATGAAAAGAGTTGTAGTTCGTATGGCCTAATGGATAACATATCCGACTTCGGATCAGAAGGTTGCAGGTTCAATTCCCGTCGCGGAAATTTCATTGTAAAAATTATTTCTATTTTTCATTCGCACAGAAAATTGCGCCGGACAGACAGACAGAGAAATAAAAGATTTTAGTAATATAGATTAGCTTTTCTAATTATTCCGATATCTGGGAAGAGGTGCAGAACTTATATCCGTCTGACATTTTGACATGGCATAAAACTTTGTTGTTCACTTTCCTAGTAAAGAGTAATGATGATTAGAGGACATGAGTTTCTTGGAGCTTGGTTTGGTTTACAGACAGCTCCAAGGTCTGCAACAAGATGGGAGCTAGGATGTATGGGCTAAGACCAAAAGCTAAGTTTTCTCAAGCTCTGGGTATCCTTTCTACGTTTTTCGTATTATTTTTGTGTGTTTACAATATGTCAGTAGGACAATCTTCTTCTGCTCAGACAATCAGGCAGCACTGCATACTCTGAGCAATACTATTTACACATCAGAACTTAGAACTGAATGTAGTTCTTTAACTTTAACTTGTCTTTTGGTCAATTAGCACTGGGTTCCCGGACATATCGGCATTAATGGAATCGAGAAGACGAATCAGTTGGCTAAGAAAGGTTCTTCGATGCTTCCTTTTCACCCTAAACCCTTTTCAGGTTTTTCTTTTGTTCTTGGTAAACGATTTCTTAGAACTGCCCTTGGGAAACAGTTCCAAAGGCATTGGATTACTTCGTAGGATATGCTTATTATGATGTACTCCGGGTAACGATTTTTTGGCAAAATAGTTCACAGTTTCTGCTCCTTGTTGATACCTAAGACGTAAATGCCAAGAGCCAGGGCATCGGGGAAAAAAAAAGATTCTCTTTGTTTTCAGCATTTTGCTCGGGAACATGTTCACAGCTTGGACAACAAGATACTAACTTTTAGGAAATTAAGATGAAGATCTTACGATTATTATAATATTGGCCTTTTACTATAAAATGACTTAATTCGTAAAAAAAGGACTAATTAAGATAACTGAACCCTACATGACCTATAAACTTTAAGTTTTAATTAAGCTTGCTCATTGAAAATATAAGTTTTTTGAACTCGTACTTTCAATGAATGGATCTGAGAGAATAACTTATTGGCAAGTAAAGATATTTTGAAAGTTTTGATAGTTTGAAAGAATATTTTGAATTAGAAAATGAATAATAAAGCCCACAAACAAAATGTGCATTTGGGCTATATTGGGTAGAATATGTACCCAATATGGTTATATTTGAAACCCTACAGTACACATGCCCCAACAGTACAACTACTGGCATTTTACAAGTCGCACATGATCATTACTACATTATATTGTACTTTTCGATTCATCGCGTACTAATGGAGATAACGTAATTAGGCCATATTGAATACAGATATCTTACATTTAAAAATGACCAAACATTTTATTTTAAGCATTGGGCTTTATGGAAACCGGAATGAACCTTCTAAATTGATCAGTCTTCATTGAAGAAGCAGTTCAATGATCAATTTAGAAACATTTAATGAGATCCGTATCATCGAATTTTAGTAAAAATTAATTTCCATTGTACCAACTAATAGCTATACGTTCTTAAAAAGCCGACTATAAAAGCACACGTATACTGATAAATACAAAATGAAACTAATACGACGGATTTACGTGCACTGAATATCGTTGATTTCAATAAATAAGCCATACACCTGAATAGACAAAAAATCATTTATAGACATGAATATAATACAAACGACGTTTCGCTGTCGAGAGGCAGCCTTCTCAAGTGACATGCTCGGAAATAAGGCAAGCTACGCCATCTAGTGTCAAATATACTATGTCTACTGCCTAGAGTCTGTTGTTGAACGTCATAAAGTACATGATTTTATGAAATACTAAATCCCATATTTCAAAACGTTGGCAACTGATAATTCTGTGTTGTAGCTTCGTTGGAATCTTATTATAACCGATTCATAAAACTTCCATAAGTAAGTGTCACTGATAAAACCATGTGAAATAGGTTCGGTGATGTTAACGGAGGGTCCAGTCCTTTGGCTATGCTTTGCTGTAGCATACTGAAGGTTACCCTTCTTAACCGCTGCTTCATGTTCATTAAGTAGGATCTTTAAAGGCCTCATAATTTCTTTTACGTACAGACAGGTTCTTTCAGTAACAATGTTGCAGCTTATTCCATATATAGCTTCTTGCTTATTTAGTAACCTACTTCAATCAAGTTGCTGTTGACTACTATTTAATATGCCAATGATATTCCAATGATATTCCAATGATATTCCAATGATATTCCAATGATATTCCTGAGTCTGCAGGCGATCCCAATGCCTAAACAGGTAGATAGGTTTCAACTTATTGCGCATATACAGCATAGAAACATATTTTTAGTGATTTTAGAAACCTTATGTTTAGATACTAAGTCCTGGCTGCAGTTTACATCTGTTTTAATGATAAATCCTGCGTTTAGCATCCCGGATATATTTGCTAATGAGAATATTGGGAAAATCATTATTTAAAAAAGCTTATTTAATGAACTCATTTCAGGTTTGCCCGATATCGAACATTTGACCATTCGAAATTTTGACCAATGATGAGACTGATCATTTAAGGAGAAATTGTCCATTGGATAAAATCAAAAGAAGAGAAGAAAGTCTAACTAATCCATCTAAGGAGGACGTGTCAGTGCAAATCAAAGCCATTGAGCCCTTGCCAAATCGAGCCCCTGATGCAACTTTACGTGAGATTCTAAAAACCAAGGTGTTACATTCGAGGCATGGACAGGCAAACAAGATGAAGAAATCCATTTATTAATTGGAGCAGATAATTATTGAAAGTTAGCGTTGGATGAATCTATTAGCATTACACCGGAACTATGAGACATCAAACGAAATTTGGATGGAGACTTACGGGACATTCAAATGTAAATGAATGAGGAGATCAATTTGCGACGACGGTAGTTGTAAACCAAACTGCTATACCAGGCCAACTCATGATAGGTATTTTAGGAGCTTGCTGCAACCCTATCTTGACTTCAAAAATATATTTTAATATTCTTGACTCCATTTAGGGGTCTTATCAGATATCACTCTGATAATAGCAAGGCAATATTTTGTCATCAGCTATTTCTTCTATCACTCCATCTCTTAACTGTGAGGTTAGTATCTCGTGATATCTTCTTAAGGTGTCCGGTTCACTTTGTAACTTTCTTAGTAATGTCCAAAATCGTCTCAACGCCGTTTCTTTGTTATAATCTAATTCTTAATTCAGTCCAGTCTCCATGGTAACTCCGTTTCGTACAGCTCCCCATTCCGTGAGATGGACTGTTTGAAGTGATTTACTGCTTCCGACTCTGGAGGATCAGTCAACTTTTCTGGAATGGCGTCTATTTCCCAAAATTTTCGTAAGATGTTATTTGTATTTTCACGTATAGCATTCTGGTTTACAACTATCGTCGTCGCAAGTTGTCTCCTGATCGTCTCCTGATTCATTTACATTTGCATAGCCCATAAGACACCATCCACATTTCGTTATACTGGCTCGTAGTTCCGGTGTAATGCTAATACATTCATCCAACGCTAACTTCCAATAATTATCTGCTTCAATTAATAAATGGATTTTTTCATCTTGTTTGTCTGTCCATGCCTCGAATGGAACACCTTTGTTTCGTAGCATCGATTTGGCATTATTGTGACTTAAGGTACCTCAATGGCTTTGATTTGCACTGACACGTTCTCCTTAGATAGATGAGTTAGGCTTAACGAAATCACGTTGACTTCATGTGGTCTGGAAGCTCGGCTTCCAAACACTCGTACATTAAGACTGCCCTTCTTGATGTGTAGCAATGAAAGTTCATCAACTAGTCTCTTAGAAATGAATGTATCCTTGTTTCCTCCATCCAGCAGACATCGCACGTTCTTGACTTGCTTTCCGTAAACCAAACTGCTATACGTGAAAATACAAATGACATCTTACGAAAATTTTGGGTAATAGAGGCCATAGGAATAGTTCCAGAAAAGCTGACGAGAGTTTTTTCCTCCAAAGTCGGAAGCAGTAAATCACTTCAAACAGTTCATCTCATGGAATGGGGAGTTGTACGAAACGGAGTTACCATGGAGACTGGAGTGTAAAGAATTAGACGATAATAAAGAAATGGCGCGGCGTTGAGACGATTTTGGTCATTACTAAGAAAGTTACAACGTGAACCGGACACCTTGAGAAGATATCACGAGATACTAAACACACAGTTAAGAGATGGAGTGATACAAGAAATAGCTGATGACAAAATACAGGCAGGCAATCCGTTATATTACATCCCACATAGACCAGTCATCAATGAAAGACGTTCAACGACAAAACTGTGGCACAATAAGACATCATTTGGACGAAACACGAGATCAGTTCCCGTCAACATGTCAGAGATTGATAGAGAAATTCTATGTTGATGATTTGGTTGACAGCCTGCATGCGGAGGAAGAAGATTACAACCTGTTTTTGGGAAGCAAAGGCAATAATGAAACAAGCAAACATGGAGCTTGTGAAATGGAACTTAAATTCACGGAATCTTCAGGACCTTTTGAACCAAATTGGAAGAGACCGACGCAACAGCAGAAAGCGACTGTAAAATCAAGGTTCTAGGGCTCCATTCGAACAAAAAGATGATTCACGAGGAGTTAATGTCGAGGAACTAACAGACGAGATAAACGACAATGCATGCACGAAACGAAGCATTATTCAAACTACGGCAAAGATCTTCGACTCACTAGGACTAGTGGCGCCATTCATCGTGGGATGTAAAATCCTTTTCCAGGATTTATGGAGAGCCAAGCTGACCTGGAACGAAGAACTCCTACTGGACCTACGAATCAGATGGGAAGCTTACTTGCAGCAAATCAAGAAAATCAAGCTCATTAGTGTGTCTAGGCACTATTTAAGAGGAGATGACAACGTGAATCCCTCGACAAGTTTTCTTTTCTGCGACGCAAGTCCGAAGGCATATTGAGTGGTGGTTAATTAGACAACGACATCTCCACCGCGTTCTGTTTTGCACGATTCAGAGTAGCTCTACTCGACAGATGATGGCAGCTCTTCTGGCAACTCGTTTAATAAAAGACTAAAAATGGAAATTCTTCATCCAACAGACGATATTTTGAACGGATTCCGCGATAACGCTCGCTAGAATACAAGTTACGAGAAAGTTACGAGAATCTTTCATTACAGCAAGAGTAAGAGAGATACAACAATTTACGCAACCGGATCAATGGAGGCACTGCGCTGGAGAAGATGACCCAGCGGATCTAGTGACGAGAGGGATTGATGTCACCACACTTCAGGACAATTCATTGTGGTCGAACGGACCAGATTGGTTGAGATGAAAAGAATGTGATTGGCCTAAATCTTCAATAAGATACGAAAACTAGAATGAACAAAGCACAGCAGTTCATCTAACGATTTTATGTGAGGCTCTCTTCGACGTTGAAAGATTTAGTAGTTGGAACAAGTTACTAAGAGTAATTTGACAAAAGATTTAACGTGCGTTAGTACATTTATACAATAAAATAAAACAAAGAACGCACATGACTAAACAAAACACAAATTCACTGAGCTATTTTTGATATTTGTGCTGGAAGTCGGGGACAGCGCTGTTTCAAGGCTTGTTGGCCTTTCATCAGCCCGAACCCATCCAGCATACCTCGCTCAGTGAAAGGGGACGAATAGATAAGACGGACAAACATACAAATCAATGACCCCTGAATTATAAAAACATCAAAATAAAATCAAGGATAAAAAGGGGTGAATAATTAATCCCCGCTAGCGTTTAGCTTAGCTTCAAGGAATTAATTTATAACAAGGTTAGTAATTTGACAAAAGATTTAACGTGCGTTTATTTTATTGTATTACTAAGAGTAACATCATAGATCCAAAGGTTTGTAAATAATACAGGACAATAATAAAGACACAACAACCGACAATCGGACCTTTGACTATTAAGGAATTACAGCAATCAGAGATGTTTTGGATAAGAAGAGCTCAACAAGAACATTTCCACGAGGAGCTGGCAGCATTAAGTAAATAAAAAAAAGTTTTCACAATGATATTTTGAGAAATGCTATTATATGATTAGATTAAAAATAACATTATACCACTAAATAACCGATTGCAATTCTCATCATTAGATCCTGAGATGAAAAACCCCTACATCATACCAACAGAACATCACATCTCACAGTTGATCCAAAAGAGATTGCCATAAACGAATTCTATATGGAGATATCACTGAGACCCTCAGTGAGTTACGTACGAGATTCTGGATTCCATGCGCCAGAAAAAAAGAGTAAGAGTATGAATTCAAAGTGCGTGTGATCTGCAGACGACTGCATGCCAAAAAGATGACAGATATGGCGGAACCTACACCGGAAGAAAGAGTCGTGCAGAGTGATCCGTTCAACATCCCTGGAGTTGACTTCGCAGGACTACTTTACTTAAAGGACCTATATCGCATTATTTACATGTGCTACTACAAGATATGTTCATTTAGAGTTAGTGACTGACATGACCACTGATTGTTTTATGTTGTCACTAAAGCGATTTATGGCCAGACGAGCCGTCCCAGCTGTTATATGGTCAGACAACAGCAGAACTTTCAAGAAAGCCGATAAAAAGTTGAGGGTGTTGTTTAAGTCATTCAAATATGAATGATTCCTGGACTTCTTGTTGGAAAAGCAAATTGTGTGGCGATAAATTATAGAACAGGCTCCCAGGTGGGGAGTTTGGTGGGAGAGAATGGTAAGATCAGTCAAGACCTGTTTAAAAAAAGTTTTAGGAAGAGCCCGGTTAAATTATGAAGAATTGAATACGACATTAGCGGAAGTTGAGACAGTAATCAACTCTCGACCCTTGACCTACATGTACAACGAAGCACACGAACCAGAGGCTTTAACTCCCGTACATTTTTTGACAGGAAAAAGGATAAGTTTGTCAGAGATCACGAATACCATAAACGGATGTTCTCATATGGAAGTCGAGATACGAAAAAGATGTAAGTTACGTCAGCAACTACTGAATAACTTCTGGTCAAGATGAGTCATGAATATCTTACAGGTCTCAAGGAATTTAAGAGTAAGCCTATGAACAGAACTTTACGACAACACGACATCGTCCTGGTCGAAGAGATGAATAAGTCAAGGTGGTACTGGAGAATGGCAAGAGTTATGAAGACGTATGAAGGTAAGGATATATCTTGTGAAATTCAATTCCCTAATGGAACTCTTACAAAACGACAGATTCAAAGACTATGCCTTTTAGAGAGAAACAATATTTAATAGCAGGGGGGGGGGAGTGTAGAAACATTTTGTTTAATGTAATTTCAGTTCATTTATTCGCCACCAGATGGTACTACGTGTAAAACCCTTTAAGTTTTATATTCCCCGTAGAAAAAGTAAAACGATAATGAAATTAAATAAAGAAACGTGGCTTGTTTTATTCGAATAAGAATAAATTATATGATTTATATATTCTACAATTATGGATACAGTATTTGGAACTAAATTCCATATCCTTCAACCTATTTTCAATAATAACATAACTGGAGCCGTACACCTGATTACCTTAAAATTTTTATATATATACACATTAAAAAATTCACAAATACGACCGTTTCGCAGGCGAGAGCCAGCCTTTTCAAACTTGGCGTTTGAATGTGTTTATATAAAATTTTTAAAGTAATCCAGTTATGTTATTAATGATATCCAGTACACGTAAAGCATTAGTATTACTACTTTCAATAATCTTAGAAATAACCATGATAGCTTTGCCTTGGCGGGCCATAATAGGTCAAGCTCTATATAATCCATTTTGCTTATTTTTATGTATCTTGGCTAATCCTTTAAATCGTAGCAAACAATCGTTGGCCTTGACCGCCTCAGAGAATGTTTCGACAGTGATCAATCTTTGCAAACGGACCTTCTTGATTACCCTATTAACATTCTTAAGGGCTTGTATTTCATTGATATTTTATCTTGCCAATGGGGATTCGAGACGTTGTTTAAGTTTAATTTTGTATTTATACGTATACTTGAGCTTTTATGGTCGGCGTTTTATGATATTGTATCAACTGCATGTAAAATTTCTTTATAATAACTACAAGATCTATTTACAATTTATGAGTTGTTATGAAATTGAAATTTTACCTTTTCTTTAAGGGTGTCGACAATACAGGCAAATCCAAGCATACCAACAGTAACATAAATCAACTGAGAGCACGAAGTTAACGAAGATAGGGATTCGTATCCGTTTGATACTTCATACATTGAAATACAAAACATAATACTCTGCGACAAGTAAAAGTTGAACAGAAAATAAGCAAAAGTATCTTTAAGTTCCAGTGTCCTTTTCATAAGTATTGTGTGATTCACTCGCAGATTAGCTAACTGTTGGCCAATTCCAAATGCTGAGTTAGTATTTAAGATAATGGCAATTTCTTTATTTAAATTATCAAAGCCTTCTGATGCGACAAGTACATAGTGAAGAAATATGATGATAGGTCCATTACGAGTAAGTCTGGAGAATAACATGAATAAAAAACATCCAAATTTGAATAACATTATCCATCTTTCGTGAATTAGTTTGATGATTCTGTCTGGAACAACACTTTTAGATGGGAAAGTTAATAGTGATAGGGAAGTTATATCAATTATAGATATTAGACAAATCATTTTAATCCATCTTTTCCTATATTTCCAGATATTCAGATTTGCACCAAGAATTTCCCATTGTCTTAGCACTACAGCTATACTCCTTGCCTAAGAAAAAAATAATAATAAAAAAAAACATTTATATATATATACGTTAAACATTTATATATAGTATAACATCATTCCATTTCAAGTTCAGCACATGGTTAATGTTGAAGTTTCAATGTTGAAGTTTATTAACTACATAGATCCTTAAAGCTACTAAATGTTTCTTTAATTTTTAGCGACGCCATACATGAAAATGTAAAAGGGGATAGCTTTTAAAAGTGTCCATCCTCTGTCTCTGCAGCCCAAACTATAGTCATACAGATATAAGTTGTAGAGTTCGGAAAATACGAGTTTCGATCTCCCTCACTTCCTGACGCCACCTTTACAACCCAAATTGAAAATCGGACAGACATGGTTGATATCTTATTTGAACGCTAATGACTTGTTAAGAGAGGAAAAATATGAGTTCCGCTCTACAGTCACTTCCTGTCTCACAGAAAGTGACAAAAATGAGACATATACGGGGTCGCTGTGGTTTCGTGTATAACATGAAACGAATTTTTCCTTATTTAATTAATTAATGGTTAACTTACTTTGCGGAGCATAATCATAAATGATATACAGGATTGTATTGTTGTTATCATGACAGTTATATGTACTAGAAAGTCATTGTAGTTAAATTGTTCTCTCCAAATTGTTTTAAGAAAATTTATTAAACCTATTGCAATCAAGCCGCTGTTGCAAACTATACTGTAAAGCGTTGGAATACTGAACAGTTGAAATCTTATATCCTCAGGTGAACGGTTCAAAAGATTAGATAACGGTAGAATTCCAGCTAGACGTGATGCGATTGCTACAGGCCGGCAGTTTCTATAAACTCCATTGCCGTGAGATTGAAAGGAATTTCGTGTTAACTTTTGTGTGTTGATCATCTTCAGTTCGAAGTACTTGCCTAAAAAAGAAAGAAAAAGTTCATGAATAGAAATATATTTTCTTAACAGAGAGGAAACTATTCTCTCTTTCTCTGTCAATATACTCTTATATTTCCTGAAAACTTAAAAACTACTAGGCTACTATGAATGTGGTTTGACCATTCAGTAGGAGGTGTACAGGAATTGTTTTTGGCCACACAACGCCAAAACATCACCGTGATGCTTTTGAAGGATTTTTCTTCACTGCTCTAGTGTCTGGAAGAAACAAACTTCAAAAACCTTACGGTGATTGCACGAATTATAGCCTACACAAAAGCGCTTTTGGAAACCGAAAACTAAACATAATTTCATTGCATCTTTTTATTACTATGCTTTATAATTAAAACAAATTAACCGATGGTTCGGTTATAAATTTTGAACGATCCAGTTAATTTTGATGCGATTTTTCTGAGTTTGTTAGAGGGTGAAATTGTATTTCTTTCAAGATATAAATCATCTCCGTATCCACACCCATGCTCAACGCGGCACATCAGAATGATAACCCCACAAAAGCACATGTTACGACACTATTCATTCAAATTCTAATTCATCGTCAAAAATCACAGGCGTCGGTTTCAATCGGAGCCGATATCAGCCAATCGTAATCACAATTTTCTGACTACTTCAACGCTCAGCTACGATAAAACTGAAATTATAAGACGCGGGACCTAAACTCTTCAAAGGGAAGAAAGGGCATCTTATTTAGTCAGTGCATCAGTACAGTAAGAAGTACAAATATAAAACATCAGAACTGGGAGCAAATAAATAAATAAATAAATAAAACTTTACATTTATAAAGGTAAAAGTTCGCGGCACACCACTAGCGGAACACTGATCTAGGAAACATGGAAAAGGCATTTTATTTTTCTCTCATCACTGGATGCTTTTTTTTTGGTGAATTTCTTAGAATACTTTACTATTCAAAATTTATCATTTTTTGCTTTATGAAATTTCGTACATTATAAGTAAATAAATATTTATTCGTATAAATAATAATAATTGCTACTGAATTAAATTATTTATGATCAAAATAATTTTATAATTTTAATTATTAGTTCAAGTAATTTTAAAGGGATTTAATATGCTTGAAAATATATTTTTTTTTCTGTTTTTGAAATGGAAGTGATGCATCAAGTAATTTAAATATTTAAATCAATGAGCGTTACGTAGATGGATGTGACGTCATAAAAGTATAAATGTTATGAGTTGTTTTAGTTAAGAAAGGAAAAAAAAAAGTTAGTGTGGGACTTGAAAGGAAGCTGTGAGACCGGTGAGTGTCTAACATCTCGATAGGCAATTCGGCAAAGAGAGGTCAGGTGGTATGTACCTCGGTAACTGAGCGAAGCAATTAAGAAAAGTGTGGGCCTTAGGAATTGACGGAGGTGAAGCGATGTTAAAGCCTCAACTACTCGGACAAAGTAAAGTGTGGTCATTTTGTGGGACGCGCACATAACAGTATTTAAAACACATTCTGATTAATGGTCCAAGGAATTAGTAAATTAGGACAATTCCATAGGGAGAAATAATTAAGAAAATAATTTCAAAAGGTTCCAATAGCGGTGGTATGAAATGGAAGCATTCATGAAGAATAGCCTCATACGAAGACGCTATAATTCAAGCAAGTATTTCAAGTGAAATATTATTTTTCGTCTCGATAAATAATTAAAAGTCAGTTTGAAGAACGAAGTAATTTCCGAAGACTGATACCCTTAAGAAGCCGAGAAGTGGATTCATCCAAAGGAAGGTTGCCGAAGACTTCATTATCCTAGTGAGGGTAAGCTGAGAAGATAATCCGAAAAGCTGAGAAAAATAATTATTGCGGTTTTTCGAAGTCAATTATTTCTAGTAAGAAGACCGGAGATATTGAGATAAGCTACAGTCACAAATTTAGGTAGTAATTACCGAACTTTATTTTTAGTGTAAAACTAAACTTTCTATCTAGTAAATAGAGAATTATTATTTCTGAACTTTTGAAAGTCATCATTAGTTCTTCGTTAATTATTGGTCGCTTGAGATAAGGTTAAAGCTAGAAGATAATTCGTAAACTCCACGAACTGATTATAATAATTTATGTACTATTATTTAAGAAGTGAAATCAACATTTCCTAATTTCAAGTGTGGTTATTTGGAAACGTGATATATCTACCCAAAGTATTGTGGGAAGAACCAATCAGGTGACATGGAGCTGCCCCGCCATATTCAACTGTAAAAGTGCCATGGATTAAGTGCATCGGAATTAGTAGTGGAGTTCTAGGAAGACTGGCTGATAATGCCATAGATGGGAATCAACGCAGATTACTTCAAGTGTGAAGACAACTAGAATTCATCAGACTGTGAGTAACTGTTTTTCGATTATCATTATTTTGGATGGGCGAATGCAGGCCTCGTCGATAAACGAAGATACAGCCGATGTCGAATTAATGGGAAAGTAGCTGAACATTTAATTCATAAAGAATTGAAGTCAATTAATTATTTCACCTAAGGTGAAACTCAAGCCAAATAAAGTTTATCACATACAGGTGGTGAAATTATTATTGAAGTTCCGCACACTAGTGAAAAGCTATTATTTTGTATTAAATTGCGACGTGCAATAATACTCGATGATAGTACGTGTGAAATTAAATTAAAGTCATTATCAGAAAGCTATGATTATTGTAATATCTCTATATTCCTTTCTTATTAAAGCATTCTAAATTCCCGAGATGACTATCTGTAAACTTAAGTATGATGTCTTAAATAAAAGTAAATGTCAAGCTTCAGAATTTAAAATAGCAAAAGAAATAGCAAAGCATTTTAACAGGAAAATATACAAGTTTTAATAATCAAAGACAGTTTGAACATTAGATCGACAAAGCATACGATTATGTGGTTAGGATAACATCAATCATAATCTGAAATATAAATATTCAAGATTAAATATCTAAAAGCAAGGTTTCAATATATAATTAAGAATTCATGTTTCTACGCATCTTAATTCCGAATAACCATCCAAGATTAATATTTAAAAGTAAAACTTTAAACCAATGCAGACTCCAAGCCTGCGTTCGAAAGTTCATGAAACAAAATTCCCCAATGCAACATTATGCAAAACTTATGAAAATTGTTACAGTCGGCTAAATAATTCAACATTTGTAAACATCATTAAAGCCTATACAAAATCGAACGTCCACAAAATATCTTGTATTCTGTAAATCCGGGTAATGTACCTTAATCCTAACCTTCTAAAATCATATGTAAATCGGTTAAACAATAACTTCCATTAAATATATAAAATTACTCCAACTTTCTGTAATTTAATATTTAATTAATTAAAGTTCTTCGAAATCTGGTGAGTCGACCTACTGGAAATATTCCTTGTCGAATGCAATCTTCATACAGCGATCGTATGACGGAAATGTTCAACACCTAGAAACTCAATAATAAAATAAATAGGTATTCCTCATGATAACGATAACTTAAACTTATCGCACATTCTTATCTTATCAAGCTCAGTTGATAACCGTTGCTTGGTTACGTCTATCCTATAGAATGTCGGCCTCGGAATTAACACAGGATTACAAAATGTCCTCTAATACTATTAATCTTTCAGGAATCAAATTGATTTGTATAATCATTTGCCATTCCTGTCCCAAACATTTAATCCTTCCTATATCCCAGCAAAAGTGATTTACTGCTAAGCCAAAAAATTCTTCCCGTCATGAAAGGAACTTTAGTCTTACGCCTCAAGGGTTATTAAATTCTTCGCCTCGTCTTGATCCATTAGTCAAAATTAGGCCCCGCAAAATAAGAGATCTAGTAAAAATTTAAAAGGAAAACAAATAATTAAAATTGGTATTACATTTAATTTAGAAAATCAAATCTCTATACCATATTCAAATGTTTCCAATTATGTGTCTTACGGAAAACGTTCTATCTCTATCCGCCATGAAAATCCTAGACCATGCATCGACATCACAAAATTTTATCTCCACTCGGAATCAAAAAACAAAATCGCATAACATATGAAAAAACTTTTTCTTCCGCAGAAGCGACACCTGGCGTGATATTGCAATATCACTGCGCTTCAACTTAAAATCTAAATCATATTACAATAAATCTTTTAACATGAAATTATACCAGGGGCAGAAAAAAAAATCACAATAAATAATTACATTTATGCAAATTCTCTACAATTACTGTATAATCTATAAAGTTCTATGTGATAAAAATAGTGCATTAGTGAAGTGATAGAAGTGATACTTCTAAAGTGCTGAATGATAATAAGTGAACTAGATATTACAGTGCAATCAAGGTGTTGAAACTTATAAGAAGATTAACTTTGTGCTACCTAGTATCACAAGTGTATATAGTTTTTGAGAAATTTTAAAAATTCACTCAAATAAATTATTCATGAATTTTATCTGGCCTATCCTTATTTCTATATATGCTATTCTGCTTATAATTAGGGTTCTGCAAATATCCCCAGCAATAATAATAATAATAATAATAATAATGATATGTATCTATCTACACATATATATATAAACCGCAAGAACATTGTTCGTATGATTGTTGTTGTTTCTTTGTCTCCTATGCATTTCTTTGTCTCCTTCGCTAATTTTGTAAAAAATATCGAAAGCGATATTTATTCAGTTTAGTCAAGTATCCTGGCGTTTTTTTCTTTCTCTTTCCTGTTTTTAATCATAATTATGATAAAAGAAAACCAAAACAGATATATAGCTCAATGAAATTTTCAGCCCTTTTCTTTTTCCTTTTATGGGTTTGACTGTCCAGTGATACAGACACTGGGCTAGCATTCTTTGTAAAATGCATTTTCAAAGAATATTAACTGAACTGCAAGTTGGAGGAGTCGAGTTCAATCTTAGATTTCTGAGCTCTTGAATCATCTTGAACTCCGCTTGCAGGGTTTAAGGACAAACAAAGTCTAACTTTAAAACTTAAATTTTTTCTGTCTGGGCTCTAGCCAAAAAATAAGCTAGAAAAGCTCAAACAATAGATTTTTCCCGAAGTCTTAAACTAAGGTAAAAAAATAGGTAATAAAAGAAGGAACAATGCCAAAAATAAGGATTTCGCATCTTAATCTCAAGGTGCGAAATCCTTATTTTAGCATTGTGTCTTCTTTTGTTACCTATTTTTTGAATATTTGGGGACGTTAAATTTCTATTCTTAAACTAGGGTATTAATTAGTTTAATTAATTCAAATAATAATCGGCTTAACATCAGCGCCACCTTTACTACGATTAAAATGAATTGCATTTAGGTGATTTTAAGTAAATATTAGCATATTTAATTAATTATGTTTAGAAAATGAAAAAAAAATATTAATAATAGCAGATATAGTTATTTAAAAATAAACAGAAAGTTTTCGGTTGTATTAAATTTTCGCTTTTCTATAATAAATAGAAAATTTCACGACTTTAAAATTTAAAAAAAAAAATATTCAAGATGTTTCCTTGAAGTAAAGTAACTATTAAAAAGTGAGACCAATGTTCATAAGTGACATCTCAAGATAGCTGTTTCACGCTAAAATGGCGATCATCAGTTGAGAGAAGTCAGAATAAATAAAGCAAGTCTCATAAAGGAGGTGTATTGAAGTAGAGTAGGAAAAGAAATGGAACCTCCACAAATCTAAACTAAAAACATAACTCGTTAAAAATAAAGAGAAAGAAAATTCATGTGCTAGCCTCTGGCTGCCTTTTTAATGTGTTTAGACGTTCTTTAGGCGCTTTTTCTTTATTTACACGCGCATAAGAAATTCATTGAGGCAGGTGTCCAAAGGTTATTACATGAATTTTCTTTTTCTTTATTTTTATTGTTTTTATGTTTTTCGTGTAGATTTGTGGAGGTTCCATTTCTTCTCCTAAAGTAATTATTGAGTAAAAAAAGAATAGCGAAAATAGCAAAAGTAATTCGTTTACTGCGATTTCAGTAATTATGAAAAAAAAAATAGAAACTTGCCTATCTCTTAAAGATACTTTCACGTTCAAATTTGCTGGCAAATTGAGCTGTTCATAATATAATCCACTATAGTTGTTTTTCCAATAAAACAAAATCAATTTCCTTAGTTTATGGAGTTCAAGTGCTAACTTCCGTTGTGATTAATGGAAATTATAATTTACAAGATTGTAGATCCGGTTATTTTTGTGACATTCAATTAAGATATCGATAATATTACATTTGAGGTAATAACATATCAGAGAAATCGAATATATAGATCGTAATTTAACGATTTGTTTTCTCTATTTTGAAAAGCTACTTATGCGTCTTTTACATAAATAAAATAAGGCTCAGCTGTCATTTCTTAGTGGTTGGAAATATAGCGTCACCAACATTAGCTTTCGAAAATCACCTCTATTCAATTAAATTATGTTATGTTCTGTTTAGTTAAGTTAAAAACATAAGCTTTTAAATAAAACTTTTTAAAGAAAGCAAAATTATCCTGATTGTTATTATCTAGTAACTTACAAGTTAGATTAGTTTTAGTCTGTATTATTATCAGTAAGTGGGTCCGGTAGCCGAGTGGGTAAGGGCGCTTGGCTGCGGTTGGAGGTAGCGGGTTCGATTCCCGGCCTCAGCGGAGGACGGGAATTTTTCCACGCTTCTTTCTCCTCCAAACGGGCCGTAGGGTCTACCCAGCCCTCTATAGAATGGATACCGGGTTTCTTTCCCGGGAGTTAAAGGCGGGCGAGCGACGGGCCGACCCCCCGTCCTCAACTTTGTCCCGTAGGTTTCTGAACACTGGAGCCTACCCTCCAGCTGCATTGCGCGGTCCTCTGGGCCTGATCGCAACTTTAACTATTATTATCAGTAAAGCAATAAATTATATTAATCTTTAATATATTAAAATGAATGATAAACGTAATAAATTATGGATATTTCTAAAACAATAACGTTTTACATAAAAAGCTGGCATTAATTTTTTAAAGTTATTTGTTTTTTGTGAACCAGGGGGAGTTTCCCCATTCCACTTGAACGTTATTCTCTTTTAATGGTGTTTCTGTTGCCTCACACTAAAATGGCTGAACGGATTTCTATAAAATTTACATAGCTTACTTAAGCTTGATCTTAAATTACTACTTTAGCAAAGTTATTTTTTCAATAAAGGAATTCTGATAGAAACTTTACAAAGTTAACTTATTAAAATCGAATATAGACCTATTGTCTTTTTTTTAATTTCAAGCTAAGACACAAATTTATTTTTATTGGATGAGTGCAAAAGTTCTACCCGTTTTTTTTGGATATGAAAATTTGCAATGGAATTGCCATCACACATGACATTGTAATGACGCAAATCGTCTGCCAATCAAACGTGTGGATGCCTCACATATAAATACATCGTGTCTCACAAAGTTAATCATCTCAAAAAAAATATCGGAGGGTGTAACATGGAACGCGAGAAGGAGCATATAAAACATTGTTTGTTATACGAATTCGATAAAAAGAGTACGGCAGCCGCAGCATGTTGCAATGTTTGTCAAGTTTATGGGGAGGATGCAATAAATGAAAGCACATGTCGTCGATGGTTTCGTAAATTTGGGTAAGGAGACAGAAGCTGCCAAAATCAGGCTAGGAGTGGACGTTCATCACACTTTGGAGAGGACGATATTGACCAAGCCATAAGGAACAGCCTGAACCCAATCGTGCAAGAATGAGCGGAGACCTTCAACGTACACCGGACAACGGTCGAGAGACGGCTGGTTAACTTGGGTTTTACGAGGAAGTTGGATCATAGGGTTCCACATAACATGACAGCTAAGCAACGGGACCGAATTGCCACCTGTGTTTCCTTGCTTTCCCGGTACAAAAATGACCCATTCTTGACAGGAATTGTGACAGGAGATGAGAAGTGGTTTATGTAACGTAACGTAAAGCGTCGTAGGACTGTGTGTCGCCCTTCTGATCCGCCTGCATCGACTTCGAAAGCTGAACTTCATCCCAAGAAGGTGTTATTGAGTGTGTGGTGGGATGTGCAGGGAGTAATTCACTGGGAGGTCCTGCCACTCAACCAAACTCGCAACGCTGCCTTCTACTGTCTACAGTTAGCCAGGCTGCATTCAAATTTGGTAACAAAGCGGCCAGCTCTCATCAATCGTCGCGGTGTTATCCTTCATCACGATAAAGCCAGGCCACATGCTGCTGTCAATACTCGCCAAAAGTTACTGGGCTTTGGTTGGGAGGTTTTACCCCACCCTCCCTATTCTCCTGACTTGGCATCAACTGACTATCACCTATTTCGTGCGTTGAACAATTCCTTCAGTCAGAAAATCTTTGATGATCTTGATGCTGTGAAAACTGCCATCCGAGACTTTTTTGACTCGAAACCGCCGTGGGATTCATCTCCTACCTGAAAGATGGCAAGAGGTCCTAGATAGCAATGGGGATTATGCACAATAATAGGTCTTGTTCATTTTGCGTTTATTTGCTCTTCTTTATAGATAATAAAAACGGGTAGAACTTTTGTACTCACCCAATATTTACATAATTTAAGAATTAAGTTAATTTAAATAGCACTGTTATGTAAGGAAAATGATTAATTAATGCGGACCAAATATTGACTCTTTGATTGTGTGATGGGAGATATGAGTAAAAAAAAAATATTGAATATCTTTCAGGAAGGATATTAATTAAGATAGACCAACATACTGGATTGTTAATTAATGAATGTAATTACGAGGGGAAGCAGAAAATACGGTTGCTTTTTAATTGCCACCGAAGAGTTACATCATGTGAAATACCTCTTTGCTGACTCCTAAAACCCAGACGTTGGCCGGAAGATGCAACCAGTAATCAACCCAAGCTCCGCCATTTCCCTGAAGTAGGCAGTAGAGATTTCTGTTGAATTTCAGTTCTCGTAATCTATAATTAATGTTGTTGCTTATCAAGCCAGTCTCAAGAAACTGAAGAGAGCTCTTGAACGTAGGAGTCCTCAGATGTCAGCTAAGGAAGTGCTGCTATTGAAGACAATACCTGACCAGTCAGCTCATGATACTGGGAATCTTTTGGAAAGTTGAGACTGGAAAATTCTTCAGCACCCGCCTGCAGCCCTAATCTGGAAAGTTGGGATTTCCATCTTTTTCCATCGATGAAAAAAACCCACCTTTGTGGCAAGGGATTCCAATCAGATGATAATTTCAAGCATGAATTGAAAAACTGGACGTGAACATGTTCCCACCTTCTACCGATAACATTTTAATTCATGGATTTCCCGCCGAAAAATGTGATTCAAAGAGAGGGCGCTATGTTGAAAAATAGTGTACAAGATGCATCTTTTTTAAACACGTCAGTATTTCGGTAAAAAAAAATTACATGAGTTATGTACCTTACTTTCTGAGTTCCCCATGTCATTACAGTAATTGACCCCAAACCAACAATTTGAATTAAGTAAATGAAAATACAGTTCAGGTCAGTGTTTCTCAACCTTTTAGTACTTGCGACCCAATTTTCAATTACAATTCTCATCGCGCCCCCCCCCCTAAAAAAAAACCCTCCAAACCTATCTGTTCAACCAAAAAAAAACCTCCAAACCTATCTGTTCAACCCAAAAAAAAAAACAAAAAAAAAATTTTTTTAATAATATTTTTAATAAGATTTTTTTCTCGATATACTCGCGCCCCCCCCTGTAGTTTTATCACGCCCCCCTAGGGGGGCGCGCCCCACAGGTTGAGAAACGCTGGTTCAGGTGATAAACTACAAATTTAATATATATAACGAATAAAAATAAAATAATAAATAAATCTACTTGTACAATAAAAAATAAATCTACTTCAATGAAATAACGAATAAATAATCATTTCACATGGAATGAGACACTGAGCAGGTTTTTCTATCTCGAATACAAAAAATATTTCATTGACAGTCAAGCTTTTTAGACGGATCAAACCTGTTTTTAAAATTTCTTTTTTAAAACCTGTTCACACATTTAGTTCAATTTATTAGTTTTCTACTTATTATTAATATTATAAGTATTGAAAAGTACCTTCATTGCCTTCAGTTCCTTGTTCATTCTGGAATATTCTTACTGAAGCTTTTTTCTTAGCAACGGAACTTCACTTAACCTCTGTTGGACTTCAATCTTATTGGTGGGCGACTAATGCGGTTTCTTTGCTGTTCTTTTACAGCCTTAATGATCATTTAGGAAGAAATGAATTATCTGTTTTTATTTCAAGCATTGTGTCAATATGTACCTTCTTAATATATGATTAATCAATTGTTCACATAATCAATTAATTATTCCCCCTTAATATCATTTATCTTTTTTTTCTTTCACATACAAACGTTTAGTTCATCTTTATTATGTCCTTAAGAATTCAATACTTTTTTACTAAAGACGTAGTGACGATTAATTTGATGAATTAAGATTATTATCTTCTGGAATATGGATTTTTTACTGGTAAGTTTAATTTGACTGTCTAAAACAATATAATAATAATTAATCACGAATAAAATGAATACTTGATATTGTTATGTTGTAATGTTTTGGAGTGTTTTTTTTTACCATACGACTAAAAAGATTGTTACCATTGAAGGAGTCTCGTAGCATGAGTCGAAATGGCATCTGGTATGTGAAATATGTATTATTTTATGCTTGTGTTCACCTTTTACTGATATTTTCGAAACTTTTTATCACACATTAGTATTAAATATATAGTTATCTGTTACGATAAAGATAACTTCACGATAAATTTTTCTATAAATTCTTTACTCCAAACTATTGACAATATTTCGAATAATCAATTCGATTATTCTTCTTCAAGTCGAAAAAGAAATAAATAAAAGCATTTCTCTACTTGAACATAAAACAAACAATGACTATACAAATTCCAAATTACAATTGATATATTACGTCTTTCTGATATAATTCAATTATTAAATTATAAACAAAAAAAAAAAGATTACAATATTAAACGCTCGTATAATACCGACAATGATGTATTATAATAACTTCTTAAACAAATCTTTCTTCATGTTATTTTAGGCTTCTGAAAGACACCTTATATTTCCGGTTTGTCTTGTCTGTCTGTGGACACATATCCCACATTGCTTCGCAACGGCTTCTGTTAGCTCACTTGGTTAGAGCGTCGTGCTAATAACGCGAAGGTCGTGGGTTCGATCCCCTCATGGACCATTCTTATTCTTCAATTTTTTTCTCCTCATTTTAATTATTTTCACAGTTTCTCAACTTATGACATTATGAGATATTGGTTATGTAATGCTTTAGAATTGGGATTTTAATAACTACCGTACTTATTTTCTCTAAAATTAGTATCACGTTGTTTAAAGTAGATACTTAGGAAGCGACTGTTTTAGGATTTCTTGAATGTTGTAGGTGGCCTGTTAGCTCAGTTGGTTAGAGCGTCGTGCTAATAACGTGAAGGTCGTGGGTTCGATCCCCTGTTGGGCAATTTTTATTCTTCATTTTCTTCCCATTTTAAATCTTTTCACAGTTTCTCAACTTGTATTTTTTTTTAAATCATTATTAGGAATTCAGTGTATTAACAAGGTTTGAGTTAAGAATGACGATTATTCAATATAAATAGGGGTGGGTAAAATAGCATGGGGTTGCAAAGAGACTCGCGCGCGCATTTTCTAGATCACCCGGCGCAGTCTATTCTAAAGTAAAGGTGACTCAGAAACCGTTGCGAAGCATTGTAATTGATTTATTAATCGCTATCCTACCTTGTTAGCAAATTTCTCTTGTTTAAATTTCTTTTCCTTGTATCGCAATTTCCAAAAACAGATCAGTGAACTCTCAGTCTTGTGTGTTTTATTCTTATTTCTCTTTCTTATGTTGTTGTACGCACGTTAATTTTATGCATTACGGTATACATTTCTTGTTTTATAATTAATTTCTTATGTGCTAAGCGGGTCTTAGCGGGGATTAATTCATTGGTCCTTTTTATTCTTTATTTAGATTTTGAT
>JAFIDM010000003.1:31480968-31499825 GCA_023159025.1 Thereuonema tuberculata | reverse complement strand
TTTTTTGTACACGAGATAGAAAAACCTGCTCAGTGTCTCATTCCATGTGAAATGATTATTTATTCGTTATTTCATTGAAGTAGATTTATTTTTTATTGTAGATTTATTTATTATTTTATTTTTATTCGTTATATATATTAAATTTGTAGTTTATCACCTGAACTGTATTTTCATTTACTTAATTGTGGTTTGGGGTCAATTACTGTAATTACTTGTAGCTTGATAAGCAACAACATTAATTATTGATTACGAGAACTGAAATTCAACATAAGTTTCTACTGCCTACTTCAGGGAAATGGCGGAGCATGGGTTGATTACTGGTTGCATCTACCGGCCAACGTCTGGGTTTTAGGAGTCAGCAAAGAGGTATTTCACATGATGCAACTCTTCGGTGGCAATTAAAAAGCAACCGTATTTTCTGCTTCCCCTCGTAATTACATTCATTAATTAATAATCCAGTATGCTGGCCTATCTTAATTAATATTCTTCCTGAAAGATATTCAATATTTTTTTTTTATTCATATCTCCCATCACACAATCAAAGAGTCAATATTTGGTCCGCATTCATTAATCATTTTCCTTATATAACATTTCTATTTAAATTAACTTAATTCTTAAATTATGTAAATATTGGGTGAGTGCAAAAGCTCTACCCGTTTTTATTACCCATGAAGAAGAGCAAATAAACGCAAAATTAATAATACCTATTATTGTGAATAATCCCCATTGCTATCTAGGACCTCTTGCCATCTTTCTGGTAGGAGATGAATCCCACGGCGGTAAAATTCCGGCGGTTTCGAGTCAAAAAAGTCTTGGATAGCAGTTTTCACAGCATCAAGATCATCAAAGATTTTCTGACTGAATGAATTATTCAACGCACGAAATAGGTGATAGTCAGTTGGTGCCAAGTCAGGAGAATAGGGAGGGTGGGGTAAAACCTCTTAACCAAAGCCAAGTAACTTTTGGCGAGTGATGACAGCAGCATGTAGCCTGGCGTTATCGTGGTGAAGGATAACACAGCGACGATTGATGAGACCTGGTCGCTTTGCTACCAAATTTCACTGCAGCCTGTCTAATTGTAGACAGTAGAAGACAGCATTGAGGATTTGGTTGAGTGGCAGGACCTCCCAGTGAATTACTCCCTGCACATCCCACCACACACTCAATAACACCTTCTTGGGATGAAGTTCAGATTTCGAAGTCGATGCAGAAGGATCAGAAGGGCGACACACAGTCCTACGACGCTTTACGTTACGTTACATAACCCACTTCTCATCTCCTGTCACAATTCGTGTCAAGAATGGGTCATTTTTGTACCGGGAAAGCAAGGAAACACAGGTGGCGATTCGGTCATCCCGTTCATTAGCTGCCAGGCTATGTGGAACCGAACGATCCAACTTTCTCGTAAAACCCAACTTAACCAGCCGTCTCTCGACCGTTGTCCGGTGTACGTTGAAGGTCTCCGCTAATTCTTGCACGGTTGGGTTCGGGCTGTTCCTTATGGCTTGATCAATATCGTCCTCTCCAAAGTGTGATGAACGTCCACTCCTAGCCTGATTTTGGCAGCTTCTGTCTCCTTCCCTAAATTTACGAAACCATCGACGACATGTGCTTTCATCTATTGCATCCTCCCTATAAACTTGACAAACATTGCAACATGCTGCGGCTGCCATACTCTTTTTATCGAACTCGTATAACAAATAATGTCTTATATGCTTCTTCTCGTGCTCCATGTTACACCCTCTGATATTTTTTTTGAGATGATTAACTTTGTGAGACACGATGCATTTATATGTGAGGCATCCACACGTTTGATTGGCAGACGATTTGCGTCATTACAATGTCATGTGTGATGGCAATTCCATTGCAAATTTTCATATCCAAAAAAAACGGGTAGAACTTTTGCACTCATCCAATAAAAATAAATTTGTGTCTTAGCCTGAAATTAAAAAAAAGACAATAAGTCTATATTTGATTTTAATAAGTTAACTTTGTAAAGTTTCTATCAGAATTCCTTTATTGAAAAAATAACTTTGCCAAAGTAGTAATTTAAGATCAAGCTTAAGTAAGCTATGTAAATTTTATAGAAATCCGTTCAGCCATTTTAGTGTGAGGCAACAGAAACACCATTAAAAGAGAATAACGTTCAAGTTGAATGGGGAAACTCCCCCTGGTTCACAAAAAACAAATAACTTTAAAAAATTAATGCCAGCTTTTTATGTAAAACGTTATTGTTTTAGAAATATCCATTATTTATTACGTTTATCATTCATTTTAATATATTAAAGATTAATATAATTTATTGCTTTACTGATAATAATACAGACTATAACTAATCTAACTTGTAAGTTACTAGATAATCACAATCAGGATAATTTTGCTTTCTTTAAAAAGTTTTATTTAAAAGCTTATGTTTTTAACTTAACTAAACAGAACATAACATAATTTAACTGAATGGAGGTGATTTTCGAAAGCTAATGTTGGTGACGCTGTATTTCCAACCACTAAGCAATGATAGCTGAGCCTTATTTTATTTATGTAAAAGACGCATAAGTAGCTTTTCAAAATAGGGAAAACAAATCGTTAAATTACGATCTATATATTCGATTTCTCTGATATGTTATTACTTCGAATGTAATATTATCGATATCTTAATTGAATGTCACAAAAATAACCGGATCTACAATCTTGTAAATTATAATTTCCATTAATCACAATGGAAGTTAGCACTTGAACTCCATAAACTAAGGAAATTGATTTTGTTTTATTGGAAAAACAACTATAGTGGATTATATTATTAACAGCTCAATTTGCCAGCAAATTTGAACGTGAAAGTATCTTTAAGAGATAGGTAAGTTTCTATTTTTTTTTTTTCATTATTACTGAAATCGCAGTAAACGAATTACTTTTGCTATTTTCGCCATTCTTTTTTTACTCAATAATTACTTTAGGAGAAGAAATGGAACCTCCACAAATCTACACTAAAAACATAAAAACAATAAAAATAAAGAAAAAGAAAATTCATGTATTAACCTTTGGACACTTGCCTCAATGAATTTCTTATGCGCATGTAAATAAAGAAAAAGCGCCTAAAGAACGTCTAAACACATTAAAAAGGCAGCCAGAGGCTAGCACATGAATTTTCTTTCTCTTTATTTTTAACGAGTTTTTATGTTTTTAGTTTAGATTTGTGGAGGTTCCATTTCTTTTCCTACTCTACTTCAATAAACCTCCTTTATGAGACTTGCTTTATTTATTCTGACTTCTCTCAACTGATGATCGCCATTTTAGCGTGAAACAGCTATCTTGAGATGTCACTTATGAACATTGGTCTCACTTTTTAATAGTTACTTTACTTCAAGGAAACATCTTGAATATTTTTTTTTTTTTAATTTTAAAGTCGTGAAATTTTCTATTTATTATAGAAAAGCGAAAATTTAATACAACCGAAAACTTTCTGTTTATTTTTAAATAACTATATCTGCTATTATAAATATTTTTTTTTCATTTTCTAAACATAATTAATTAAATATGCTAATATTTACTTAAAATCGCCTAAATGCAATTCATTTTAATTGTATTAAAGGTGGCGCTGATGTTAAGCCGATTATTATTCAGATTAATTAAACTAATTAATACCTTAGTTTAAGAATAGAAATTTAACGTCCCCAAATATTCAAAAAAATAGGTAACAAAAGAAGACACAATGCTAAAATAAGGATTTCGCACCTTGAGATTAAGGTGCGAAATCCTTATTTTTGGCATTGTTCCTTCTTTTATTACCTATTTTTTTACCTTAGTTTAAGACTTCGGGAAAAATCTATTGTTTGAGCTTTTTTAGCTAATTTTTTGGCTAGAGCCCTCACAGAAAAAAATTTAAGTTTTAAAGTTAGACTTTGTTTGTCCTTAAACCCTGCAAGCGGAGTTCAAGATGATTCAAGAGCTCAGAAATCTAAGATTGAACTCGACTCCTCCAACTTGCAGTTCAGTTAATATTCTTTGAAAATCCATTTTACAAAGAATGCTAGCCCAGCGTCTGTATCACTGGACAGTCAAACCCATAAAAGGAAAAAGAAAAGGGCTGAAAATTTCATTGAGCTATATATCTGTTTTGGTTTGCTTTTATCATAATTATGATTAAAAACAGGAAAGAGAAAGAAAAATACGCCAGGATACTTGACTAAACTGAATAAATATCGCTTTCGATATTTTTTAAAAAATTAGCGAAAAGACCGATGCATAGGAGACAAAGAAACAACAACAATCATACAAACAATGTTCTTGCGGTTTACATATATGTGTAGATAGATACATATTATGTTTGCATGTTTCAAACCTTGGGTTTCCCCAGCAAAAACAATATGGCGGGTCAAGGACCAAAGCACATATTGCCAAGTGTAAAGACGTGTCGAGAATGTTTAGGGATGTGTGGTTGTGTCCATAAATTTCCTAACTATGCGTATAGTGTTGAGTACCACAGCCTTCTGCAGTTGTGCATAAGTGTTTTTGTGAAGTCCTAGTGTGCTAAGACAGTGGTGCAATGTGTGAGGCACCAGACCAGTGGCAGATAGAACGATGGATACAACACGTACTCGATCCTGCCTCCACTGCTTCTGGAGCTCGTGTGCTAGATCAGTGTATGTACTAATCTTGTCTGCGTGAGTTTTCTGCATGTTCTTGCTGATAGGCACTGCAATATCAATTAGATAGGTCTGTTTGTTGACCTTATCAACAAGTGTGATGTCTGGTCTGTTGTGATGTATGGTTTTGTCTGTGTGAATGGGGCGGTCCCAGTATAGTTTATATGAGGGTGACTCTAATACGCTTTGTGATATGTACTTGTAGTACGGGACCGTGCTCTTAATAAGTGAATTGTGTGCTAGTTGTTGATGAACGATCGACGCTACCTGATTGTGTCGGTGGAGGTAGTCTGTTTGAGAGAGAAGTGGACAGCCTGATATTATGTGGTCGATCGTCTCATACGTAGTGTAGCATTTCCTGCATTTGTCGTCATGTGTGTTTGCATCGTGTAGAATGTGTTTCTTATTATTATTATTATTTTTATTATTATTATTATTATTTATACGAATAAATATTTATTTACTTAAAATGTATAAAATTTCATAAAGCAAAAAATGATAAATTTTGAATAGTAAAGTATTCTAAGAAATTCACCAAAAAAAAAGCATCCAGTGATGAGAGAAAAATAAAATGCCTTTTCCATGTTTCCTAGATCAGTGTTCCGCTAGTGGTGTGCCGCGAACTTTTACCTTTATAAATGTAAAGTTTTATTTATTTATTTATTTATTTATTTGCTCCCGGTTCTGATGTTTTATATTTGTACTTCTTACTGTACTGATGCACTGACTAAGATGTCCCTTCTGCCCTTTGAAGAGTTTAGGTCCCGCGTCTTATAATTTCAGTTCTATCGTAGCTGAGCGTTGATGTAGTCAGAAAATTGTGATTACGATTGGCTGATATCGGCTCCGATTGAAGCCGACGCCTGTGATTTTTGACGATGAATTAGAATTTGAATGAATAGTATCGCAACATATGCTTTTGAGGCGTTATCATTCTGATGTGCCGTGTTGAGTCATGATTGTGGATACGGAGATGATTTATATCTTGAAAGAAATACAATTTCACCCTCTAACAAACTCAGAAAATCGCATCAAAATTAACTGGATGGTTCAAAATTTATAACCGAACCATCGGTTAATTTGTTTTAATTATAAAGCAGAGTAATAAAAAGATGCAGTGAAATTATGTTTAGTTTTCGGTTTTCAAAAGCGCTTTTGTGTAGGCTATAATTCGTGCAATCACCGTAAGGTTTTTGAAGTTTGTTTCTTCACTTCCCAGACACTACAGCAGTGAACAAAAATCCTTCAAAAGCATCACGGTAATGTTTTGGCGTACTAACTTAGGTACTAAAGTTAGTGAAGTGATGTTGTATGGCCATAAACAATTCCTGTACACCTCCTACTGAATAGTGAAACCGCATTCATATTAGCTTAATAGTTTTTAAGTTTTCAGGAAATATAAGAGTAAATATATAGAGAAAGAGAGAACAGTTTCCTCTCTGTTAAGAAAATATATTTCTATTCATGAACTTTTTCTTTCTTTTTTAGGCAAGTACTTCGAACTGAAGATGATCAACACACAAAAGTTAACACGAAATTTCTTTCAATCTCACGGCAATGGAGTTTATAGAAACTGCCGGCCTGTAGCAATCGCATCACGTCTAGCTGGAATTCTACCGTTATCTAATCTTTTGAACCGTTCACCTGAGGATATAAGATTTCAACTGTTCAGTATTCCAACGCTTTACAGTATAGTTTGCAACAGCGGCTTGATTGCAATAGGTTTAATAAATTTTCTTAAAACAATTTGGAGAGAACAATTTAACTATAATGACTTTCTAGTACATATAACTGTCATGATAACAACAATACAATCCTGTATATCATTTATGATTATGCTAAGCAAAGTAAGTTAACCATTAATTAATTAAAGAAGGAAAAATTCGTTTCATGTTATACACGAAACCACAGCGACCCCGTACATGTCTCATTTTTGTCACTTTCTGTGAGACAGGAAGTGACTGTAGAGCGGAACTCATATTTTTCTCTCTTAACAAGTCATTAGCGTTCAAATAAGATATCAGTCATGTCTGTCCGATTTTCAATTTGGGTTGTAAAGGTGGCGACAGGAAGTGAGGGAGATCGAAACTCGTATTTTCCGAACTCAGCAAGTTTATATGTACGACTATAGTTTGGGCTGCAGAGACAGAGAATGGACACTTTTAAAAGCTATCCCCTTTTATATTTTCATGAACGGCGTCGCTAAAAATTAAAGAAACATTTAGTAGCTTTAAAGATCTATGTAGTTAATAAACTTCAACATAATCAGAGAATAATATGTTATGACGGACCATGTGCTCGACTTGAAATGGCATGATGTTATACTATTTATAAATGTTTAACATTTATATACATATATATATAAATATAAATGTTTATATATAAATGTTTTTTGATTATTTTTTTTTCTTAGGCAAGGAGTATAGCTGCAGTACTAAAACAATGGGAAATTCTTGGTGCAAAACTTAATATCTGGAAATATAGGAAAAAATGGATTAAAATAGTTTGTCTAATATCTATAATTGATATAACTTCCCTATCACTATTAACTTTCCCATCTAAAAGTGTTGTTCCAGACAGGATCATCAAACTAATTCACGAAAGATGGGTAATAATATTCAAATTTGGATGTTTTTTATTCATGTTATTCTCCAAACTTACTCGTAATGGACCTATCATCATATTTCTTCATTATGTACTTGTCGCATCAGAAGGTTTTGATAATTTAAATAAAGAAATTGCCATTATCTTAAACACTAACTCAGCATTTGGTATTGGCCAACAGTTAGCTAATCTGCGAGTGAATCACACAGTACTTATGAAAAGGACACTGGAACTTAAAGATACTTTTGCTTATTTTCTGTTCAACTTTTACTTGTCGCAGAGTATAATGTTTTGTATTTCAATGTATGAAGTATCAAACGGATACGAATCCCTATCTTCCTTAACTTCGTGCTCTCAGTTGATGTATGTTACTGCTGGTATGCTTGGATTTGCCTGTATTGTTGACACCCTTATAGAAAAGGTAAAATATCAATTTCATAAAAATTTCATAACTCATAAATTGTAAATAGATCTTATAGTTATTATAAAGAAATTTTACGTGCAGTTGATACAATTATCATCAAACGCCGACCATAAAAGCTCAAGTATACGTTTAAATACAAAATTAAACTTAAACAACGCAACGTTTCGAATCTCCATTGACGAGATAAAATATCAAGACCTTAAAGATGTTAACAGGATAATCAAGAAGGCCCATTTGCAAGGATTGATCACTGTCAAAACATTCTCTGAGGCGGTCAAGACCAACGATTGTTTGCTACAATTTAAAGATTTAGCCAAGATACATAAAGATAAGCAGAATGGATTATATAAAGTTTGATCTATTATTGTCCGCAAGGCAAAGCTATCTTGGTTATTTCTAAGATTATTGAAAGTAGGTTGAAGGATATGGAATTGCATTCCAAATATTGTATCAATAATTGTAGAATACATAAATCATTAATTCTTATTCGAATAAAACAAGTCACGTTTCTTTACTTACGTTCATTTTAGTTTTACTTTTTCTACGGGGAATACAAAACTTAAAGAAAGGATTTTACACGTAGTACCATCTGGTGGCGAAAAACTGAACTTAAATTATATTAAACAAAAGGTTTCTACACTCCCCCGCACCCCAATTAAATATTGTTTCCCTCTAAAAGGCATAGTCTTTGAATCTGTCGTTTTGTAAGAGTTCCATTAGGGAATTAAATTTCACAAGATCTAACACATCCATCCCAACCTTCATAGGTCTTCATAACTCTTGCCATTCTCTAGTACCACCTTGACTTATTCATCTCTTCGGCCAAGACGATGTCGTCTTGTCCTAAAGTTCTGTTTGCAGGCTTACTCTTAAATTCCTTGAGACCTATAAGATATTCATGAATCCATCTTGACCCAGAAGTTTAATCAGCAGTTTCTGACGTTACCTCCATCTTTTTCGTATCTTAACTTCCAAGTGAGAACATCCGTTTATGGTATTCGTGGTCTCTGGCAAACCTGTTATTCTTTTTCCTGTCAAAAAATATGCGGGAGTTAAAGCCTCTGGTTCATGTGCTTCGTTGTACACGTAGGTCAAGGGTCGAGAGTTGATTACTGCCTCAACTTCCGCTAATGTCGTATTTAATTCTTCATAATTTAACCGGTCTCTTCCTAAAACTTTTTTCAAACAGGTCTTGACTGATCTTACCATTCTGTCCCACCAACCTCCCTACCAGGGAGCCTGCGCTATAATGTATCGCCACATAGTTCGCTTTTCCAACAAGAAGTCCTGGAATCGTTCGTATTTGAATGATTTAAACAACACCCTCAACTCTTTATCTGCTTTCTTGAAAGTTCTTCCGTTGTCTGACAATATAACAGCTGGAACGGCTCGCCTGGCCTTAAATCGCTTGAGTGACAATATAAAACTGAGCGTGGTGTAGATGTCGTTGTCTAATTGTACTCTCGTAAAATTCACCACTCCATACGCCTTTGGACTTGGGTCGCAGAAAACGTGTACCCGCTACAAGCTTTCTTGTCATCCCATCTTAAATAGTGCCTAGACACACTTATGAGCTTCATTTTCTTGATTTGCTGCAGATATCCTTCCCATCTGGTTCATAGGTCTAGGAGTTCTTCGTCCCAGGTCAGCTTGGCTCTCCATAAATCCTGGAACAAGATTTTACATCCCATGATGAATGGCTCCACTAGTCCTAGTGGGTCGAAGATCTTAGCCGTAGTTTGAATAATGCCTCGTTTCGTGTATGCATTGTCGTTTATCTCGTCTGTTAGTTCAGCGACATTAACTCCTAGTGGGGTTCCATTGGAGCCCTAGAACCTTGGTTTTATAGCCGATATCTGCTGTTGCCTCGGTCCATTCCAATTCCTGAATATTCTGTGAATTTGAATTCCATTTCACAAGCTCCATGTTTGCTTGTTTCGTAACTGCGTTTGCTTCCCAAAAACAGGTTGTAATCTTCTTCCTCCGCATGCAGGCTCTCAACCAAATCATCAACAAAGAATTTCTCCATCAATCTCTGACATGTTGACGGGAACTGAACTCGTGTTTCGTCCAAATGATGTCTTATTATGGCATTACCAAAAAAAGGGCTTGCTTTCGTTCGAATATTACTCATATAGATCTGTATGTCCTGAACTGCAACTGTCCATGTTCTCTTATTTCTTTTATCCAGAAGAACCTTTGAGTATCTCGATTCTTCGTTGAAACAGATTCTCGGTGGAATGCCTGCATGATATCACTTGTAATTCCGATGTGTCCGGTTCTGAATTCGATCAGGATCTCCCTTATCTTTCTTAGCTGCTTGGGTCCCTTGTACAGACAATCGTTAAGGGATTCGGAACCCTTTACATGTGAAGAAGCGGCGTACACGATTCTTAGTTTGGTTGTTGAACGTCTTTCATTGATGACTCGTCTATGCGGGATGTAATACAACGGATTGCCTGCCTGTATTTTATCATCAGCTATTTCTTCTATCATTCCATCTCTTAACTGTATGGTTAGTACTTCGTGATATCTTCTTAAGGTGTCCGGTTCACGTTGTAACTTTCTTAATAATGACCAAAATCGTCTCAACGCCGTTTCTTTGTTATAATCTAATTCTTAATTCAGTCTAGTCTCCATGGTAAATCCGTTTCGTACAGCTCCCCATTCCATGAGATGGACTGTTTGAAGTGATTTACTGCTTCCGACTCTGGAGGATCACGCAGCTTTTCTGGAACTATTCTTATGGTCTCTATTTCCCAAAATTTTCGTTAGATGCCATTTGTATTTTCACGTATAGCACTTTGGTTTATGGAAAGCAAGTCAGGAACGTGCGATGTCTGCTGGATGTAGGAAGCGAGGATATATTCATTTCTAAGAGACTTAGTTGATGAACTTTCATTGCTACAAATCAAGAAGGGCAACGAGCGTTTGATATGAAATCAAAGTGATTTCGTTAAGCCTAACTCATCCATCTAAGGAGGACGTGCCGATGCAAATCAAAGCAATTGAGGTACCTTACATCACAAGATTGCCAAATCGAGTCCCTGATGCAGCTTTACGTAAGATTCTACAAAACAAAGGTGTTATATTCGTGGCATGGACAGGTAAGATGAAGAAATTCATTTATTAATTGGAGCAGATAATTATTTGAAGTTAGCGTTGGATGAATCTATTAGCATTACACCGGAACTACGAGCCATCAAAACGAAATTTGGATGGAGTGTTAGGGGTTTTCAAATGTAAATGAATCAGGAGATCACTTGCGACATCGATAGTTATAAACCAAACTGCTATATGTGAAAATATAAATGATATCTTACGAAAATTTTGGGAAATAGAGGCCATAGGAATAGTTCCAGAAAAGCTGACTGATCCTCCAGAGTCGGAAGCAGTAAATCACTTCAAACAGTCCATCTCATAGAATGGGGAGCTGTACGAAACGAAGTTACCATGGAGACTGGACTGTAAAGAATTAGATGATAACAAAGAAACGGCGTTGAGACGATTTTGGCGTTGAGACGATTACTAAAGCCCTGCGAACACCATGCAATTTTTCAGCAACTTAGTCGTCCGATTTTGACGTCACGAGTTGATATAATCAAAAAACGGGCTCAAAACTGCTCATGACGTCAAACTCGGACGACTAAGTTGCTGAAAAATTCCATGGTGATCGCAGGGCTTAAGAATATTACAAAGTGAACCGGACATCTTAAGAAGATAATCACGAGGTACTAACCACACAGTTAAGAGATGGAGTGATAGAAAAAATAGCTGATGACAAAATATTGCCTTGCTATTATCAGTGTGATATCTGATAAGACCCCTAAAGGGGGTCAAGAATATTAAATCTATTTTTGAAGTGAAGCTAGGTGTTTTAGGAGCTTGCTGCAGCCTTATCATGAGTTGGCCTGGTATAGAAGTTTGGTTTACAACTACCGTCGTCGCAAATTGATCTTCTGATTCATTTACATTTGAATGTCCCGTAAGCCTCCATCCAAATTTCGTTTGATGTCTCGTAGTTCCGGTGTACTGCTAATAGATTCATCCAACGCTAACTTCCAATAATTATCTGCTTCAGTTAATAGGATGATTTCATCATCTTGTTTGCCTTTTCATGCCTTGAATGTAACACCTTGTTTTGTAGAATCTTACGTAAAGTTGCATCAGGGGCTCGATTTGGCAAGGGCTCAATGACTTTGATTTGCACCGACACGTCCTCCTTCGATGGATGAGTTACGCTTAACGAAATCAGGTTGACTTCATGTGGTCTGGAACCTCAGCTTCCAAATGCTTGTACTTCTTGATGTGTAGCAATAAATATTCATAAGCTAGTCTCTTAGAAATGAGTGTACCCTCGTTTCCTCCATCCAGCAGACATCGCACGTTTTTGACTTGCTTTTCGTTTCTAATCTTCGCTATCACCGTCTGAAGGAATAAGCTTGGCAATTCTCGTATTACTGTTGCTACCGACTTGTTTTCCTCACTGTTTGTTTGTTCACGTTCCTTATTCATGCGAACCGAGCTGTGGTAATCTCGTCCGCAATTCCGACATTTGCCTAGACTTCGACAATCTCGTATCTGGTGATGAGGTCGTAGACATCGAAAACATAAACGTCGCTTCTTACTTTCTTCTCTTCTTTTGATTTTATCCAATGGACTATTTCTCCTAAATGATCCGTCTCATCGTAGAAGACACATTTATCAGCTCCAGTATATACTGCGGCTGCTGTTCCTAATTTATCTTGTTGTCGTGTTTTCACAGTGTGTGTGCCTTACGATCCGATTCTTTTCGATTTATTAAATCAGGCTCCATCTTGCTTTCTATTTGAGTGATCGTTTCCGACTCTCCACTTCGGTTTTAAGATGCTCAGTAAATTTGTTCCGCTGGGTATTTCTTCGTAAAGTCAATTCGTACGATTTCCGGAACTGCTCCCATCATCAATGGACACAGCAATGAGCCTTATATTTTAGTATCAACCTCCATTGTCTCCAAACTCCTTATATTGTATTCACAATGATCCAATAAATTTCTTAAAGCTACGACATCTTGTACTCGTTTTACGTTGGTAGATTTAGGAGAGCTTTCTGAGGTTGTTATGTTTTAAACAACAGTGGAATAGTTTTACCGGAAAAATAATAGTCCATACACAGCTAAATAATATTAAAAAGGATATCGAATGGTCCAATGTTCGATATCGAGCAAACCTCAAATTTATTCTTCTATAAATACTTCCTCTATAAATAATTTCAGTGAATTAGAGTCCACATCTGTACGAACAAAATATTCATGATGATGAATATTAATTCAAGTGACGAGCAATTCTATAACGTCGAAGAAAACTCGAGACAAAAACAGATCGTGTGTCGTATCAATCCTTCATGAAAAGAGAGAGAAGATCAGCGCCCATCTGGTGGCTATTAATAAAAATAATAGTCCATCTGGTGTTGCCATCTATGAATCATTTTTCTTTTTTTATAAAAACAGAGAAAGGCCCGGCTGGCCAAAAACCTTATCAATTATTCTAACACTTAATGATGACTTCCTTCTTTCCATATCTGTTAGTCAAAAGTTCTACAGGTACATCATAATTTTTACCATTGATAGCCAATCCCTTCACTACACTCAACGCTGGTTCTTGTAGTTATTAATTCTTCAAATGTAGCAGCTTGGCTTCTGGTTTTAAATCATTGTTGGTGTGAATACTTAGATTCAAACACGCCCAAAACTCGGTCCATTTTGTTATCTCTCTGCTGAAATTTGGTAAATTAATTTTGGGAAATTTTACCAATTCTCTTTCTTACTTCAGCCGGGACCCTCTCGTAGTCGTATTTGATTTTTCTTGCTGTGGCTTAGGTTCTGCACATCTTTTGATTCCTCGCAAAAACCCATCAAATCTGTGTATCCATCAATGATTTTTTTTCTTCATATTCTATTTCGATCAGTGCATCTGTTTCGAGTTCATCGCCATCAAGGTAAATACTTTATTTCCTTGTTAATATCTTTTTAGACCATTTCCTTAACCTTTAGTTGTGCATAATATCTTTTAACTGTATGTAAAGCGGGTAAGATCTTTGTTAATTCGGCTTCAGCTAGATTCAAAATGCAACTTGTTACTTGTTTTAACGGGGTCTGTTGTCTTTTGAGTTTATTCCTGTTGTAGGATTTATTATTCTTATTCATATTCATATCGTCATACTCGTAATTTCTTTTAAAATTATCTTTAGACGAAAATTTAACTTGGTATTCGATTGTTTATTATAAATGTTCGGGCTAATTTTCGCAATAATCAACTGCTAAGTTCATAAAAGTTCTTAATTCTTACTGCAATTCACTGAAATCCTTGGCAATTTGCTTCCTCAAGGTCTTTTCCGGGTTTCCGCACCAAACTATTTGTAGAATAAATAAATCATTAATTCCTATTCGAATCAAACAAACCACGTTTCTTTACTTATGTAGATTTTCGTTTTACTGTTTCTACGGGGAATACAAAACTTCCCCGAAAGGGTTTTACACGTAGTACCATCTGGTAGCGAATAAATGAACTTAAATTACATTAAACAAAAGATTTCTACAATAATCGTGCTCCACTGCTGGAATATTTACTTAGCAATATATTCCCCCGACGGCTAGGATGCTTTCCTTGGATGTAGTTTTCTTGGTTTCCTTTTTGTAATCAGGCAGGCTATTCAACACACTGATAATAATGATCAAAGGATTATTGAAGATTGACGTTACTTTAATTATTTTAAAGTAGTACAGCTTATGGACTGAAAGTAGCTTATGGACTTGTTATTTTGCATGAAATTGTTTGTGTTTAGCAACAGAATTTATATTCTTTCTTGATAATTAATGATGCTTATAAGCATTCGGTTCTATAATAGTATTCAACACACCGTGGAAGATGAGCTTGATTGTAAGATTCCTTTCTTAGAGGTTTTGATACTATGGATTGGTAATGGGTTTGATACAACTGTGTTTCAAAAACCTACTGATGCACTCATCACTGTTAATTATTTAAGTTCTATTCCGGATAGTTATAAAATTAGTTCGACTTAAATGGAGGTCGACAGGACGATAAAGGTATGCTCCAATGAGAGATTTGTTTCACCAGAAAAATTGAGTTCATTAAACAGGTTTTTTTAAATAATGATTTTCCCAATAGTGTCATTAGCAAATATATCCGGGATGTAATATGTAGGATTTATCACAAAAACAGATGTAAACTGCAGCCAGGACTTAGTAACTAAACATAAGATTTCTAAAAATCACTAAATATGTTTCTGAGTTCAATAAGGATATGGTCAATAATTTTAAACCTGCCTACCTGTTTAGGCATTGGGATCGTCTGCAGACTCAGGAATATCATTGGAATATCATTGGCATATTAAATAGTAGTCAACAGCAATCTGATAGAAGTAGGTTACTAAATAAGCAAGAAGCAATCTATGGTAAAAGCTGCAGCGCTGTTACTGAAAGAGCCTATCTGTACGTAAAAGAAACTAAGAGACCTTTAAAGATCCGACTTAATGATCATGAAGCAGCGGTTAAGAAGGGTAACCTTCAATATTCTACAGCAAAGCATAGCCAAAGGACTGGACACTCCGTTAACATCACCGAACCTATTCTATATGGTTTTATCAATCACACTTACTTAAGCAAATTTTATGAATCGGCTGTAATAAGATTCCAACGAAGCTACAACCAAGAATTATCAGTGACCAACGTTTTGAAATATGGGATTTAGTATTTCATAAAATCATGTACTTATGATGCTCAACAACAGACTCTAGACAGCAGACTTAGCCTATTTGACACTAGATGGCGTACCTTGACTTATTTCCGAGCATGTCACGAAGATTAATCAAGGGAATTTCCGGTACACTTGAAACTGGATCCCGCGTCAATGGGGATTCGAAACGTTGTGTAAGTTTCATTTTGTATTTATCAGTATATGTGTGCTTTTATAGTCGGCTTTTTATGAAAAGTTATAATGGAAATTACTTTTTACTAAAATTCAATGACAGGGATCTCATTAAATATATCTGAATTGATCATTGAACTGCTTCTCTTCATTGGTCAATTTAAGAGATTCATTCCGGTTTCCATAAAGCCTAATGCTGAAAATAGAATGTTTGATCCAATTTTAAATGTAACGTACCTGTACTTTATATGGCCTAATCATATTATCTCTTATGCGATGAATCGAAAAGCACAGTGCAGTGTAGAAATGATCATTTGTGACTCGTAATATGTCAGTAGTTGTACTGTTGGGGCATGTGTACTGGGGTTTCAAAGTTATAGACCACATTGGCTACATATGCTACCCAATATAGCCCAAATGCACTGTTTGTTTGTGAGCTTTTTTATCCATTTTCTAATTAAAAATAGCGTTTCAAACTTGCATCTTTATTTGCCAATAAGTAGTTATCTCAGATCCATTAATAGAAAGTATGAGTTCAAAAACTTATACTTTCATTAATTAACAAGCTTAATAAAAACTTAAAGCTTGTAGATCTTAAAGGGTACAGTTACCTTAATTAGTTCTTTTATTTCTAGTAAAAGGCCAATTTTATAATATTCGTAAGAATATTCTTGTTTTCCTATAAGTGTTAGTATTTTATTTTTCCAAGCTGCGAAAATGTTCCCAAGCAAAATACTCCAAAGCAAAGAGAATCTTTTTTTTCCCCGATGCCCTGGCTCTTGGCATTTACGTCTTTGGTATCAACAAAGAGCAGAAACTGTGAACTATTTTGCCAAAAAATCGTTACCCGGAGTACATCATAAGAAGAATATCCTACGAGGTAATCCAATGCCTTTGGAACTGTTTCCCAAGGACAGTTCCAAGAAATCGTTTACCAAGAACAAAAGAAAAACCTAAAAAGAGTTTAGGGTCAAAAGGAAGCATCGAAGAACCTTTCTTAACCAACTGATCCACTTTCTCGCTTCCATCAATGCCGATTTTTATAGATCACAGTCATACGTATCTGGACGATAGCAAACGTTTTAGTTTTTTTGTCTGAAAAAGTTTAGTTTTTCAACTGACATATTTATAAATTTTGGTGTTAATAAATTTTGAATGATGATAAACTCCATCTACATTGGCCATAATTTACACCAACGACATTTTATTAGTACTCTACATTTGACATCTGAATAATTATTTTTTTTTAATTTTTCTGTTTCTTTTAAGGCACTGAAGCCAGCAAAAACATTAATACAAAGAATGCACTTAGCTTGGTCAAATGAATCTCGATTCCAGGTAACCATTAATCATTTGTCTTGAAATTAGCTAGTTAATATATCACTTTTATTTATTTGTTGCATTAAAAATCTCTTAGTACAATAAAGCATTGTTTCCTTTGCTTTTTTTTAAAGTTGTTAAAACGACAAAAAACAGAATGTTTATATTTAAATTATAATATCCAAGTGTAAACATTTTGCATTTTCAAAAAAAAAATACTTAAATCCGCATTAGAGATTTAAAGCCTATTAATTTTAATCATCTTAAAGTTGCTCAGGGAGATTACGAAACAGATTAGTAATCAGATTAATATTTAATTGTTGGATATCTATAGAATCCACTATTTGCTTTTAATAGTTTTTGTGGTGCAAATTTCTGGACAAGGGAGTTAACTAATTTCTCCCACGGAAATTAGTTAGATTGTCTCACATCTGTTAATATGTCAAGCTTCAAGACGATTTTATTTCACAGTTCAAAAGTTATTACGGTGGATGTCTTCGGGTTCACTGAACCACCCAAATTCGCTGAATTTCATTAGATTTGAATTACTTGCATTTGCTGTATTGAGGATTCCCTCAAGTCTCAGATTCCCCTGAGTATAACAGGTGAAAAAAAGAGAGTTGTTAAGAGATTACAACAGGATTAGAAAGTGAAGGGGAGGATGTTTAGGAAAAAGAAGGGGGTAGAATAAAGACGTGACGTCATTGCTTGTAGTGCCATCTAGTATCAGGTTTTTCAATTATCTAACTTTTTTACCTTTCCCTTAAGCCTCATTTATGTAGAAACGCAGGCTACAAATTTAGATGAAGTAATTAACAATGATTTGAAATGTTTTAATGAATTCTATGAAAAGCTATATGAATTTAGGTTTAATGATTCTAAAAAGGTTTCCCCCAGAAAAGATACAATCCTTTGGATACATCGTTTATAGTAAAATCAATTGCCAAGTTGAAGAAAAGGATAATGGGATTCATAAATGAGAAGGAAACGAAAAAGAAAATGAATTTATAATAAAACATCAATTATGGATGGAATTGGGGGACGCTAAGCTCGATAACTATAAAACAAAATTGATCCAAGTTGTTCTATTGGATTAAACATTTCAAAAAAATACATGAAAACATAAGATAAACATTCTTGTAATACAAAACTGTAACATTTTTAAACTTATTTCGTTAGAAATTCCATGATTTTTGTTTATTTAAACAGAGAAATAAAAAAAAAATGAAATTTTATATATATTTTAAAAAAAACAGGGTTAATGCGATTCCAGGATATGAGTCGTTTACTGTACAGAAAATTGTAATACAAGAAGTTGCACTTGATAGGAAGGTTCTGGAAGGATTAGAAACTTCGTCTTTGGACTTCATTTGACTATCGAAAGATCGCGGCTATAGGGTCTTGATTAACATTAGGAAGTTGCGTTACTTTCAAAAGGTAAATAAAGGCGAAAAAAATAAGATGATAGAGGACGCCACCTACTTTGAGATTTGAACTTCAAATATGGCTACAAATTTTAATACATTTCAATATCAAAAAATTATGAAAATTTAAATTCTGAAAAAACAGAAAACTACTTCAACATACCAATATTTCTATTAAATTGTTTAGTTTTGTTATTTATTGAATTGATTAGTTTTATTTAATTATTACTGATGTATTATTTAACTTATCTCGTTCATTTAATATATTTTTTATTGTTATGTTCTATTCTATATGAGAGAAGGTTATCTTTTCTCCTTATTTATTTATTTTATTTTATGCAAGGTTGGAATACCTTGAAAAATTCTTTTGATATAAAGGACGAAATATCGGTATGTTGAAGTAGTTTTCTGTTTTTTTGATATTGAAATGTATTAACATTAGTTACACAAGAAGAGATTACACTAGCCTGCGAAAAAAAAAAAAAATTTCTCCGGCAAAAGGTTGAAGAGGTGATTTACC
>JAFIDM010000003.1:31464968-31475838 GCA_023159025.1 Thereuonema tuberculata | reverse complement strand
CAGATAAACTGACCAATATATGACCCTCACGTTTCTATTAGACAGAGAAAAAAAATGAAAAAAAATAATCATGGATTTTAAAAAAACAATCATGAATTACTTAATAAATAATTTTTTTTAGTCTTTACAATATATATTTTTAAAATTTTTCTTACTGTATTAGTTGGTCACTTCATTTTGTTTATCGGACAGTCCATTAGAGACATTCATTAGATACCATTACAGAAAATGTTGATAAAAAAAGAGCCATCAACTCATTTCCGCTTCATATTGAAAGATACTTTGATAACATTTTTATTTTCTATTTCTAATAAGGCAAAATAATCATTTACCACAACAGATTTCCTGTTCATGAATGAAGTTATTGATTAGAAAACAATGTGTTCATTTACGAAAGAAAGGGTGATCGATTGAAAACCTATCTTTCATAGGAAAATGAAGTGTGTTCAGGTCAATCTGAATTTTTTAGCATTCTTTTCAATAGGAAAATAAGTCTTAACCAATCAGTCACTCTTGTGTCCGCCTAAATAACTGTTGAACCGCTGCATGGATTATCTTGAAACTTGACTTGCACATTTAAGAACAAGAAACAATCTAACTGTTGTATCTCAAATTTTTCCTGTGTACTTGCTTTTCGAGAAATACGCGCATGAAGGTGATGCTTTTAAATTAGAACCGAAACATTGTGGTTGCTTTTTTCATGATTTGGAAAAACCAAAGAAAATAAAAAGAAAGCAATTTTTAAAGAATGTTGGCTTCAAGTTCTTTTAGAAACTTTTTGTTGACGTCGTGAATTTGTTAATGTTTTGAAAACATTTCAGAAAGTACATAAAGATATAATTTAAAAGTTAAGTTTCTCTTCTTGATCAATTTTCTTCCTAACCTGGCTGATAAAACAATTCTTTCCTTGGAAACTACCTACTTTTAAAAATGGATGATTTTTTTTTTTTTTTTTTAATATTTAAAGTTTTTCTAGAGTTGGTCTAAGATTTCTATAACTAGATAACAGGTAAGTGGATAACAATGACGATAATGGTTATTTTCTTTGTTAGGTCATGGCAACATTGAATTGTGATAATTTATATTCATTGTTACGATTATCTAATAAAAGGAAAACAGATATCAAAATCTCACTGTTAAGTCTTTAACAATAAGACTTCACCTTTATCAGAGAAAAAGGAATAGAAAGTGTGTTTTTTTATCTCTTTTTCTCTGATGTATATTTAACTTATTTTTTTAAAAATAAAATGTATTCTAAGTAAAACAATTGTTAAACTTGTTTTACTTATGACTACTTCATATATTCGTAGTGTATTAAATTATTATTAGAAGTCACTTGTGCCTGAAGGGTTGAGGGCCAATATTTTAACTCCTGTTTCATTATTTATCTTTTCTTGCTTGTTCTTGTTGAAGCCCGCTTCTGGGAGCGGGTGGGTTCCATAACTTTTCATTCCTTCTGAGCTTGTCATCGAGGGTAAATGTGGCTGATGATTCGAAATAATGATGAAACAACTGTTCCAGAATCCCGTCGTTGACAAGCTCTAGGCATGAATTTGTTGTTTAGTTTGTGCATGATGGGAAAACCCTCACTTTTTCTAAAATGTATCTTATTGATTTTGTTATTGGATCTTTACGTAAGGAGTTAGAGACCAAACCATCGACCAAAATAGCATTACTCAAGATATTACTACGATATCTTAAAACCCAAAACTAAATAAATGTTGTAATTTAACGTGTGTAGATTACGTATCTATTTTTAATATACTTATTTGGGAACTTTGCCATGATTTTTCCAGTATTTTTCTACTTGTCTGAGAGGCTCATAAATGACTACCACTTATTATAGAAACTAATATTAATTAATAATTGAAGTAATAATACTTAATTTACTTAGGTTGCCGATTCATAAATAATTATTGAAGTTTATGTTTATGCTTCTTAATAATTAAATGCGTAGATTTAATTTTCAATGCGTTACGAAAACTCATTGAGGCAGGCACATAAATTTCCTCATAACATTTTACTAGTGAGTTTTTTTAATTCTTTATTTCTACTTTAGAGGCTCCACTGCGATCCAGACTCTTAATATATTTTAAACAGAAGCGAATCAGAATGTTCCATAAAAATTAATTATTAGAAGATAATTTTAAAGTAAAATAAGTTAGTTATAGTATTATAGCAAAGTTAAGTTTAAATAAAGGAATTCTAATAGAAGCTTTATTAAATTAACTTTAAAACAAAAGAAAGGGTATTTTTTTTTAATTGCAAGTTAAGACACAAAATTATTGTTTTTTTTATATAATTTGAAAATTACGTTAACTTTATAAAATATAAGAAAAATGAATATTAACAAGAATATTAATTAAAAGCTGTAATTAATTACAACCTGTTAATAAATGTGAACGTTAACATTAATTTGAATTAAATAAATGGAAATATAATGAAATTCCAATTTTAATATATGTGAACGAAGAATTCTTAATAAAAAAATGTATTTCACTGAAATAATGAAGAATAATCTTTTCACATGGAATCAGCTACTTCCCAGAGTTTTCTATCTCATATAACAACATCGTCAAGAAAAGCCATTGGTGCCATTAAAGTTACAAAATAGATATCAGTTATTCCAAATTTAGTGCTGTTTTTTAATTTTCAATGTATTATTCACGTAAGTGATTGGCAGGTGCACCGTCACACCGACTTGGGCCAAAGATTAAGGGTATTGAGATTGACTGCCTTGCGTTTGCTGATGACATGGCACTAATTGCCAAAGACATCCCTGATGCACAGAAGCAGATTATTATACTGGAAGAGCAAGCAGCAAAATTAGGACTCCAAATTTCTTACGAAAAAACTAAATTTATGACGAATATCAACAACGCTCCACGTGAGATGACCATTAACACTAATAAAATTGCCAGAGTAAAGGAATTTAAATACCTAGGTGAATGGATCACAGAAAATTGCAACGAAAATAAATCTGTAACATCAAGAATTCAGAAAATGGAACTTGCTTTCCAACACACAAAGGATGTTTATAACAAACAATGCTTGTCCTGGAACTGTAAAATTCGCCATTACTTAACAGTGATTAAACCTGAAGCTCTCTACGCATCAGAAACGCTCAATCTCCAATATAAGACATTATAAGAACAATTAGAGATTAAAGAAAGGAAAATTATGAGAAAAATTCTAGGGCCCAGAATTAAAAATGGAATTCATTACCCCAAACCCAACACTGAAATTTATAAGCACATTTCTAAACTTACTGATACAATGAGAATGCGACGAATCCAATTTTTAGGTCATTTGGAAAGAATGAATCATTCCAGACTTACTTATCGGATCCACAAATTTTTACAAAACAAACGCACAAGACCAAAATGGTACAAACAATTAGAAAAGGACCTCATTGAGTTAGGATCCCCAAATTTACAGGATAGAAAGGTGGTCAGCCATATTGTTCACACAGGGAGATTTGAGGAAGATGTGAAGAAACCAGCACGCCGTGCTTGGTCGGAGGAGCAGAAATTGCATCAGTCCATCCGAATGAAGAACTATTGGGCAAGGAGGAAGGCTCAGAGTGTGTTGATTCCGCGTGGTCCTAAGTGACCCATTCGCGAAGAAGAAGAAGAAGAAGATTCACGTAAGTATTGAAATTACCTTCAGTTGCCTTCAGTTTCTGTGTTAATTTCACAGTATTCTTAGTAAAGGTATTTTTTTATCAGCAAAACTTCTTTTCAAACTGTTTGAGTCCAATCCTATTATTATGAATCGACGAATGAAGATTTAAGAAAAAAAGAAAGAAGAAAAGATGAAAAAAAGTTGTCGGAAGAGCAGTGGTGCCTTTAGAGAAAAAATGAACAATTTGGTCTCATTGTTGTTTATGAAAAAAGTTAGTGTTAATTTTTTTTTTTAAAACATCGAATAGAAAAAAAAATGCACATATTTAAAAAATAACAAAAACACATATTACCGTAAGCCAGGACGTTTCGATCTGTGGTAAACTTCAAGATCATGAAAAAGTGCGAATTGTCCTTGTCTTATGATAATATGTTTTTGTTATTTTTTAAATGTGTGTAATATTTTTTATTTGTAATTCGATTTCTTTCTATAGAATTTCTAAATTGCACTTCCTGATGTATTATAATTACTTACAGTTAACATCCGTACTAAGAATGTTATACGTTTAAGTTTAAAAATAGATTCTACACACTTACCTTGGTAAAATAATAATTTATCCAAGTTAAATACAAATAAAAGTACATTCGAATCTATTCCGCATGATGAAGCTGATCATATATCGGGGAAACGAATTCGGATGTATTTTTATTTTTTATTTACTTGAATATATTATCATCTTTAACAAGTTATGTGTGTAGAATCTATTTTTAAAATTATATCGATAATACACGTTAAATCGTAACTTTAGAGAGAATTGACATACATTATGCAAATGCAGTTAACATATGTGGAAATTCACAATCGTTATTGTGAATTAAAATAAATAATATAAAAAATTTGGTCAACTTGAATTTTACAACGTCAATTTTTTATTATTCAATATATGAAGAGAATTCAGTTTGATTATTGACAAGAGCGAAGTAAGTACAACAATGGAAGTGTGTAATAAGCTCGTGCAACAGTCGCACGCGAGAGCGTAAGTAGATTGGATGGTTTCGAAACGAAGGACAGTTGATTGAGAAAAATGGCGGTTTGACGATCAGAAATGCGTGATCGCGGAGGGAACTATATTCAATGGATTTCGATCGAATAAGTACTCTTATAAGGATCGAAGAGATATAGAATCTTGGATGTAGAAGAAATATAAAATATACAGGAAATTGAAAGATAAGTGTTTCTTCAATTTTGAGATTCAAATGGAAGTTGATAAAATGAGAATAGAAATAGGCCTAAATATTGTCTTCTTATAGTGAAGAGATTGTATTACTTCCATGTTATAGTTGAATTGATAACTAATCATATTTTATATTTATAGTATATAGATTTACTCCCTCGTCGTCATCAAAGTGAATATATCACGGTAAATGATTATATTGGAAAGGTATAACACTTTTCTCGTCTGGATGGAACATTTTTTCGGACGGATAATTATTCGAAAAATGGCTACTTGACTTGCAATCCCGGAAGAAGATTCATTATTGATCTCAGAAGATAATATTCATAATAGTTATCAAGGATTGATGTAAGTAGAGACTTTTTTATTTTTATTCGCGGTACAGGAACATACCACAGATCCAGAGATAGAACATTTATAATCATCATAAATCGTCAGATTCATCGAAAGGAAATTACAAGAACATATAAACAGTTTAACTGACTTTTTGGTTAGTCAGAAATGACTAGTGTTAACTTTATAGAAGATAAAGTAGAAATATCATTTTTATCTATTTAGTTACATACAGTGAAATAGGATATACATAAGGTGAAAGCTTTTGATACGTAGATATAATATTTACAGATACATAGCTACAAGTTATTTTAGAAGGCTAGGTGGAAAGCTATAATAACTAGAAAGTACATTCTAGATAATTTGTGAACTTTTAAGATTTCACTAGGTGGAAAGCCAAAGACTATAGCTGAACTGATAATATATAATAAAGTTTAGGATAGCAAGATATCAAGAACACTGTGTGAACTTTTCAAAGAACTTAGATATATGTGATTGAACTTTTTCCAAGAACTTAGATATATGTGTTTACCTGATAAATAAATGTGTGTTATTCAAGTTTTGTGCAAATACAGTTTTCAGCAATTTATTTAGGGCAATCTTAGTTATAGAAACTAAAGGGATATATATAGTATATCAGTGGCTAGTGAGGGAAAATAATAAGCTCTGCATGTGGCCCAAATTAACTTGTTGATATAAATTTATTTTCCGTATAAATTCTATGAGGGGTTGGAGAAACATAGATAGAGTCACACCATAGACAAGTAAGAAAATTACCCCACGGTGGATGGATGTACTGACTCGTTTGTTTAGCCAGTAATTCTACTATAATCTATAAAAGGTTACGGATTTCCCCAATTAACTCATTCCACCACAACATACAAGTGTTTATTTATTTTTATGTTTTATGATACATTTTTAATTACAAGTAATTAACTCAGTATGCGAAGTCTTACCATTCCAGGAAACAAATGAAACAACATAGTTACATTACTAAAATGTGATCGATTTCGACATCAGCGTTCTGTCGTTAACAAGTGTAAAGCTTACGATAGTTCCAATTTCAATAAAAAAAGGAATCATACAATAAATAACGGAAATTTATTCCACGACGTGACGAGGTTTCGGTGGAGACCAATCCGGTCTTCATGCTTCTTTCAACCCGAGGACTTCTGACAGGAACAAAAGAACATAAAAGCATCAACAACATGCAAATTTATTCATGACGTGACGAGGCTGCGGAGGAAACCAATCGATCTTCACTGTCGTTTCAAGTAATGAAAGCGCTTCCAAAAAATGAAATTTATGGATATTGGCTCAAAAATTTAGCAGGACTAAATCCGAAATGAACAAAACAATATAACACCGTATTGCAGACAGGTGGATGGGTGGATGACAAGTAGTTGAACGTTTTTGATTAAAAAAGATAAATATAAACAAAATCAATTATACGCAATTATAGATCCATTACTTGCTCATTAACAGTGCTCAACTGTTCATGGATGTATTATCAGATACTATTTATCAGCATTTAGCCATGGAAAATCTTATATCAGAAAAACAAAAAAATTGTCGGAATTCAAGTGGACAAAGGATCAATTGTTGATTGATAAAATGATATTAAATAATCTGCATGTTACTTGGATTATAGCTAGACTGTCAAGGCGTTTAAAAGTCTACCGCACAATTACATTGATGAAACAAATAAGGTTTGTGTGGACTCAAGAATATCAAGAGGAGCTTAACAAGAATGATGAGTGGCTAATGGTAACGAGCCAGAAAATGCCAAAATCAAGAGCGGAGTATTTCAGAGTGGTTTCATTGACGGTGTTGTTGCCCTGGTGATGGATCTGAAGCATCGAAGACATCTGAAAGAATTTTGCATCTATTGTATATGGATGATCTTAAATTATATGGGAAAAAAAAACAATGTGGGAGATATACACATACGGTCCGAGTATACTGCTGTAGATTTTGGAATTGAAAATTATACAACTCAAGGAAAATTCACTGAATCAGTTGTCGTTATTTTATGCTATTATTACTACTACTACTAATAATAATAATAAGATGGAGCTACCTTAAAGTATCTTGGATATTCGCAATCGATAAGAATCAATCACATAGAGACTGCAGCTCTTCTAAAAAAAGTATTGAATCAGTGGCTCCATCTCATCTTAACAACAAATCTTAAGGAAACACAACAAATCAAATAACACATATGTCATTTCCATCCTTACCTATTCCTTTAGAAGAATCCATTGGACTCCAACTGACATCCAAGAACTCGAAAGAATAATCAGACGCCAACTCACCTCACATAGAAAGCATCACCTATTAATGTGCACTAAGAGACTCACACTTCCAAGAGCAGACGGTGGTAGTGGGGTAGTAGACATCACACAGCTACATCGCAACCAAATATTAAATTTTTCACAGTATTTTTTACAGCAAACAAGAACAATCAGCATTATACAAAGCATTATACTTGAAGGTAATAAGCCATCATCGCTCAACCTGAGAAACATACTTGTACGCATACGACAGTGTCCAAGACACTGATACAAAGAATGAGCACAAAAGTAGCCATTACACTACAAAGAATTACAAGCCAATCTCATCGATAAATCCTCCAAGCTCTGCCTCATTGATTTAGATCTCCACCCAAAAACAGAAACATTCATTCTAACCATACAGGACCAAGTAATTAATACCGAAACTACCGAAAGCACATAATTAAGGATCCCACATTAATATCAGACAATTGTGGGCAATGCCTTCATGTTCCTGAAAGAATTCAGCATGCAAGTCTTGATCCAAACTGACTATAAATGTCGACATGATCAACTCAATGCATAATCTCCTCAATATGCTCCTCCCATATTACAAATACAAACCTGAAGCTGTATTAGAAAAGAACAACTATATATGATATTGGGACAGATCTATTCTTAGGGACACAATAGACCAGATATCACACTGAATGACAAAGAACAAAAACAACATTTCTAATTGGTGTGACTATCCAAAGTAATTACACCTTTTCACAATAAATTATCCAAATACTCTGATCTTGCTATAGAAATTCAAAAACAGTGGCACTTGAAAACACACTTCATAACGTTCCAATCACTGTCTGAGCAACTGGTCTAATCTCAAAGAATCTTCATCACAGCCTTAACCTACTGACTCTGCATCCGAACATAATCAAGCAAATGCAAAAAGCTACTCTCCTAAGTACATGTTATATAGTTCGAAAATGTCTATATTGGAACTTAGTTCATCATAAGCCATAGAACAGAATACGACCTTCGTCGTGAGAAAGAAAACTCCGATGAAAGGTCATATTAAGAGCACGAATCAAAAACTGAGCAAACAGCTTATAATAATCATTCATTCATTCATTTTATTTCAATTAGATTCTATCATAGTACTGTATCAACATGGGGTATAGTTGATACCCCATGGAGTACCTACATAATGATGTAATTCAGTTATTAGTTATATTTGATACAATTATTTTGAGATATAGTAAAAAGACTAAAATTGCCGATTATATATTAATTAATAATTATAAGATGAAAGTTTCTGAATAAGATATGTTGACATAAACAGTTAACTAAGTATACAAGATTGTTGAGTTTTGAGAAGGTATACATTAATAAAATCTATAAATAATATTTAAAAACAGTAAATGTAGTATATGTATATGAGACAACGTTGGTAGTATTGTTGCATGTGGAATAGTTCAGGCATATTACTTATATCCCTTCTGGAAGTAGACCGGCTCAGCCAAATCGAATTTGGAAAACCCGTTAAAAAATGGAGACTGTAGGGAAGAAGAGTGGTGGCGCCAAGCCAGTAACATCACCAGAAAAAGCAGCGGTAGCAGTCAAACTGACAGTCAATAGAAGGAGCAGTGCCAGTCGAGTCAGCTGGGCACCTCATTAGGAGAATAAGCGAAGAGATAGTAACAGTGCCAAAGGAATCAGCGGAGACAACCTAGTCAGCAGAGAAGTCCGAAGTGAAGTGACTTTAAGAAGCAGATGCAGGAGGTTTTCGGACATCCGCCCACCCATCGAATTCGCATACTCCAAAATAGGAGAAGCAGCGGGTGACAGTCGGAAGAAGCCGAAGTTCAGACGAAAATGCCGTGCGAAAGATGATCAGTGCAGATGACGAACGTATTGCCAACAATATTCACAATGATAGTGCAAAATTGAAAACGGATGTTCAGCTTTCATTGTTGCGAGGAAGTCGACAAATGCAAAATGAGCATTGTTGAACTTCAAAATGTTGCGTTCTCTCCGTCAACAATGGCGCGCTATCAAATAATGAGGTCATTTAAAAAGGAATAACATATATGACTATTTGCTCAACTATTCCACAAATCATAACCGCTTTCATTGGAAGCTATTCTTTTTGGATTATCCGTGCTCTTAAATAACAACCAATATAAATTCCTAACCTTATTTAATGTAAACTCAATCTACTGTAAATTCAAAGATTCACCAAGCCAAATTATTAAAAGGAAATAAGGTTAGGAATGTATATTGATTGTTATTTAAGAGCACGGACTGATTGTATATTTTCATACATCACATATTATAAACGCTATTGTAAAAGATATTGAGAGGAAACGATTGAAAAGAGCACAACAGACAGATTTGAATCGAAAGAATGAAGCCGAACGTAAAAGACGGTCAAGAACTAAGGAGACAACGGAAGAGACACACGAGAGACAGAGGTTAGACGCCGAACGACATCAGGCAGAGAGAGAGAAAGATAGAGAGAGACAGAGACTTTAGGTCCCCGAACTCTACTTCATCTAATATCCATCTCAACATATCTCTTCTTCAAACATCTATTTCGATCTTACTGTATACGGGGGCCTAGTATATTTTTAAAATTAAAATCATATACTATAAATTTTATTCAAAGTTAAAAAGCAAATAAATAAACAAAATAAAGAAAGATAAACAATAACAGTGACAAAATCAACATCAATGATATTGAAATAAGCGAATTTAAAATTCCAATATCATTGATGTTGATGTTTTCACTGTTGTATTTTTTCTTTCTTTCTTTGTTTTATCTGAAAAGTCACTTTCTATAATTGTTTCTATTATCTTTATTCTGTTATCTTATCGGTAATTTCTCTTTCCTATATTGATTCGTAATAGATTGTTCTGGAACCAGAAGGCAATTTATTAATGCAACAATGGAAGACTGGTGATAAAAAACACAATATTGTTCTTAGTCTTAAGAACAAACACAATATTATAATGGTGTTTGTGGGAGTGTTTTGGGGATCCAAAGACAACGAGTCAAGTTCTGGATCTGAACTTAATTAATTTATTACATGAAAAACATGGATTTTTATAGTATTTACAAAGCTTGATTTGATTGGCTAAGTAATTAAAAATATACAGAATGTTTGGATAAAACATAACGAACTTAAATTAATTAAATGATTCAACGTCTGCAGCGGAAAAGAATTTAAAAATAAACAGAATATCAGTAATTAGGAAATGCAAAGGAATAAATAACGATTAAGGATAAAAATGAATACAGATAAGTAAATAATTTCTAAAAATATTTTTATTTAAACTGTTACAACATTAGCAAACACATGGTAATTTTTGTAGAGAGCAAGACATAATAAAAATGAGAGGGTTA
>JAFIDM010000003.1:31452797-31464868 GCA_023159025.1 Thereuonema tuberculata | reverse complement strand
AATGGTTATTTTCTTTCTGTTAGGTCATGGCAACATTGAATTGTGATAATTTATATTCATTGTTACGATTATCTAATAAAAGGAAAACACACATCAAAATGTCACTGTTAAGTCTTTAACAATAATAATTCTTTAGAAATCTGGCACGGACTAAAGGGACCGTGCACAGATGGCCGATTTGGACTACAGCGCCATTGGCGGCTATTGCAATCCCAACTTATGGGACGCAGAGCCTTATTTCCTTTGCGAAAATATAGCTTGTTGTTACCCTGCGATTTCTACAAATCTTTTTCAGAGTAATTTATAGCCGAATCGATTCTCAAGAATGGCAGTTGTTTTCGTTTATATACGAATACATTGGGTAAGATAGTTGGTAAATAACTTGAACTGAGTGGGTGCATTGACTTTCTATTTTCAATGAAGTTCTTACTGCATAATTTTAAATTTTTAGTTGGTTCCCAAGTGGAACCATTTGGCCTATAAAACAATTTGAAAGAGATATACTGGTAATTATATAAAATTTTGTTTCTGTAAAGATATAATTACACAAAAGTTTGATTATTTACAGATAATAAAAATAAAAAGTTCAAATGGTCTTGCAGGAAAAGGATAAAAGTAAACATTTTCTGTATTTTTATAAGTACTATTATATCCAACAATGCAGCAATTAATGTTGCCTTTGCCCATTATTGAATTTTTTTGAAAGAATGGGCATGCAACCCTTCGTAAGCAAGTTATTCTTAGAAGCTCTCCTTATAATATTTCCAATTTCTGCTACCACTGGCAGCACCAGTAATGTGCACGGTCCCTATAGTTTTGGACTTCCACCTTTATCAGAGAAAAAGGAATAGAAAGTGTGTTTTTTTATCTCTTTTTCTCTGATGTATATTTAACTTATTTTTTTTTAAATAAAATATATTCTAAGTAAAACATTTGTTAAACTTGTTTTACTTATGACTACTTCATATATTCGTAGTGTATTAAATTATTATTAGAAGTCACTTGTGCCTGAAGGTTTGAGGGCCAATATTTTAAATCCTGTTTCATTATTTATATTTTCTTGCTTGTTCTTGTTGAAGCCCGCTTCTGGGAGCGGGATGGGTTCCATAACTTTTCATTCCTTCTGAGCTTGTCATCGAGGGTAAATGTGGCTGATGATTCATGATAATGATGAAACAGCTGTTCCAGAATCCCGTCGTTGACAAGCTCTAGGCATGAATTTGTTGTTTAGTTTGTGCATGATGGGAAAACCCTCACTTTTTCTAAAATGTATCTTATTGATTTTGTTATTGGATCTTCACGTAAGGAGTTAGAGACAAACCATCGACCAAAATAGCATTACTCAAGATATTACTATGATATCTTAAAACAGAAAACTAAATAAATGTTGTAACTCAATGTGTGTAGATTACGTATCTATTTTTAATATGCTTATTTGGGAACTTTGCCATGATTGGGTGGGGTGAGGATAGGAACAAATAATTATTTTTAAAACATTTTTTAATAATTATATTAAAAAGTTCGAAAAATCGTCGAACTACCTCGGGATTGAACCTAGTCGCAATCCAGTATTTTTCTACTTGTCTGAGAGGCCCATAAATGACTACGTCACTTAATTATTAATTAATATTAGTTAAACATACTTCTTCATTCTTCTTAATATTAAATATAAATTTCATCAGACTCCATGTATAATACTTCTTCATCTTTTTATTGGCAATATTTCGCAAAAACTGAGATCGTTTTGCTTTCTCAAGCCTATCTTTTTTGAATTATTTCTACAATAAGTCTACATTTTAACAACAAAGATCAGTAATGATACAGTAAGTTATGTTTCCATTATTACAATAAATCTTTCTACATTTTTTAACAACAATGATACAGTGAGTTTGGTTCAATTTTGTATGGATACATTAAGTGTATTAGTTTATACATTGAAGTAATAATATTTAATTTACTTATGTTGCCGATTCTTAAATAATTATTGAAGTTTATGTTTATGTTTACGCTTCTTAATAATTAAATGCATATATTTAATTTTCAATGCGTTACGAAAAATCATTGAGGCAGGCACATTCATATGCTGGTACATGAATTTCCTCAAAGCATTTTACTAATGAGTTTTTTTAATTCTTTATTTCTACTATAGAGGCTCCACTGCGATCCAGACTCTTAATATATTTTAAACAGAAGCGAATCAGAATGTTCCATAAAAATTAATTATTAGAAGATAATTTTAAAGTAAAATAAGTTAGCTATAGTATTACAGCAAAGTTAAGTTTAAATAAAGGAATTCTGATAGAAGCTTCATTAAAATAAACTTTAAAACAAAAGAAAGGGTATTTTTTTTTTAATTGCAAGTTAAGACACAAAATTATTGTTTTTTATATAATTTAGAAATGACGTTAACTTTATAAAATGATTAAATAAGAAAAATGAATATTAACAAGAATATTAATTAAAAGCTGTAATTAATTACAACCTGTCAATAAATGTGAACGTGAACAGTAGGCCTAATTTGAATTAAATAAATGGAAATATAATGAAATTCCAAGTTTAATATATGTGAACGAAGTATTCTTAATAAAAAAAATGTATTTCACTGAAATAATGAAGAATAATCTTTTCACATGGAATCAGCTACTTCCCAGAGTTTTCTATCTCATATAACAACATCGTCAAGAAAAGCCATTGTTACCATTAAAGTTACAAAATACATATCAGTTATTCCATATTTAGTGCTGTTTTTTAATTTTCAATGTATTATTCACATAAGTATTGAAATTACCTTCTTTTGCCTTCAGTTTCTGTGTTTATTTCCCAGTATTCTTAGTGAAGGTATTTTTTTATCAGCAGAACTTCATTTCAAACTGTTTGAGTCCAATCCTATTATTATGAATCGACGAATGCAGTTTACTTCACTGTTTCTTTTACAACCGCAGTGATCAATTAGAAAGATATTAATGATATGTTATTATTTGAAGCATATTGATGATATATGTTTTCAGATATGATATATTTAGATATTCACATAATCAATCAATTATTCCCTTTCAGTATTATTTGTACTGTATTCTTAAGGTATGTCAAGTACAAATGTTATGTTCATCGTTTATAACTTGTATTTATATTCAGAATTTGTACAAAGTCTTAATGTCGAAAATTTGATGAATTAAGATTATTAAGATCCACTAGAATAATATTTTTAGTTAGCAACTTTAATTTGACTATTTAAGAAAAAAATGAAAGATGAAAACATAAAAAAAAAAATTTTGTTAATTAAAAAAAAAAAAAATTGAATAACAAAAAACAAAACAAAAATCGCACTTTTTAAAAAATAAAACAAAAAAAATATTACAATGAGCCAGGACGTTTCGATTGCACTTCCTGATATATTATATATATATATATATATATACAGTCAGGGCCCCACAATGGGGGAAGGCAGTTGGTCCCTCAGCACTGGGGCCCGGGCTAAGATCTACAGTATGTTTATAGTGTAGAACAGGGGTGGGCAAGACGGCAATTTTGGGTGACCGCATGTGAGATTTCTTTTTTTTTTGTTTGTCAATATGGAGATTCCGATTTTTTTTTTTTGGTTAACATTTTGAAGATTCCGTTTTTTTTTAGTCTTAAGGTGACCGCTGCACTTGGAGTATACTTGAGGTAGCCCTTACCTTACAAAACTGCCCTATTGTAGAAGAATGAAATCGTGTGATATTTTCGGGATATTTTTGGCTAAGAATTTATGATTTTGTTCATAACATTGGGGGAAAGACCCGGTATTGCATTTGGTACCTGGTCCCAGAATTTGATGGGGGGAGGAGGCTGTATACAGTTAACATCCGTAATAAGAATATTAGATGTTTAAGTTTAAAAGTAGATTATACACACATAACATCTGCATGTTACTTGGATATTGCTAGGTTGTCAAGGCGTTTAACAGTCTACCGCACAATTAGATTGATGAAACAATAAGGTTTCTGTGGAATCAACAATATCAAGAGGAGCTTAACAAGCATGATGAGTGACTAATGGTAACGAGCTAGAAAATGCCAAAATCAAGAGCGAAATATTTCAGAGTGATTAATTATCATACTAACAAGACGGGTTTACGTGCACCGCATAACATTGGTATCAAAAATAGAGCCATACACCTGATTAAACACTAAACAGTTTATGAACATGAAAGAAATTACAACGTTTCACTGCCGAGAGACAGCCTTCTCAAGTGACTGAAGGCTGTCTCTCGGCAGTGAAACATATAACACACACTACATATAACACACGGGAAGACTACGAATTTGGAGGGTTTTGAACTGGGCCATGCGTTGGCCATCCAATCCATGGAAGAGGGAGAGTACCTGGGCTTCCAGCAAGCGCACATCATTGACAACGCAAACATCAAAAGCGCACTCAAGAAAACATACTGTGCTCGCGTTCACAACATCCTCAAAACACAACTCAATGCCAGAAATAAAATTAAAGCCATCAACACTTTTGCCGTCCCCACACTAACATATTCGTTAGATGGCTGACGAGTGGTGAGCTGTTTGAGGAGACAGAAGGGTTAATGATCGCGATACAGGATCAAGTCATACCCACACGCAACTACAAGAAACACATTCTACACGACGCAAACACACGCGATGGCAGATGCAGGAAATGCCACACTACGCATGAGACGATCGACCACATAATATCAAGCTGTCCCCTTCTATCCCAAACAGACTACCTCCACCGACACAATCAGGTAGAGTCGATCGTTCATCAACAGCTAGCACACAAACACTCACTCATTAAGAACACGGTCCCATACTACAAGTACACACCACAAAGCATACTAGAGTCAACCTCATATAAGCTGTACTGGGACCGCCCCATTCACACAGACAAAACTATACATCACAATAGACCTGACATCACACTTGTTGATAAGGTCAACAAACAGACCTATCACGTTGATATTGCAGTGCCTATCAGCAAGAACAGCCGTGCTGGCGTGGTCGTGCGGTCTCGGCGGCGGCCAGCCGTGGCGTCCAGTGCGCCAGTTCTTGGATTCGAATCCCGGCAAGGGCATGGCTGTTTCAATTTCCTTTCCTGTGTTGTCCAGCCTCTTCTTCACTTTCTCTTCGGTCTGACGTCATTCCTTAATGGCGTCCTGGGGAAGGCAACGGGAAACCACCCCAGTATCTGTTCCCTAGTATATCTACGGCTTCTCCTAGGGGTTCGCCCTTCGGGGGTCACTAGGTTCCGTAGACCGCGTAACTTCGTATATACGAAGATCGCACATGATGATGATGATGATGATCAGCAAGAACATGCAGAAAACTCACGCAAACAAGATAAGTAAACATACAGACCTAGCATACGAGCTCCAAAAGCAGTGAAGGCAGGACCGAGTACGTGTTGTACCCATCGTCCTGTCCGCCACTGGTCTGGTGCCTCACATATTGCACCACAGCCTCAGCACACTAGGACTTCATAAAAACACTTACGCACAACTGCAGAAGGCTGTGGCACTCAACACAACATGCATAGTTAGGAAATTTATGAACACAAGCCCCCATCCCTAACTATTCTTCCAAATTTTTTGTTTTAATACTTGGCAATATGTGCTTTTGTCCTTGACCCGCCATATTGTCATATTGTCTTAGCTAGGGAAACCCATGGTTTGAAACTTTTTCGAGATAATAATAATAATAATTCGATATAATAATAATAATGACAAAATACCAGTCAATAAAAGATACGTCATGACTGAACAGTACCATCCCAGTAATCCCAGTAGTTATATCCATATTCACTAAGGACTGGATTTCACTCAAGGACAATCTCAATTTAGAAGATTGGTATCTAAAGCAATGCAGAAGGTGATATTCCATGAATATCGTCAGGAGAATCTTGGTGATATTGTTACTTGTGGAATAGTTCAGGCATATTATCTTATCTCCCTTTTGGAAGTAGACCGGCCTAGTTCAGCCAAATCGAATTTGGAAAATCCGTTAAAAAAGGGAGACTGAGCTAGGTTAGGGAAGAAGAGTGGTGTCGCCACGCCAGTAACAACACTAGAAAAAGCAGCGGTAGCAGTCAAACTGACAGTCAACAAAAGGAGCAGTACCAGTCGAGTCAGCCGGACACCTCATTAGGAGAATAAGCGAAGAGATAGTAACAGTGCCAAAGGAGTCAGTGGTGACAACCTAGTCAGCAGAGAAGCCCAGCGACTGAAGTGACTTTAAGAAGCAGATGCAGGAGCTTTTCGGACATCCACCTACCTATCGAATTCGTATACTCCAAAATAGGAGAAGCGGCAGGTGACGGTCGGAAGAAGCCGAAGTTCGGACGAAAATGCCGTGCGGAAGAGGATCTGTGCAGATGACGAACGTATTGCCAACAAGAAATAAGTAGAAGTTCAGACTTTGACAGCATGTAATACGGAACGACATACGGAAGAACATGTGCCCGGGATCAGGACGAAGAAGACGAAGGTTTCAGAATCCTGGAGAAGAGCCTTTCCTGACGTGGCCGTATCTGTCACATTTTGACGACAACTATCCGGCGCAGCTCAACAATGGAAAAGGGTGTGCCTGTGTAAGTGTTGTGTAGGCAAAAGGCGCAATTGTTGTGATTTCCAATATTCAGTGATTGTTGAAACTGATGTTCATTGTGATTTCCAATATTCATATTAGTGGTGCAACAATGGAAAACGGGTGTTCAGTTTTTATTGTTGCGAGGAAGTCGACAACGTAAAATGAGCATTGTTGAACTTCAAAATGCTGCATTCTCTCCGTCAACAATAACGCGCGCTATCAAAGAATGAGGTCATTTAAAAAGGAATAACATTTCACTATTTGCTCAACTATTGAACAAATCATAACCGCTTTCATTGGAAGCGATTCTTCTTGGATTATCCGTGCTCTTAAATAACAACCAAAATAAATTCCTAACCTTATTTAATGTAAACTCAATTTACTGTAAATTCAAAGAATCACCAAGCCAAATTATTAACAGGAAATAAGGTCAGGAATGTATATTGATTGTTATTTAAGAGCATAGACTGATTGTATATTTTCATACATCATATATTATAAACGATATTGTGAAAGATATTGAAAGTAACCGATTGGAAAGAGCACAACAGATAGATTTGAATCGAAAGAATGAAGCCTAACGTAAAAGACGTTCAAGAGCTAAGGAGACAACGGAAGAGACACAAGAGAGACAGAGGTTAGATGCCGTACGACATCAGGCAAAAAAATAGAGAGACAGAGACTTTAGGTCTCCGAACTCTACTTCATCCAATATCCATCTCTACATATCTCTTCTTCAAACATCTACATCGATCTTACTGTACACGGGAGCCTAGTATATTTTTAAAATTAAAATCATATAGTATAAATTTTATTCAAAGTTAAAAAGCAAATTAATAAACAAAATAAAGAAAGATAAACAATAACAGTGACAAAAATCAACATCAATGATATTGAAATAAGCGAATTTATAATTTCAATATCATTGATGTTGATGTTGTCACTGTTGTTATTTTTCTTTCTTTCTTTATTTTATCTGAAAAGTCACTTTCAATAATTGTTTCTGTTATCTTTATTCTGTTATCTTATCGGTAATTTCTCTTTCCTATATTGATTCATAATAGATTGTTCTGCAACCAGAAGGCAATGTCTTAAGAACAAACACAAATAGTATATACCATAAGTCTTCTTAATTCTCCCTCTTCTAGACATTCTATATATTGAAAGGTCTTCAAATCTTCAAATAATACAAAAATAAATGTATAAAATAATACATTTATTAAAATAAACATCTAAATTTTCGAAAAGACATAACTTCTTTTCTTTTTCAAAGCAGAAAACAACAACAATACGTTACAAACAAATAGAGGAAAACTATACATGTGCAAGACACTCATGAAATTGTATTGTTACAAACAATACTTACAAAGTATTACTCTCCTAATTCTTTTGTTTATATTTTTGAAAAAAATTTCAAATTGCCGATCAGTACCAAACCAAATTACTAAACTATCATCAGCATAACGAAAATATTTTAGATTATATTTACCTTCATTAAGAAATTTACATTCAAAATAGTTCATGTAGATGTTGCATAATGTGCCTGATAACGGTGAACCCATTGGAAAACCTTCTATTTGTTTGAACATTTTTCTTTGGTGTTTAAAATAAGAATTTTGCGTTATCAGTTCCACTAATTCCATTAAATCTCTATTGTCCAAATTATATTTTAATAAAATTTCTTTGTTTTTGTATGCCAAATCTTCTAGTATATTTAATGTTTCCTCAACAGGTATGTTTGTGTACATATTCTCTATGTCTAATGAGTATAAATGAAATTTTCTGTTATTTTGAAACATTTGTTCAATTTTCTTAATTAAATCTTGTGAGTTTCTGATTATTAATTCTTCTCTGGGAAGTTTGAAGTTTTTTATTATACTATTGACATATCTTGCAATATTTTGAACATGGCTTCCATAAGCATTGATAACAGGTCTAATGGGGTTACCTTCTTTGTACGTTTTTATACGCCCTTCTAAAGTGAGTGTTTTGCTGGCTTCTTTCATAATTTCATTCTTTTGTTTGAAATTTATTGATTTTTTTGTCTTTTAAATCCTTTACTATATTTTTTACTTTATTATATAATGGGAATGTAGGATTATTACTTATTTCAACATAATGTTCTTTATCATTAACTAATTCATCCATTTTCTTTAGGTATTCATTTCTATCCATTATAACTAAGTGGTTGCTTTTATCTGATTTTGAAGTATATATTTCTTTATCTCTTCCTATTTCTTTTAATATTTCAATTTCTTCTTTATTAATGTTAGTGATAGGATTCTTATAACCTTTCTTTAATTTCTTAATTTCTTCAAAAAAATTTTCTTTATCCTCTCCTAAACTTTCTGATATTTCATTTAATTTAGCTAAAGTAATTATATAATAAACCTTAGTAAGAGAAAATTCAGTCAGAAAGAAAGAGAACTTTTAAACAAAGGTTTGGATTTTGTAGTAGAAAAAGTAGAAAACTTTATTAGAAGTTTAGCTAAATTAAATGCAACATCTACATGAACTATTTTGAATGTAAATTTCTTAATGAAGGTAAATATAATCTAAAATATTTTCGTTATGCTGATGATATTTTAGTAATTTGGTTTGGTACTGATCGGTAATCTTCAAAAATATAAACAAAAGAAATAAAGACATAAAGTTCAAAATGGAGAAAGAAGTGAATAAGAAACTAAATTTCCTTGACCTGTGTTTAGAAAATAAGGACAATACAATAGTTTTAAAATATTACAGAAAAGAATTCAAGAGTGACCATTTATTAAATTTTGCATCAGGACATAGTTTTCATATAAAAAGAAATATTATTGAGAACTATTTAAGAAGGATTGATAGATCATCAAGCAGTGAAGAAGATTACCAAATGGAAATTGATAAAATGAAAACAATTCTAATGAAAAATAGATATACTGAAAACTTTATCAATAATTGTAACCAAAAGTTCAACACATTCAAAATAAAGGAATTAGATATGGATAAGGAAAAGAAAAGAGTGTTTATCCCTTATCTTAATAAAAATAGTATTGGACTACAGAAGATTTGTAAAAAAATTAACATTGATGTGGGTTTCTATTATAGTAATAAAATAAAAAATATTATTTGTAATAAAACAAATACCAGTGACAAAAAAGGGGAAATGGGAACTATTTACAAAATAAAATGCATGATTTGTGATGCGTTCTATCTAGGAGAAACCAAAAGAACAATAAAAGAACGTGCATTGGAACATAATTACCACATAAAAAACAAATTAAAGGAGAAATCTGAATTGGCTGAACACTGTATGAATAAAAATCATTGTGTAAAAAATGAAATCAAAATTTTATGTATTGAAAAAGATTGTAAATCTAGAAAGATTATGGAAAGTTTACTAATTAGAAATATAAAAAAGATGAATCCCACCCAAAACATTTCATGTAAAATAAGTTGTCAAGACTCACACGCTCATAATGCTTTCACTGGTAAAAAGATATGAGATCTCATGTAGAGCCAAGCCCCTAACTCTACAAGGCCTAACTCTACAAGCCCTAACTCTAAAAACCATATATCTTGGTCAAAAAGTATGGCTTGGTCGTTTCGTGGCTGTCGCACAGACAATCCCAAGGAGTTATGTAAAGGATATGGAGTATGCCAAGGCATACTTTTTGACCAAGATATTGGGGTTTTTAGAGTTAGGCATGTAGAATGAGGGGCTTGGCTCTACATGAGATCTGATAACTTTTTAACAGTGAAAGCATTATGAGCATCTTGGCAACGTATTTTACATGAAATGTTTTGGGTGGGATGAAATAGTTCCATGAAACGGCCAACCCATAAGTTTTGACCAAGATATAGGGTTTTTAGAGTTAGGGCTTGTAGAGTTAGGCCTTGTAGAGTTAGGGGCTTGGCTCTACATGAGATCTCATATCTTTTTACCAGTGAAAGCTTTATGAGCATGTAAGTCTTGGCAACTTATTTTACACGAAATGTTTTGGGTGGGATTATCTATTACAACTAAATTTAGTTTTAAGATTATTTAGAAAATGGATTTTTTTCAATACCCTACTTTTCTGTTTTTCTATTGGTCAACTTGGATATACAAGCTGTTTGCACTTTTGTAAGAAATCACATTATTATACAGTATTATTTAGGCCGAAGCATTGAGGGTACGACGTATTTCAGATCTTAATAAAATCCAAAGTATAAAAGCTAGATAAATGAAACTTAGCGTATTTCATTAGTATGGTAACTGCATCTTATCCTGAAAATTTGAGCTCTCTAGTATTATCCAGGCCGAAGCTATGAGGGTTCGATAATATATAACCAGACCCCCCCCCTTTATGAGGGGTTGGAGGCTGAAAGTTACGGATTTCTTAATTTTTGGGTTGTTTGTGTGCTAATCCTAGCCTGCATACCAAATTTCAGCTTTCTAGGACTTCAGGAAGTACCCTAGAGGTTTTGATGATCATGAGTCAGTGAGTGAGTGAGTGAGTGAGTGAGTGACGGAATCGATGTATTTTAGGTATTAATAAAATCCAAAGTATAAAAGCTACATAAATGAAACTTAGCATATTTCATTAGTCTGCTAACTGCATCTTATCCTGAAAATTTGAGCGCTCTAGTATTATCCAGGCCGAAGCTATAAGGGTTCGAAAATACGACGAAACACTTCCAGAAAAGGTACGTAGTGCCCTTCCTGCCTTCGGCTCGTCTTGGCGGGGGCACTGCCGTGCCCCCAGATATAAATAGAATGAAGGTGTTAATGTAAACAATTTTATTGTCGAAATGGCCAAAGAGATTAATAATGTATATTCAAATTATAAAAATAAAGTGGAAATTAAAGAATTAGGAGAGTAATAATTTGTAAGTATTGTTTGTAACAATACAATTTCATAAGTGTCTTGCATATGTATAGTTTTCCTCTATTTATTTGTATTGTTATTGTTTTCTGCTTTGAAAAAGAAAAGAAGTTATGTCTTTTCGAAAATTTAGATGTTTATTTTAATAAATGTATTATTTTATACATTTATTTTTGTATTATTTGAAGATTTGAAGACCTTTCAACAAACACAAATGGTGTTTGTGGGAGTGTTGTTGGGATCCAAAGACAACGAATCAAGTTCTGGATCTGAACTTAATTAATTTATTAAATGTAAACATGGATTTTTATAGTATTTACAAATCTTGATTTGATTAGCTAAGTAATTAAAAATATACAGAATGATTGGATAAAACATAACGAACTTAAATTAATTAAATGATTCAACGGCTGCAGCGGAAAAGAATTTAAAAATAAACAGAACATAAGTAATTAGGAAATGCAAAGGAATAAATAAATAAGGTTAACGATAAAAATGAATACAGATAAGAAATTTTTACAAAAATACAGATAAATAAATAATTTATAAAAATATTTTTATGCAAACTGTTACAACATTAGCAAACAATGGTAATTTTTGTAGAGAGCAAGACATAATAAAAATGAGAGGGTTA
>JAFIDM010000003.1:31441083-31452697 GCA_023159025.1 Thereuonema tuberculata | reverse complement strand
ACGGCCGTTCCCAATTTCCTTCCCATAATCTAAAATCAGAAAGGCAAGACCTGTTTAGTGTAAGCCACCGCCAGCCTGGCAGTGGCCCCACAAACAACCAAAAACAAAAACAAAAAACAAATTACTGCTTCTCTCGAAGATAGCACAAACCCTCTCCTAAGAATGATTAGACAGAAGAGAAATAAATAATAATATAAGGTTCAAACAAGTAACAATAAAGTTTCTATTTTGTTCATGTGCTGTTTTCTTTTTCTTTTCCTTATTTACTTATTATCCCAGCACGTTAAACTTTCTTTGCAACTTGATGAATTATTAAGATAAACTTAATAATTTAAACAATTGGTTAGTTATGGAAGACATAAATATTGATTTACACAAGTTAGAAGAAAGTAAAAAATGTTAAAATTTATCTTGAAATATTGATATCATGGATTTCGAAACTGCCTATTTGGAACAAAAGGATATGAAAAAACAAGAGTAAAAGAACAGCTTCTAACATTGATCATATCTTTACAAATCTTATAAATAAAAAATTCATTACTTATATAATTAAAGAAATAGTATCAAATCATTACCTAATTTTTTTTACGACTAATGAATCACAAACTGTTAATCATAGAAAACAAAAAATAAAAAGAATAAAAAAAATTAAATATACACTTGTTAAAAGAAAATATGTTACACCTACTGGATAATATAGAAAATGAATTAAATAAAGATCTTAATATGGTTTACGATAAAAATATAAAAGAAGAAATCCAAATGCTTAATAAAAAAGAATTCGACATATTATAAAAATAAAACTGATTTGGATATTATAAACATCAAAATTTTGAAAAAAAAAAGAAAAAACAGAATTTAAAATAATGGGTAATAAAAGATTTAATTAATGAAATACAAGAGAAGCCGTGCTGGCGTGGCCGTGCGGTTTAGCCGGCGGGCTGCCGTTGTGGCCGATGCGCCAGTACCCGGGTTCGAATCCCGGTGGTGGCATGGCTGTTTCTTTCTTCTTCTGTGTTTCGTCCGTTTCCCACCTGGGACTTACTATCTAGGGTTATCCTGGACGGGGTATAATTCTCGTCCCCCCTTTCTTAAATTTCACTAGCCTCGCCCTGACGTTGTCAGGTTGAGCTAGTTACGTGGTCCCTAGTTGGCCAAATTCGATAAAAGGAAGGAAATACAAGAGATATAGATTTTATATAGATAAACTATGTAAAAAAATAACAAATCTATTATAATGTATTACAATAACTATAAAACTTTAGAAATAAATTAAATTCGAAAATCACAAAAATCAAAAATAAATACTTTTATAATAAATTTAGTAATAGTAATAATAATTCAAAAGAATATTGGAGTGAAATAAATAGACTTTTAGGTAAATCACAAACACACACACAAATAACTATAGCAGAAAAATAAAGAAATACTAAAATTTTCTCAAGTTATGGAGGGAGACAATAAACAAAAAATTCTATCATATATTCTGTGACTATTTCTCCTCAATAGACAGTAGATATAACAGTGACTGCAATGAAAAAAGTTATAAAAGAAAATTATAACAATTCAACTAAAGATACCATAAGTATTCACGAACCTAGGAATTTGAGATTTCTAATATAATAAAAAATATGGAAAATAGAAACTCAGTAGCTCTTGGCTTAATAACTATTAGAGATATAAAAAATATAAACATGGTTTTTGAAAAAACAATAGTTATTTTATTCAACCGAATAATAAATACAAATATTTATTCGCATCAATTAAAAGTTTCAAAAATAATTCCAATTTAAAAAAATAACGTTAAATTTCTGTTTGAAAATTACAGACCTATTACCATACCTTCGACAATAAATAAAATAATAGAAAAATATTTACACAAAAAATACAATAATATAAAAATATAAAAATACAGTAGTAGAAAAATATTAGCACAAGATTTTACAATAGTATAAAATATAGTAACTGAAAAACAATATGCCTATCAAAGTTTAAAAAGTACAATGAAACTTTTAGAAGATATTAATATCCAAATTATTAAAAATTTCAACAAAGATAAATGAATAGTTATTACTATTTCTATCTTATTACTATCTAATTACTATTGACTTAAGTAAAGCTTTTGATTACTTTTAAAAACATTAAACAATAATGGAATAAGAGAGGAATTATTTTAAATTTTAAACAGTTACATAAAAAATAGAAAAATATGCATAAATATAAATAATAATATAAGTAAGAGGGAAAAAATGAATTATGGAGTTCCTGAGGGTTTCAAGTTAGGATCATTGCTTTAGATTCTATATATTAATTCTATATATTAATGATTTGTTTCTGTAATAAAAAAATGGCATATTTATATTTATGCAGATGACATTACAAGTTTTTCTGTTGACACAAAACTGAAATTGAAATAAAACTCTTAAACAATAATGTTCAAGAAGATTTCAACATAATACAGTAATACATGATAATAAGCTCTTAATAAATAAAAAAAATAAAGACTATATTAATAAGACCAAAAAAAAAACAAAAAAAAACAAAGAAACAATTTCAACTCTATAATATATTTCCACTCATATTTATGTTTCAATAAAAACACAAATTACTGTAATTCATGTTCAGTTCAATTATTAGTTCTGTAAATGAGTTTAAATATCTAGGAATTATTATTAATAATCGTTTCACTTGGAATTGTCATGTAAATATTTTACATAAGAAATTAAACTCTCTGTATTTAAATTTTCTATTACATAAAAAATATCCCACCACTAAACACAAAAATACTTATTTACTATACCGTTTCGACTTTTTGTTAAATTATAGTATTACTATATGGGCAAATGATATAACAAATGATATAAAGTTAGAAAATTTAAAAATTCTTCAAAAACCGTAAAAGTTCTAAAACTTACATTTCCAAAAAAATGTGGAATGACACAAAAAAGAGGAATTGTTTTTTACATAAATAGGGCATTTTGTTTCCAAAGGAAATATATACTATAACATTATCATACAAAATTATTATTATATTTCAGAAACAAAAAATAATAACAAACAAAATTATAACTTTAGATCTGACAGTAATATAAAGTTGGCATCTCCATATATTAGAATATGCAATTTTAATTACAAAATGGAAATTTTATTAACAATTTAGAGATTGATATTTTTGATAATACCAAACATATTTCAATAGTAAAAGAAAGTTAAAACTTTGGTTGATTGAAAATTTCTAAGTATGTTGTAAAAAAAAATATTTTCACTGGTATATATATATGAAAAAATATATTGTAAGATACTTAATGTTTATGAAAATTAATAATAAATGGCATCTTTAAAATGTTTAAAATGAATAAGATTCAGTACTGTATGTTAATTCTTATATTCTTCTTTTTTATGTTATCATTATGATTTTTTCTTTCTTTCCTTCTGTAACATTTTCTATGTACTAATATAACTCCAGAACCTAACTCCAGAAACCGTTGGATAGGGTAAAGCTCCAGAACCCGTTGGATAGGGACTCTTTCCCTAACTATGCAAGGAGTTTAGGGATGTGTGGTTGTGTCCATATATTTCCTAACTATGTGTGTTGTGTTGAGTACAATAGCCTTCTGGAGTTGTGCGTATCGGGTTGGCCAAAAAAGTTCGTTCCGTTTTTTGACGTAAGGTTTTGACGTATTGGTGAATTTCGTATCTTCAGTTTGAAGATGGAAGAAAATAAGCACGCAAGACCACATTTAGATGACCAGGCAAGAACTGTTACATCTTGGCTGGGAAATTCTGATTCATCCGCTGTATTCATCAGACATTACTCCTTCGGATTTTCATTGATTTCCATTTTGTAAATTCTCTTAATGGAAAAAATTCAATTCCTGGAAGACTGCAAAAGGCATCTGGAATAGTTCTTTGCTCAAAAAGATCAAAAGTTTTGGGATGATGGAATTATGAAGTTGCCTGAAAGATGGCAGAAGATCGTGGAACAAACCGCTGAATATGCTGTTCAATAAAATTATTGGTGAAAATTAAAAACGTATCTTATATTTTTACTTAAAAAAAAACGAGCGAACTTTTTGGCCAACCCAATAGATGAAAGCTGTAAGTAATTATAACATATATTTTTTTAAATAAATCTTTTTAACTACAATTTCAAAGATTTTATGATATTTTTTTTTGAAATTACGGTATTCAAGACAGTCTTTATTTATTTATTTTACAGATCTGCGTCACCGTTTTCAACTACTGCTTTATTTTAGTTCAGTTTGGTGCCAATAAATCTTCTAATTGGACTCAACCAGAATTTAATATCAGTTTGTGTAATAAATCTTGAGATCAAATTTTAATAAAAATGAATGATTTTCATTATTTCTATTTTTATAAATATTCTTTTAATATTACAAAGCATTCTCACTTCTGAATCACATCCAGTAGGGTATAAAAAATAACACTATCTGAATTGAAAGGATTTCGTTAATTATACATTTAGGATAAGACTATTTCTATGCATTCTCAGTTTCTACAATTTGAACATTCCAGAACATCGTCGTAAAACGAAAACCATAAATAATCGTAAATAAAGCATTTAAACAAACATTGTATGCAAGAATTTTGGCTTGCTTAAATTCATCTTATTTAAGCGAAAATGGGTCAGCACAAAAAAAAAAATAATAAATGCTATAAATAGTTTAATATTCACTTAATCACAGAACCTAACATAAATTGATGTGGACGTATCAGTGTTTGCAAATAAACTGAACACCATTGATAGTGTCATATCGCGCAAGTGTAGTATCGTCGAATCAGCTATAGCAAAAAGGGATGTAACTGTATACTCATATTCACAACTTAAAAATTATTCAAGGAATGTTGCACAGAATATTAATTTTTATTTTTGTATTAGTCTGTGAAATGTCATATTATTGATTTGAGATCAACGTGACATCGACATCAATTACTTGATCTTAAAAGATCAAGCACTTTTTTTGTTGTTGTTGCTATTATAACAAAGATTTGTATCATGAAAAAAAATAAAATAAAAACCTATGTCATCACTTATATAAAGATCAATACTATTAATATGAAAGATTCTTTTTAATTTTTTCTTTATTTTTTTTAAAATAAAAAACTTCAACGAAATATTAGACTCAGTTGTAAGTCAAAGTTATCAAATGAAAAATTTTGGAGAAACTACTACAAAATAAGTAAGAAAATGATAAAGTTCATTTGCCAACACGGAGAAAAATGGACGAATAGACATCTGCTGAGAGTTTTCAGTTACATTTCTATTCTACTTGTTACATCAACTTCTATCATGAGCTGTATTATTATAAACACTCCATATTATCGTTTTCGTTGATATATCTTCTTCCTTGAAAGGATCAGAATCCTGCCGTATTTTTCCATCTCAAAAATATATGATCGCAACTTAAGCGAGAAACAGCTGTTTTGTGATGTCACTTGTAAACATCATTTTAATTCATTTTAAAATAATTAAAGGTTTAATCAGCATATAATTAAATACCCTTTCTGACAACAAAAAAAAGACACACCGCAAAATGCATATCTCCGGGTAGACATGCAAATTTAAAAAATCGCAGCCAAGGAATGCAGAGGGCGACGCCACAAAGCATTTCAACCGCGCATTCTGGATTGTTTATAAGTAGCGTTTTTTGCTTGCTTTTGCTTTTCCGAACGTTTTTGTGGTTGGATGCCTTTCTGTAGCCGCTGAAAATGCCAGGACACACCACCCGAGTATCAACAACTGAGTGAATTTGACAGATTTGGCATATTTGGGCTTCAGAGAGCCAGGTTGGACATATTGTTCTCTCGCCCGCCACTTGCGTCATGGTGACACCACAATAAGACGTTGTTGGTAGCAGCGGGTCCGAAAATACACATACATACCAGTCAGGACGGCAGTGTTCGGCCGAGTGAAACCACTAACTGGTAGGATCGTGAGATCGGTCCTTAGAATAGTAACAATTTCCTCAAGTCTCATCCGAGGAGAGTGAATGACATTTCCGCAGTCTGTTATGTCATGACGAATCATTGCCACAATGCTGGCAGAGGCTGATTGGATGCCTGTATTCGTTGAGAGAACCACTGACCCCGTAGCATCGCCATCACCGCTTGTAGTGGTGTCGCCCAGAGCAGCGTGATATGTAACTGACTGGGCCACATAGTATTTGGTGATGAATCTAAGTTCTCACTTGACTGTCGAAACGACCAGGTTAGCGCGCCTCATCTCACCTAACTTCATGTTACAGCGTCACTCTGCCTTCACACTTAGCATCCTCGTTTGAGGAGCCGTTGCATATGACACCCAGTCACCCTTAGTTGACTTCGCAACTGTCACAGCACAATATTACGTTCAGGACATTCTTCGACCTGTTTATGCTGCGAGGTCGTTTTTCAGCAGGATAATGCCTGACCGCATATGGCGGTAGATAGTGTAGACATGGTGATCTGACACATCCTTGACCTGTCAGATCACCAGTCCTATCACCTAAAGAACATGTCTGAGACAGGTTGGGACGGCAATTATAGTCACCCAGCAATTCTGGGCGAGTTAGCTCAACACCTCCAAGACATTTGGATGACTCTTCCACAGGACACCATTAGACGTTTATATGCGTCAATGCCACACAATATACCAGCATGTTTGGCCACAAGAGACGGCCCCACAACATACTAACATATACCGATTCTCGGCCTGTTGTTCCGAAATAAACAGCTGCATTGCTCTCACAGTGTTCTGGCATCATTTTCTTTCCATTCTCCTTTGCACATGTTTCATCATGATCACAAATTTTTCCAAGTGTTTTTTTTTTTTTTTTTTGTTATTGGGTTTAGGCTACTTATTCTAGTAAGTTTGTGTATTTGTAAGTATATGTCTTTTTAAGTTTTTTTGTAGGTTAATGTTAGTCGTTTTTATTATTAATTACCAATTAATAAGTGTTCAGTGATCCTACAAATTCTCCGATTTCAAAAATGCAGAATTTGACTCTTATATAATCTTATGTAATCTCTCAAAATAAAATACAGTATACTCTCAATATCTCGAACTTCGATATCTCGAAAACCTTGATATTACATATTCATCTAATGTTAATTTTAATTCTTATGTCGAAGAGTTTTCACTCAAAACCTTGTTATATCGAATAGTTTTTCGAAGTAAAAAATGATTTTTTTCCGGAAAAATCGCCGTTCAGTTGTGTCGAAGCAAGTAGAAGTATTTTTCCAAGAACCTCTCACAGCCTTCATTATCTCTCTGACGGGTCAGGGACAATTTTTTTCAATTTAATGTAGTTTACGACTACTTTCAAAAATTAAAATCATCATTGCTGTATTTAGACTTATTGTGAACTATCATTACATATTTATACTTATTCTCATCTATCAAGACTCTAATTTTTAGAATATTATTCCGTATCTTGTGTTTTTACGTGAATTTTTATGTTTTGGTTACGATCTTGTTATCTCGAAAACTCGCTATCTCGAATTTTTTTTTAGCATCCCTTCGACTTCGAGATATCGAGAGTATACTGTATCTCGAAATTCCTTTTGATTATTAGAAGTTTATAATAGAACAGTTATTCATGCGGAGAATATTGTAAATATATTTAGTTTATGATATTTTACAATATGTCATTCTCACGAAAAGATATTTCCATTTCTGATTTTGTATTTTTTTCAGCATTATATTTTTTAATATCATCATGTTTTTCTGATACCTTTTATGGTTTTTATAGAGAATATGATGCCAGCAATAAAGTTTGTAGGCTAATTTTGAAAAAAATATTAACGTAAAAAAGTTTACCGCCACGGAGTTGGGGCGTAATCTCCATGAAACAGGAAGAACATGGGTATTTCTCTATTTTCACAATTTTACTTTAAATTTTTATCAAGAGCTTCTAAAAATTATAACAACAAATTTATCGTGCGGAAATAATATTAACATTACAATAAAAAAACTTCCATTTGAGAAAGAATACTCCGTAATTGTATTCGAAACTGTAGTCATTTTAATTTCGTTATTAAACCATCTTTGTCTTAGATAGATGAGTCGGCTATATTTTTGACATCTCAATTACAATAAAAAAATACACGCTGTTATCACGTTGGGATCACTGTGCTGTTAAGCCCCGCGATCACCATGCAATTTTTCAGCAACTTAGTCGTTCGATTTTGACGTCACGAGTTCATATAGACAGTTTTGAGCCCGTTTATATGCAACTTGACTGCATCTTTTGTCATCCGACTCGAGTTGTTCGTACACCTGCAACTCAAAAATTGCATCGAAGTCGCTGGGAATTACCCAATCACAGGGCAGCGTTAGAACACGTCAGTCGTGACGTCACAGCCATGGAAGAAATGGCGTCGAAAATGATATTCGCCGATTCGATACGAAGACATGCTCGTACTCAATGAATATCAAGAGTATTGCGAGTTTCTTTCATGCATAAATAAAGTTTATACTGAAATGCAGAAATTGTATGCGGCAGAATTTAGCAGAGAGGTTTCAAAACCTCGATTTTTCGGATTTTCACATCGGGTTTGGGAAACGCATTGCATTATGGGATTCCTTCTATCACCGCCGACTTCATGTCGAGTTGCATGGTGTTCGGGGTTTGACAAAAGTTTATATCAACTCGTTACGTCAAAATCGGACGACTAAGTTGCTGAAAAATTGCATGGTGTTCGCGAGGCTTTAGATTCTGGGAGAATCCAGCTGATGATGGTTAGGAAATATGAAACAGCTGTTCTGGATTCCCTGTATAGAAAATACTAAGAACAGATCAGTGAATTCCTACTTATGTACGTGTATATTTGTTATTGTAAAGCTTCTTATAATTATGCTTATGATATTTGTTTTAAATCTTTATTTCAAAAAAACTAAATAAACCTATTGTTCTAATTCATCCAAAAATAATTCAAAATTTCATATAATTTAATCCAGATGCATATTTCGGATGTGTTTGCACCCATTTTCAAATCTGGCGAACCACAAATTTAAAACTGAATACAATAAACAATTAAAATACATTTCTATACAAAATGTATCCTACATTTCCAATAAAGTTAAAAACATGCACATTTTATAATAATTGAATAGTCAACAAATTGTTACATCTGGAATCTCATGATTTCTATTAATTGTTTCCTATATTTTTGAATTAACAACGCCTCTTTTATTTTCAATTTTTTATTTTTCATTTTAATTATTTTTTCCTTAAAAAATAGGAAGTACATAAATGTATTATTATTTTTTATTTATTTTATTATTATGGGTCGCCCTTAAATTTATGCTTTAGCACAAAATTATATTCACTTATTATTCCTGTTATTAGGCACAGCATTAATAATTAAGATATTCAGCTGCATTTTATAAGATAAATAATCATTTTTACAAGAAAACATGTTCAGTTCACGACATGGAGTTGATTTTTGGGATAATATGTATTCAGTTTTAAATAAGATTAAATATTCGATTTTTATAGTTAGATGGACTTACAGTATAAATTATCTAAGGCACATAAACACATAATTAAGAAAGAAAATTAATTTTTAAAAGCATTTGTGGGAAAGTAATCCAAAGTGTTCCTTTTCGGGACTAGGACCTAATAGCTGGACTTTTTTAAACTTTTCTAAGTCACTACAGAACAAGAAAAAGAAGGAAATGTCACTGGGATTTTTTTGTAGTTCCATGATTTATTTATTTATAATTTATTACTATAAAACGTATGTGAAGAACGAATTGATAACTACTCTTAATTATTTGTTGACTCTGATAAGGATTACTTTTCCATATTTTCAATTCATCTATACTCCCCAATTGTTGCTAATTTTGTGTTATCGATGAGATGGCGTAAATGCGAGTAAATCAACAGACGAATTCAAACCTTTGCAGAGTGACTCCTGGAAAGATGAATTCCTCATTCTTCGTCATCATTCATTATCTGATGGATTTTAGAAGCACTAGAGATTTCATTTTTAGAATAAAACTTGTCTACCTTCCATCGAATGCAAGACCAAACAAAACTATCATACTTCTTGACCTTTGTTGACGGCATCAGATGGAGAATGCTATCTGATTTTTCTCGCTTTTTTTTGAACAGCCTGAAAACTGTTGATAAGGTAACTCAATAAAATCACTTGCCAATTCGATAAATTGCACAGGCTGACTCATGAGTATTATACCTGCGAAGTCTCCAATATTTTTCAATATAATTTGTTTCGATACAATTCTCCTCCAAACGGGTCCTAGGGCCTACCCAGCCCTCTGTAGAATGGGTACAGGGTTTCTTTCCCGGGAGTTAAAGGCGGGGGGTGTCGGGCTGACCACCCGACCTCAAACTAGTCCCGTTGCTCAAGAAATGTCGGGAGCCTTACCTCCCGCGCACCCGCGGACCTGTTTGGGGACAGCTTTTTTTTTAACAATTTGTTTCGAGTGGCTCTGTAACACAAACCTTTTCCAAAGACAGCTAATAATTCCAGCAGGAGAGCACAGCCGTATTAAATCACTGTATGAATGAATTCCCGGCAAAGTTTAAATTTGATATCTTAAAATAAAGGATATTAAATGTATGATGAATTTTTATAAATGTCACTTTTATATCCAATTCATAATATACAGTCTTAGCAAATGTGATGAGATTTACTGACATAAGTGTTTAATTAAAAATTATTTTCGTACGCAAGATCGCAAGGTCTGTAACACATACAATGCTGTTGGCAGATTCAACTGTAGATGCATTTTTTTGGTGAGTACAGTGGAACCCCGCCATTCGTCCGCCTCGCTATTCGTACAACTCGTTATTCGTCCAACTTTTTCAAGTAAAATTGAACTCGCCATTCGTACGCTTGCTCGCGATTCGGACAGGGTGACCTTGTTACTGGCCGTGCCACGCGGTCGCTTCAGTTCAGTATCGTGTTAGCTTCCGCACGCTACGCATCATCCACGCAAGCTTCGTAAAACTTTATATTTTATTGTTATTTTTATTGAAAATAGTGCAGCCATGGGTCCAAAAAAGATTATTGATTCAACTAAGCCTAAAAGAAAAGCAGTGAGAACGACAATTGAATTGAAAAAGAACTCGTTGCGAAGTTTGAAAGTGGAACTCGTGTCTCTTGACCTGGCAACTTAGTATGGCATGGCGAATTCAACCATATCGTCTATACTGAAAAAGAAAGACATAATATGAGAGGCCTATATATTTATTATTTTCATAGTTTTTATGTATTTTACGCTTAAAGTATTATTACAAAGGTTTAAATAAGCAATCATCTCTGGGTTCTGGAACGGATTAATCCAATTTACTTTATATCTTAAGTGAAAAAATGATTCGCCATTCGTACAAATCGCCATTCGAACTGCCTCCTGGAACGGATTGTGTACGAATAGCGGGGTTCCACTGTATTATAGTTTTTTGTACGACTACGTATCAATATCATCATATTTCTTATTTCTTTAAAAATTAGAATATATTTTTTATCAATATTCCCCTTCATTTCTCATAATTTTACAATCTTCTGTAAAACTTATTATTGCAATTAATTATAAAAAACAAAGAAAACAAGAGCAGCACAAGAATAAACAAAACAAAAGGAAATC
>JAFIDM010000003.1:31367647-31380498 GCA_023159025.1 Thereuonema tuberculata | reverse complement strand
TCGATAACTTGCATATAGAGAAACAAACACAAATAAAATGTAGATGCTGCAAAAAACAAGATATTGTTGTTACAAAATAAATCATTCAAATCACGAACTAAGGAACATATTCTTTCATGTTTGATTCTCAATTTCGCTATCTTCTGTGGTGTAAATAAAGCCAATGATGATCTCAGCATTTTACTAAGTTCTCTATGAAGTTCACCGAAACCTTCATTAGCAATTCTTAGATAATAAGTACAAAGTATAGTTGGTACAATCGGAAGAAGTCTAATAGCTAGTGTATAAAATACCTGAAAACAGAGCATTAAAAAGAAAGCGTTTTCTGATAAGAAGTCTCTAACTACTTCTTTATTGTTCAGTGAAATAATGATGGAAATAACCAAAATTATCATCAAGTTTACGAATATTTGAATGAGAAGATCCTTGAGCCAAAATCTCTTCTGTGTCGAAATGCCTATTTCTTTCCCTAAATCTTCCCATTCCATGAAATGCTGTGGATATTTCTTAGCCTAAAATGAAAGAAAGAAAAAGAATATTTCACTTACTAATTAAAAAATATATAGGAACTTCTATTTAACAATTTTAAGTAACTAATTTAAGAAAGTCATTGGGAAAGTAAATTAATTAATAATTACAAAATAACGATAATTTTTTTTTTAATTTAGATATTACCTTGAACTTAGCTTGAACTGAACTAAGTGGGATTTCTGAAGTTTAAATGACATGTAAATGTTAAATGACAAATGACAATTGAGTTTTCAGGAAATGTATAACTTCAGTATTGGAATTACAGGTGTCTGATTGCTAATTTGTTGCTTATGGCTGATTTGTGAATTGGTAGGAGTAGTTAAAATAAACACACACACACAAAAACAAAGGTTATTTGTAGAAGTTTTCGTTGCTGTTGAGGAGTGAAGGAGGTGTGCCACTGAATAGTAGTTATTCCAGTCTTACTAATAAATTTTCAAAGGAGGTGAATTAACACTCTTTGTTATGATATGTAGGCATATTCCATGAAAATTAAGCGAAATTTTAAGGCTTTTTTCCTGGCCCTATAATCAAGGCAAGATGAAAATTGATAAAAAAACAATAGATGAGACCAAATTAGTCACAGATGACATCCTGGAACAGCTGTTTAACGCTCGTTGGCGATCAGAAGCCAGGAGAAGTCACAGTAAATAACAAGGTCTCAGTAAATACTGAGGCTAGTATGAACATCGGAAGCGCAGTGGTGCCTCAAAGGAAAAAATACATAATGAAAAACTCACCAATGTGTTTTTCATTATATATTTTTTCCTTTGAGGCATAACTGCGCTTCCGATGTATGAAAATTGATACACGCATAAAAGAACTAAACTGGCTGTTAAAAATAGCTTTTTTCTAAGGAATTAGCATATTTATCAATATAAGATATACGTGGGCCGTTATGGAAGTCATGGCAACTATTTTTTATCTGCCAAACATGCGGCAAAACTACAAATCCAGAATACATATTTGAAAACTTGTTGGATTGCTTCCGATTGGAACCACGAAAGGAGTGTGGGTTAGTGAAGGTCGTCATGAGAGCAAGTGGAAAATATATATTTGGAAATTAATGCTTAATAAGACAATGCATTGTAGTCAAGGAAGAAAAAGGAACACAGGAATGCTCACTACACATTGCTAACAACCCTTAAAGTAGTCTCCAGGATTCAACGCATAAATTTAAAGTGCGTACAACAATAACATGAGAAAGAAATTTTAAAAATGCACTAGACTAAGAGTTCACTGATCTGCTTTTTGAAATTGCGATACCGGGAATCCAAGATGGACCATTTCTGGCTTCCTGACCTTCGTCAGTTGGATCTGCTCATTATCTTGGATCTCAGTGAACTCGAGAAACATATACAAAGAACAAAAGTAGACATCACAACTTCCCTCCAATGAAAAGAAACATTAAAACCTAAATAAAGAATAAAAGACCTATCAATTAATCCCCGCTAGCGATTGCTTAGCATATTAGAGATTAATTATTAAACGAAAAATATAAAATGCATATATATTTTTCTCATGTTATTGTTTTACGCACGTTAAATTTATGCATTGTATATTTTGTCCACAAAATTGTCCATCGTACGTTGGAATACGCTGAATTGTCTGAATTGTTTGAAAAATTTCCTTTTCTGTGTTTGCCAGCTTCTTCATTTTTCCGTTCAGCTTTGAAGCCATTCCATAATGGCTTCCAGAGAATGGCTGCGAAAACCACCTCATATCCACTCCAGTATTTGGCAGTAAGTATAAGCTGTATCTCCCAATGTTTCTTGGGAGACATTTGGTCAGTGAGGGGGAAAGTCTAATAGACTAGTTTACACTAGTTACTGGAATAGCTTTCATCCAGCAATGGATTGATAAAAAAGCCTGTTAAATAAGATAAAATAAATAAATAAAATATAAATTTTGCTAGGCTTAAATTATTTTTCTAATTTTTATTTGGTGAATAAAACAAATTAGTTATTATTTGCTTTTAAGGAATTATATGCCAACAAGAAATTGAATTTTTGGCATTATTTAAAATGAATTTAAACGAACAAAATCTGTACTAGAAACTGCAAGTCTCTTGCGGAAAGGACTCACAAAGATTGTTACGGTCTTTTTAATTTTCCTTATTTTATTTTTCTTCTCCTACTTTCTATGTCGCAATTCTGTGTGATTATGTCACTTAGTTAAGGCAAAGTGACCTTTGCCTTGTTTATTTCTTCTCGCAGGATCCACCATGGTTTTTTATCTCTTCTCTCTGTTTTCTAATTAATCGTGAAATGGCAGGTTTTCCGCGTTAAAACTTTTTATTTAGTATTTTTTTTTATATATTCTTGAACCCTACCACCTTATGTAACCTTTATAATTGTTATCTATAAATGATGATATAGATTATTAAATGTAATTTTGCTTTTATTTTGGAACAATTTTATGCTGGAAAGAAGGTGCAGCCATTTTGTTTTTATACGGGGATTATAGTGATGTCATTTGAGGTTTCAAGTCACTTCTTATTTCTAGATGGGTCATTGGTAAAATGTTGTTTACGTCACCATCCCTATGAGATGCATTCTTGAAACTTCAGAGTCACTTCTCACGATGTAGCCGGACGAGACACACGTATTTTTCTTCCGTCTTGGAAGGGCGGAGAAGCTGTTAGGAGAAAGACAGCTTTGTTCTTCTTTTCTACCTATACACGGTTAATGGCAAGACTTGTATCTCATCCTGTGGTGCACATATCTCTGGATACTTTTGAGATATGTACTTCTTGATATGAAGTCGGCTTATTGGATATCTGTGAGGTATTAAGAAAGGCCGTATACCCTCAGGATAGTTCAGTTGTAGTGAGCAGCCATCGTTATTAAGAAACGTTCGTGTAGTGCAAAAGAATGTGTTGTATGCCATTTGTGTTTACTTGGATACTTTGACATGAACAGTGAATTTTGTCGGAGCTATCCTATATTTTGTGACAATGTAAAAAAGGCCAGAGCGTCGAACTGTGAGTATATTTTCTTTGGCGAAATTAAGTCCGGGAGTGAACTCTTCAGACATACTCTATGGTCAGAAAGTCTGTTTCATAAACAATTTTCGATCAGACTCTGCTTATAAAGTGACTCAAACTATTTGTGAGAATATGTCTTAAGTTTATACTTTTGTTAAATTGCATTGATAAGATTATTGTGAATTACTATTTGATAATTACCAACTTGAATAATTTCGATTTAATTTGTAATCTGTTGGAATTGCCGAATTTATGAACAAAGCAGTGTGTGTTATTATTATATATATTTTTTTATTGATATGTAATTTCTATTGCATTAGTCTTGATTTGTTGTGTGTGATTGTATTATATTAAGCTCATTTCAAATACATTTTGTTGTTTGATATACCTGAGTTGTTTATTATTTCTTTAATTCTCTTTTGGTATAATATTTATCGGGCTTTAGCTGTGGAATTTTCCTTGGGCCCAGTGGTTCCATAAGCTAACTTTTATTTTCATCACCTATCTTTAAGGGTGTAGGCTTCAGATTGCGTTAATAATTACTCTGTTTTGTATATCCTCTCTGAGATACAGGGAGATCCGTAATAAGATGTCGTTATACAAGTGACAGAACTTAACAGTAATATATTGAAGCGTCAGAGATGATCATTGCGAATACATGACTTTGATATGTGTCTACCTAAATTAAATCTTCTTGCTTGAATCATCGGCGAAGAAAAATTATAGAACGTAAATAACAATAAAAGTCTAAAAAAAATTCTGGAAAATACTAAATTAAATTATACATTAATTTTTAATGTGTTCTGATTTCAATAATTAGATTTTATTTAATTTTAAAACATGAAATTGCAATAAATTACATTTTTTAAATATTTTTGTATTACTTTAAAGATTAACATGTAAATATAAATATAAACAACATGATGTTTAAATTTAAAGATTAAATTTAAAAGATTAAATTTTTAAAAATTAAATTTTTAAAGATTAAATTTAAAAGATTAAATTTTTAAAGATTAAATTTAAAAGATTAAATTTTTAAAGATTAAAAATAAAATATAAATCTATAAAATTGATAAGCATTGCAAGAGACTAGCAGAGCCAGATTTAACTAAAGCTTTCTTGTATGGATATAAATACAACACTGATAAAAATACAAACAAAAACATAAAGAAACAAAATATATTAAAAAAGTGACTTGTCCAGCGGCATGCATTCCTTGTGGAGGATTCCTTTGGGCGTGAACCATCGACGCATCAGGCTTCAAAGGGCTCATGAACACACCCATTGCCGTCTTTTCGAATGAGTACCACTTCAACTTAGATCACAATGATGGCCGCTTACACATTAGACGATATCAAGGTGAGCGCCATATTCCAGTCTGCATTGTCCAGCGTCATAACTGCACGAACGATAGGCGTGATGGTTTGGGGGAGATTGGGTATCCTAGACGATCTCGACTGCTACGAATTGTGGGCACTCTCAGTAGCAACCGCTACATCAGGGAAGGTGTGAGGCAGAAGTTTGTGAAGGTGTGAGGCCCTTTCTTCAGCACACTCCTGGAGCCATATTCCAACAAGACAACGTTCAACCATATCTTGTCAGAAATGTCCAGGCCTTCTTCGAAAAAAAGAAATAAAAATTCGAAAGAGAAACTTAAATACAAACAGTATAAGTTCGACGAACAACAATCAAAAAATTGGAAAAAATAATAAACAATCATAAGGCAACCATACGTCCCAAATTAAAATAGAGGAGAAATTGGCCGAAACACAGTGCTATCACTCTGGGGAAAAAATGAAGAAGGGAGGCACGTGGTTACCACACGGCTTCATAGCACATAGAGAGTTGCCAGTTGATACGATTCGCCGAACGTAAATTTGCCTATTTTTTTAGTTACTATTCCGCCAATGACTTTCAATAGTTTGTGAACTGTCGCTATTACAGTTTTGTTCAAGCTCAGGATGGGAAATGGAGCCTCTCTACGACGTCGAAAAATATTCCAATCATATGGCAGTTAAACGCTAGACCTGTAGGTTCCTTTTTTTTTAGAGCGCTGTTCCTCTCTAGAAATTCTTTATCCCAATCGGCGCCCAACGCTTTGTTCCCTTTCCAGGATGATGGTATCTTCTTTCTATTCGTCACATCGAAGCTGTTCAGTAGTTCATTTAGCTTCGGTACCGTCAATCCGTACTACATTCGGGAGGCATCCAAAGCATACACTGTGAGTTGCTATTCCTCTTCTTGTGTCTTCTTGAATCTCCGTAAAGAAGCAGCGTTTTCTCCTCTTCTTATTATACGTTTTAGTGTCATCACGTTAATCCCAAAATATTAATCTTTCTCTTTCAATGTACCACCTTTCCTCACAGTTGCAACAGCCTCCTTCACGGTTGCAGGGCCAGGGAGCTTCCTCTGCGTGGCTCCGTCTTTAAGCTTTTACTTTTTTCCCCATTCTTTCACTGAAGGCAGCAGCATGACTTTTACAACTGCCATAGCTCATGTCTTTTATATAATCCCGTACTGGAATATTCTGGATTGTGATCTCGAAGATTCCCGCATAATCATGCTTCCAAATGCCGGAAACACGTAAGTCGATTCACGAATGTTCTCGTAGTCCATAAGCGTTGACATAAAAATCAATGACGAGAGCCAGAATCGTGATGCTCTCGATATAGGTAAGTCCGTCCTTCATATTAGAAGAGATGATCCAAGATCATCTTCCGACTGTGTGTGGGATCAAGTCTCCCGAAGCATAGTTAAGTAATACAATTGAAACTATTCAGCCTAGGAACAACACAAAAAGTTTCACAAATACTTTCAAACGAACTGAAATACACTGGTTAAGGTCACATCTACAGCCTCATTGATGCCTGTCGTCTCCAAACCAAAAATTATACCGACCAATAAAAAGCTGAAAACACAAAAAAATAAATGAATCCATATGAAGTCTATAAAGATATCTTCAAACCTGGCTTATTATCTTGCCCTATTTTGTTTTCTATCAGTGCTATCAGTAGGCCCGATAATCATTACTTCTAACGCGAGTTCTGAAGGTGTGATCAAGTCTTCTGCGGGAGCGAGCGTCACCACTCTGTTATACTGATAGATATTTACATCTAAAAATAAGTCTTTGAAATAAGGAAAGCAGTGACCTTTTGAATACCTTTCAATAAGTGTTGTAACTCAACGTTTTAAATTTTCTACTGTTAAAGAAGTTTTTAAAATAACTTACTTTAATTTGAACATTGACTAAAGTCATCACAGCTTGAATTAAAGCCACAGGATACATTGCACTTAAGACATCAGCATTAAAGTTCTCAAAAGTTTGAGGTTTATATTTAAAATTCAAGACCGCAATGGAGATGCTACTAATTAAAACCCAGAGAAAAATTAAAACATTGTAAAAGAAGCTGCAGCTGCAATATTGGAAGCGAAGAGAAGCTGGGTTTTTGCTGGACACATACTGCAATGGTAAAATTCCCATAAGTTTGGCTAACATGGCAATTGGACGAACACAAGAATAAATGCCACTGTTAACATCATATTTGTTTCTGTTCCTTTTAGTGCTATGAAGTGAAGATCTATAAATTCTGACTGGATGAAATTTGAACTTGCGATTCATTTTATTGTAATAATGGTTGGGGTTCCTGAGATGATATTGCTCTGCAATTTGAATTTGGAGATTTCCTAGGGAAAAAATAAACCAATAAATATTTTACATAATATTTTAATTGTTTTATTGCTTACTTTTGTTAATTGTATTCAGTTCCGAAGAAATCTAAAGAATATGACATACAAAAGATGATGGCAGTAGTCTAGAAATTAAAGTGCAGAGATTACAGTGCTGTACATTTTGGAAATACAGGAAGGATCCTCATGGAGAGATAAAGAGAACACATCCAAGGGTTCAAGAACAATAGGAAACATGTTTCTGATTGGACAGAACATAGTTTATTAAACGATCACTACCTAGATGCAATGTTCAAAGTTCTTTTTCAGAGATCAGACTGATTGTAGAAAATTTATTATTAATAGTTTAACTGTATAAATAAGGCAAAAGGATTGCAAGTAAACAATCATTTAAAGAAGTGTTTTATTAATAAAATGATATAAAATGATATTATGTAATGAGCCAAAATTAGCCTAGATTATTCATGTCACATATCTGTTTTGTATTGTATTATTCAAAATTGTTATTGAATTATTACATTATTCAAAATTTATGTATTAATGGTTTTATGCTGTTGGCGACAGGTGTATTGATCTATCTGCTCCTCTATTATTCCTGAAGAAGTTCAAAAATAGGTTTGAATGAAATATCGCATGTAAATAAATACTGTAAAACAAAATGAAGATAAATCCTATTTTTTGAAGTAAACTTTAGCTCCCTTCCATCTCCAAACTTTGAGGAATTTTTATTTTTTTTAAATTCGATATTATGATCTCTTAAAACGACCCTGTAGATAGTGTAAAATTCCTATTCACAAGATATGATAATTTTTCTGTACTACACTATTAGGGCCCGATGGACCAATTCTTTAAGCACTGGACTGCGAAGTGAAGAGTAGGATTACTTCTTAGGTTATTGCTCCTCTTTTCTGAAATGGCAGCCGAGAGAAGGCGGCTGCCATTTTACAAAACAACCCAATCTCAACTAGTTCCGATGTTCATTCAAAGTTTTAACCTCCGTATCCCACGAGCCACAGAGAGTCATACGTAAAATACTTATCTAGTATTTTATTCATCAATTGATATTTCAAAGCAGAATTTTGGGAAATGATTTAGTTTATAATCAGAATTTTAAATTTCTTCTAATCTGTAAGAAAAATATTGTAATAACTGAATAACGAAAGCAAAACACTAATCTTTAATGTACTAATGAAAGCTTCCTTTGATTAAAATTTTTGGTGTGCTCTTTGAATGTTTCAGTTTTTTCTAACATTAGATTTTTCTTATGTTATTTATTAGTTACCCCTAAGTTACAGCTTGCCTGTAAAACATATGGGATCGTTCTTGCTTTTATACTTGCTGGATGTGACACTCAAATAGTTAGTGGCCAAATGGTTAGAGATATTTGAATGAAAATTCACCATTGTGTTCAGCATCAAAAAGAAGGTGACCAGGTCCAAAAAATCAGACCTCCAGGACCACTTCCTGACCGGAAGTTGGGGGGGTCACAAGTCCCCAATCACATAAATATTACTTTAATATTAATTTAATTTAATAATAATTTAATATTAAATGTTGTAACATAGATGTTACAACACGGAGGTCTCTATTCAAAATGCTTTAGATTACGACCGAAAATAATTATGCTGCTTACTTTGTATCATTGTCTAACATTTACGTAATTCTAGTATTATTGATATTCCTTCTATTGTTGATTTCCCGGTTCTAAAAATAACGTTTATGGCCGTTTTTCAACTTATGTTTTAATATGTTTTATTTTATATACATCTGATAATGAGGTCACACCTCGAAACATGTAATGTGACGTTTATTATATCTTGGTTTATGAAGATTTTGTGTCCTTATTTCTATTGTCAGAAAAATATTATTATTTATTTTCTTTTAATTTTTAAGCCTTGAAATCTACGCAAAGGAAAATCCTAACTTACAAGAATCGTTGAATATTACTTTCATATTTTTATCTAAATGCTGATAATTAGCTCCCAAACATTTACGACATGTCCCCTAAGCCAATAAATTTCGATAAAATTATAGCAACCGCTCGATTATTTTTTATTTCAGTCACACTAATTAAATAATTTAAATTTTCAAAATTTAAAAGAATTTTTAATGTAAGTTACTATTAGAGTTAATTATTTACCATCAGAGAATTAGTAGTCCACCGAAAGTTTTATCACTTCGTAATATCTTTAAATGCATCTATATTGACAAAATTTTCAAATACGGAAAATACATCTAAATTTCAGAAAGAGCCTTTTAGTGCTTTATTGTAAGGGATTGGTTGGACGTAGAAAGATACACAGACACAAAGACACATATTACACTTTCATTTAGGAAAACAAGCTAAAAAATCAAAAATGTATAGAAAAAATTCCTTATAAAAAAAAAATTATGTTTAAAATAACTGATATTACCTTAAAACAGTAGAGAGTATCTACACACTTCGCTGCTTAAGTCGATCTCAGTACAGTTACGTATTTTACCGATTTTCTTTCTTTCTTTTTTTTTCCCCAAAGTCATTTTTTTCACCACGTCACAAGCTTAATGAATCTTTTGTGAAGACCATTTGAATTACATAATCACTACAGCATTACAATTGAGTACAAACTACCGCCAATTTTGTATAAATTAGCTTCAGAAAAGTGTCATTACCACTAATGATGATCTCAATAGGAAAAAAACATTAATCTTTCTGACAGTTAAAATATATTAATCTGTTTTTAAGCTTAAATAATCATTTATGGTGAATTAGAGTTAATGCTTTTTTTGTAACACATTTTATTCAGGTCCATCAATTTCTTTTAACCTACGGAGTTGTCTCTGCCTGTATAACTGAAACTTATTACATTAAAATAACTTCAAATGAAACAAAATTTATTTTATATGTCGGAATCTCAGTGGAGCCTCTAAAGCTTAAACAAATTCAAATGGTAACTTTCAATTCCTGTTTATTTATTTTATACTTCAATGTTGTGAAGTGACATATCAATGAACTGACTTCTGTTCAAAGAATGTTTACGTTTGTTATAATGAAGCAGCAAAATCATATAACATATAATCATACCAACACATTTTTCTACATGACCGTATGTTGATATGTATTGTTTTAGGATTGCCACCTGCATATATTATGTTAATTCAGTTTATATATGGGTATTTATTATCTTTTATTTATATTTTCAGTTAATTGACTCAATTTTCGAAGTTATACTAATTCATATAATTTAAGACTAATATGTAATGTAATGTAATGTAATGTAATGTAAAAGATGGGTGGTAAATATACCTAGCACCGCGACCTAAGGTCAATTGTACTTTCCCCAACCTTAATCCCCAAAAAGACCAGTAGCTATGGCAAATGTCAGTAGTTTGTTTATAGGGACCTTAATCAAATCCTTTGGTTCTAAGAAGAAAGATCGTAGCATTTTATGTCTAAGCGCTGTGTAATATTCACAGTTACATAAGATGTGTGAGGAAGTCTCATCTTCTGAATCACATCTCCTACAGACTGGGTTGTCTTTTAGACTGGGATGTTCAAAAGCCGTAAATGCTTATTGAGACGACAATGCCCAGTAAGTAGACCAACAACAATACCAGTTCCTTTTTCCGTAACATTAATAGTTCGGAGGAACGTTTATTGTTTGGTCCTTGAATTAGCATCTTGGCTTGTCTTTGTCCCTTAAGCCTGTGCCATAGCTTGAGCTGTAGCGCTCTCATTTTCTTAAGAAAGATCTTCCTAATCATGTTATTGGATAGGCCAATAACAGGTTCCGGACCTATAAAGGTCATCTCCGAGCCTTCCTTAGCGAAGGAATTGGCTTTCTCATTGCCTTCATGACCACTGTGTCCTGGCACCCAAAAAAGACGAACTTTATTGAATTGTGCCAGTAAAGACAGAGTTTTGAGGCAATCGAAAACGATCTTAGAAGTAATGCGGCACTGATTCAGAGCATTCAGTGCTGCCTGGCTATCAGAAAAAATATAAATATTCTTATTCCTGATGTTTCTGTCCAAACAGATGCCGGCACAAGCAAGAATTGCAAAGATTTCTGCTTGAAATACAGTTGTGAAATTACCCAGGTTATAAGAAAAACCATACCCGCCAGTTAAGTAATACACACCTGCTCTGGAGCCATTGGCAGACTTGGATCCATCCGTATAACAAACAGATTCATCTGTGATTATAGGAATTGATCCAGAATCCCACTCAGCTCTACTTGGGAAATGTGTGCTGAATGGTCTTTGAAAGTAATAATAGGGAAGCATTTTATCAGTTGTCATTAGCAGGACAGACTCCTGACTCGAATGCTGAGTGTAGAGTTTTGTATGACTGCTTGCCGAGTGGGTATAACACCACTCACCCGCAGTCTTAAGGCTTAAAGCTCCCAGAGTGGCTTCAGCCTCAATATGTAAATGTAGTGGCAAGAATCCCAGTAGCAATTCCACTGCAGTTGGGTGCAGTTCTCATTTGCCCCTGTGATACCTATGCACGCCATTCTTTGTAGCTTATTGAGCTCGCATTGAGCTGTTTTAAGTTTGACCCTTGGCCACCATACCACCGCAGCTTATGTGAAAATGGGTCTAATGATCATAGTGTAGATCCAGTGCTAACCTTTGGATTAATACCCCAGGTTTTACCAATAGCACTCCGACACGACCAAAAGATTCTTTTTGCTTTCGTAATCGAGTGCTCCAAGTATTGTCTCCAAGTCATTCTTTGGTCAAGTATAACACCCAAATACTTGGTTGGTAAGAAATGGTAAGCTTCCTATCGAAGAAGGTAAGAGCTTGCAGCTCATGCAAATTCTTTTTCCTTGTGAAAGGTATCAGGGTCGTTTTGTCTGGATTGACAGAAAGACCTACTTTTTTACACCACTTTTCAACCAGTAACAGAGCGTCCTGCATGACTTCTGATACGGTTTTAGGGAATTTACCTCTAACGACTATTGAGATGTCATCCGCATAACCAATGCAGCCACATCCAAACCTCCCAAGAGCACCAGCAGTTCATCCACTACAAGGCACCACAGCAAAGGAGAGAGAACCCCTCCCTGCGGGCAACCTCTGTTAGTAGTGACCGCTAAGTTGTCCCCGAGGAGCGAGGATATGACCACACGTTCACTTAGAATTGAGCTCAACCATCGTCTTAAGGTAGGGTTAATTCCATGATTATGAGTGGCTGCATCAATAGCTTCTATAGAGATTCCATCGAAGGCCCCCTCAATATCCATGAAGACAGTTAAAGCAAATTCCTTATGCTCAAGGGCTTTCTCCAAAAGTATTACAATACGATGAAGTGCCGTTTCAGTCGATTTACCTTGCTGGTAGGCAAATTTTTGACTGGCGTGATGATGTGATATAAGAATCTCATCTCTAATGTGTCGATCAACCAGTTTCTCTAGAGTCTTAAGCAAAAAATAGGTACGGGTGATAGGTCGAAAAGATTTGGCTTGCGTATAGCTTGGTTTACCAGGTTTAAGAATAGAGATAGCTCTGGTTTGTCTCCATTGCAGCGGGAGATACCCTAGAGCAGTGGTGCCCAACCTTTTGTAATCTGGGGGCCAAAATTGACTTTGCTGTGAATCTCGCGGGCCACAACCAAAAAAAAAAAGGAATCTCCAGGTTCAACAACCAAAAAAAAAAAAAA
>JAFIDM010000003.1:31349590-31367247 GCA_023159025.1 Thereuonema tuberculata | reverse complement strand
GATAAATTCTGTGAAATATCGTCTGTAAAATAAAGAAGATATTTATGATGAAGAAAAAAGAGTTTTGTAATGAATTAATATGAAAAAATAAGAAGACATGTATATATATTTTGATATAGTTATCTTTATCTAAGATTTTAACAAGCTTGGCAGTACTGGAGATGTCTGATACATCTTCACAGAACTTCCTCCAAGATTCCTTTTTAGCCTCTGATGGCTTTATTATAACAGGTGAGGGTGTTTTTATACTCCTCCCATTCACCTGTCTTTTTTGCTTTATTAAAAAAGCTTCCTTGTCTTATATCTTAGTTCGTTATTCCACCAAGGAACTTGCCTTGGTAAACTAGCAACCTTGACCCGACAGTTCTGGTGATAAGAACTGAGAATAGCTTGTTGCAGCTGGTCAACAGCTAACTCAATATCTAACACCGAGCATAGGTTAGAAATCATATCTCCTGTTAGTTTTTTAGATCCTCCTTAAAGCCGACCCAATTCGTCTTTCTGGGCTTCCTGGGACATACCATTTGTTGCCTTTCACCTGCAACACAGAAGCAAATGTATCGATGATCTGAAAGAGAAAGTTCATTAGATACATGCCAATTATTAATAGAACAAAGCATTTTAACAGAACAGAGTGTTAGATCAATTACTTCACTCCTATTACTTACAACGAAGGTAGGTTCATTGCCTTTATTTAAAACATGTAAATTAGTACTTACCGAGAATTCCATGAGATTTTCTCCACGTTGGTTGCAGTCAGTGCTTCCCCAGGCGACATGGTGAGCATTGGCGTCACATCCAATGATGAGTTACATTCCATTACTTTCGCAGTATTGAATGAGATTCCTTACCTCCAAAGGAGGAAAGTTATCGTTCTCGTCATAAGGGAAATATGCTGAGACCACAACGATTTCACAAACTTTGCTTCCCACCAGAAGAAGTTTGACTACAGTTGTGTCTCTTGAGAAGAACTCTGTAAGGGGTATGGCACTTATGCCTTTCCTAACCAAAATACAGGTTCTCATATTTTCAAAGGTGGTATCATAAGTAAGTAACCTTCCTGATCTGGGTAAACCTAATATGTTACCTTTGTAAATCCAGGGTTCTTGGATAATGGCTAAATCAATGTTGTCCTCAGCCAGTCTCTGGAACAAAGCCGCAGAAGTAGACCGGCTGTGGTGTAAATTGATCTGAATGCAGATCAACATGTTTGTGGTGACATAAGGGAGTCAGAGGCTGAGGATGGAACGATTAGGTGTTTTCCTCACTGTGGGTGTCGGATTCCAACACCCGATCAGAGAGGTCCCCACCTTCGTCCATCTCAACCAGTTCCATGTTTTCGGACGATGCCGATCCCATGTCCGATTCCCCTGTCGCCACATCCATTGTTGAAACTGCCTGATCTTCAGTTTCTGCAAGTGTGAAACTATCTGCTGGTGCCTTGGAAGAAGAAGGCTCAGGTACCCAGGTATCAACCTCGGGTTTCACAAGTTCTGGGTCGTGTAGGATCTTGAAGATACCTTTATCGACCCCGGTATGTGCTAGGTACTTAGCCTCAGCAATAGCTACGGCAGATTTCTTATCCACTTGGAAAATCCATCTCAGAGCCTGAGGGTCTGCGATACGGTTCAGTACTCGCCAACAATTGGTGTTAAGCCTCTTGTTGTAGGCATTGAGCCTCCGCAGCAGGACAGCTGAGTAGGTTGTCCATATGTCTTTCGTCTTGAAAGCTACTTTGATAAGTTTTGGCAGGTCATTGGCTTTCAGAACCCTGAGCCTAGTGCCCTGCAGAACACTGTCATTATTATTAAAGGCTTCTGTCATCCAAAGTGCAGTTGCCTGATTTTCTCATACCCCTCCATTCAAGCTGAAACTCTTCATTAGTGGTAGAGGTTCCCCTTCTGGGGTTCCATCCACCCGCCTAAGAAGGTCCATCTGGATGGTACCTACTTCACTATCGTCCAGTTTCTCGTCTGGGAATTCTTCCTTAATGACTGCCATCTTCACACAAGAAGTGACCTCACTATAAGTTTGTTGTTTAGCCCCCTGCTTTGTTCTCTTCAGAGGGCCCTGTGCGTTCAGGGGTGACGGTGTCGACACATCTGAACGCTGTCTTTTGGTGGGTTCTTTGAGGGGTGTTTGCTCGCTTTTGGCTACAGGGCTTCCTGCTTGCCTCTGCCTTTGCAATTTCCTCCTCATGTTTCTCATGGCTGTTTTGGATAAACCGCCTAGGTGTAGCCTGTTAAGCCCGGAAGCAGTATGTTTCAGTACCTTAGATCCTGAAGTTAACTTGGAATTGCCTGTTAACCTGGAGCTATGTTCTCAACTTGTACTAGCTTGTTGGAAGATCCCAGTATTCCTGTGTTCTTCCCTTTTTCAACTATCAAGGTAGCTGCTTTTGATGGTTGGGTACATCCCGAAGGCGACCCTAACCCTTATTTTTTGTTTAAATTTTTTTCCATAAACTTTTGCTTACCGGGGGAATTTAAAAAGTCACTATTTGGCTATCCCCCTATTCCAAGCAGAAGGCGTCATACGATGGGGTACTTGCCAGGCACCCCAAAAGGATCGTTTGCGGCACAACATATTTCGCTACCCTTGTACCATTCAGTCCTCGGCACGATACCTCCCATCTTAACATGGATAGAACCATAGCCCCGTTAGCCAGCATGTTTCGGGACCTCCAACCGGGAGTTCCTTACTACATCTGTTTCCACCCTCTACGACGTGGACGTGGGGTTGGAAATTTTAGAGGGCTAATTTAAGACTATTTAACGTGCCTGAACATCAAAGATTATACTTTGCCTACTATATTAGCACAGGTTATACAAAAAAGGTATGAAATTCTAATTACCTTTAGAACACGACGTTTCGGAACCTCAATTACAGATTCCCTTGTCAAGTTGTGCCCCCCTTTCACTATTGAAAGTCTTTCTTGGATGGAATTTGATGAGATATGGCGGCTGTGTTTAATCTTGACTAATATCCAGTAAACAGCATCCATCTGGTGGTCATCTGATGCAAACGGAAATAGTCTTCTGCTGTGATGTGTGGGACGATCTATTATTTCTTCAGAGGCCGTATTCCAGTACATTTTGTTGTTGATAAGTCCTGGTTGTAACTTTTTAAAAGACGAATCATCCCCGACTAATAATCGTAAATATCTAATACAATGCAACTTGGATAATTCGAACGTATTTAATTCGAAATCGTGGTTAATTCGAAGATTTCTTTTGGTCCCTTGAATTTCTTATTAAATCAATGTTAAAAAGTCGTGAATAATTCGAAGTTCAACTTCCTTAATTCGAAGTTTTTTGTAAAAAATTTCGAACCATAACGACTTTTTGGCGTTTCATCGTTAAGAATTTCGACACGTGACAACTGAAATCCCCTTCCCGCCACCGTTCGACATGTGACGCCATTCGACCGTGAAGCTTCAGACGCCATTCGAGCTTCCTGCTATCAGTGTCACCATGTCTTTCAGTAAACCACGCGTATACAAGAATTTAACGTTCGCTGAAAAGGTCGCCGTCATTCGCGAGGTGGAAAAGGGTGTGAAGAAGAAATGCCAAATCGCCAACGAGTGCGGGATAGCGCCGAATTTCGTCGCTACATTGAAGGACAAACCAACGTAAGTGAAGCTGTTTTCCGTTCACTAACATGCTTGATGATTTTGCTAACCTTAAGCGACTGAATTCTACAAAACAATCAGACATTGCATATTTTTTTGAAAAACTATAATTTTCTGTATTGAATATAATATGTACTGTAGCTTACATAATATAAATCTTATTTTGTTTCGATATATATAGTGTTTAAGTCTTTCATTCCATGATCTTTCTAAATAAATATTTACTTATTGACAGAATAATCTTTTCAAGCATTCAGTGGACCTGAAATTAAAGCTAAAAGATGTAACTTGTTTAATTCGAAGTCTTGGATAATTCGAAGTTTTGTTGTGGTCCCTTCAGCTTCGAATTATCCCAGTTGCACTGTACTTCTTTGTCCAAATACTTCAATGATTTGAGTATTGAGGGAATCGATTTTATTCACATGAAAATGGTACTCATATAATGTGAGGCAGTACCATACGCTTTATTTCTTTTCTTTACGGCGTTTACATGTTCATTTTTACGGATGCCCAATTCCCTTTTAGAATTTCCTATGTGTAGATACTTGGATTAATTCGGTGCTACTGATTGACATCTAATTCCATAAATAGAGCCCTTCATTTTTAAGATGGACTGTTGGTCTTTCACTTTTCTGTCCTTGTTTAAAAACGTACCTATTGTATTGCCTGGTTTGCATGCTATGCCTATACCTGCACTAGTCATGGTTGGTTTTATTCTTTGTATTAGTTTTCGTCGTATTTTATGGACACATATTGTTTCATATGAATTTTTTTTTTGGTTAAATATTTTGCCCCGATATTATGTACTCTGCTACGTTGTGCGATTTTGCTTACATTAAAGTTTTTTATCCCTCTTTTAATCAAAAGCTCAGGAAAGCCATTTGCTTGGAAGATATGTTGGATCTTATCATATTCGTTGAAGAGTGTTTCATTATTTGAACATATTTTGTTAGCTCTATCGATAGCCATGAGAACTGAGTTTTTCTTATACGACATCGGAACAGCGCTTTGGAAATTGATGGTAATAAGTGCGTCAGTTTTTTTCCGGTAGACAGTTATTTCGTACCTGGTACCTTGTGGTATGATGTGTACATCCAAAAATGATAATCCTTCTTCATTAGCTGTTTCCATAGTATACTGTATTTTGGGATCGATCGAATTAAAGTCAGAAACAATCTTATCTACATAATCTTGATTCACTATCATAAATGTGTCGGTCACGTATCTACAGAAATAATGCACGTTGTGATATACGTTTTCAATAGTCATGACATTATACTCGAAAATTCATGACCACCTCTGCTAATACGACTGAGGAGGGTAATCCCATGAATAATCTTGATGTCTGTAAGTAAACCCGCTCATTGAAAACGAAATATTGCAAGTGGAACATCAGATTATGAGTCGGGGATGATACGTCTTTTAAAAAGTTACCACCAGGACTTATCAACAAAAAATGTACTGGAATACGGCCTCTGAAGAAATAATAGATCGTCCACACATCACAGCAGATGACTATTTCCGTTTGCATCAGATGACCACCAGATGGATGCTGTTAACCGGATATAAGTCAAGATTAAACACAGCCGCCATATCTCATCGAATTCCATCCAAGACAGATTTTCAATAGTGAAAGGGGGACCGAACTTGACAAGGGAATCTGTAATTGAGGTTCCGAAACGTCGTGTTCTAAAGTTAATTAGAATTAACCTGTGCCAATATAGTAGGCAAGATTTTAATCTTATACTAATTCACTTTAATATTTTTGTTTACTTAGTTTATTCACATGAAATATTTTTTTACATATTCACAAATACACATGGTATCAGTCTACTAGACAACCAAAAACAATTATTGTCTATATAATTATTTAACAAAGGACTCAATTAAAATTATTAGACATCAGAGTCCAGACAGGAGCTGAATGTGGCTCAGATCATTTTACGGTGAGAGGAAGACTTGCATTGCCGTGTTCGGCTAATATAATTAGAGAGAAAAGAAATCCCACAGAGATGGAGGATATTGATGACCCACAATATATGTTGGAAGGATTAACAGAAGAGAGTACAAAAGGACTTTTTCAAGTAACATTAGATGAAAAATTAGAAGAAAGGAATTATACTAATACAACCGAACTATATCAACATATTAAATCATCTTTACACCAGGCTGCCAAGGAAGCACTAGGACTAAAAAGAAAAGGAAAAAATTCACAAAAAAACTTTTGGTGGGATAAGGACATTGAAAAGATTGTACAAAAGAAGCCTATTATTTTAGGTGGATGAGTTCAAAAAAGGAAGAGGATAGACAGATTTATAGAACTTTTAGAAATGACACTAAGAAATTAGTAGTAGAGAAAAAAAAGAAAATCCTGGGATAAAAAATGCAGAGAAATTAAGACATGTATAGGAGGAAGACGATGTACAGAGGCATGGAAATTTTTAAGGAATAATAGAAAAGAAGGTAGTAATTCATGGCAAGGAATATCTGTTGAGAAATGGAAAGAATATTATAAGACTTTACTTACGGAAACTAGATATGAATTTCAAGTAAAAAATACAGATATTGATATCTTAGAACAACCTCTACTATTGGAACTTGAGAGTTAAAAGAGCAATTAAAAAATTAAAGAATCAAAGAGCAAGTGGTCCCGGTGGAATATCAGCAGAACTGATCAAAAATGGAACTGATAAATTTCTCCGATTAATTACACAATTATTCGAAAGATGCTTAAACGGGGAAGAAACACGAGAAGAGTGTAGAATTGGATATTTAACATCAATTTATAAGAAAGGAGTCCGACAAATGACATGTTGCCAGAATTAACAAGAATTCTTATAAATTGATGTCACTTCACAACATTGAAGCATAAAATAAATAAACAAGAATGGAAGTTACCATTTGAATTTGTTTAAGCTTTAGAGGCTCCAATGAGATTCCGACTGATACGGTCTTTTCTTTTCCTCATTTTATTTTTCCTTCTCCCACTTTTTCAATGACGCAATTGTGTGTCGTTATTTCACTTTGTTAATGCGAAAGTAACCTTTGGCTTGTTTTGATTTCTCTTATACTCCGCCATTTTTTTTATCTCTTTTCCTATCTGTGTTTTCCAACTAAACTTGAAATGGAAAGTTTTCCGCATTAAAACATTTTATTTATCATTTTTTTTTATATTCTTACTTCCTACCATCTTATGTTAACTTTATAATTAATATCTGTAAATAATTGTATAGATTATTAAATGTAACTTTGTTTTTATTTGGAGCAATTTTTATGCTCATGAGAAGGTGTAGCCATTTTATATCTGGAGTGAGGCTCTGATGATGTCATTTGAAGTTTCAAGAAACTCCTTAGTTCTTGAAGAGTCATTGGTAAAACTTTGTTTACGTCACCACACCTATAAAATGCATTCTTGAAACTTCTGAGTCAGTCTTGCCATGTAGCTCCAGGGATAACAGATGTGAGGAGTTTTCGTGGTGGAGGAGCGGCGGGGCTGTTAGGAGAGAAACAGCATTGTTTTTTCTATCTATGCATGTTTAATAGCAAGACTAGCCATCTCAACCTCTGTGCGCAATATATCCAAATATCTCTGGATACTTTGAGATTTGTTCTTCTCAACGTAGTGCCGACTTCTTGGATATCTGTTAGATATTAAGAAAGGCCGTATGCCCCAAAGATGGCTCGGATATTTTGAGCAGCCATTGTTAGTAAGAAACGTTCGCGAAGTGAAAAAGAATGTGTTGTGCTTCATTGTGTTTACGCGGATACTCTGACATGAACAGTTTAGTGAATTTTGTCGGAGCTATCCAATATTTTGTGCCAGTGTAACCAGGACAGAGTGTCAAACTGTGAGTATATTTTCTTGGCGAATTAAATCCGGGAGTGAACTTTCAGAGATACTCTATAGTCGGAAAATCTGTTTTTTAAATAGTTTTCGATCAGACTCTTCTTATAAAAGTGACACAAACTATTTGTGAGAATATATCTTAAGTTTATATTATTGTTAAATTGTATTAATAAGGTTATTGTAAATTACTGTTTTTAATTACCAACTTTTCAATAGTGTTTTTTCTCAATTTGTAATCTGTAGGAATTACCGAATTTATCAACAAAGCTATGTGTGTTATTATTATTATTATACATATATATATATATATATTTTTAAAGTGATATGTAATTTCAATTGCATTGGTCTTGATTTATTGCGTGCAATTGTATAACATTAAGCCTATTTTATAAATTTTGTTTGATACACGTGAGTTGTTTATCTTTTCTTTACTTCTCCTTTGGTATAATTTTTATCTGGCTTTAGCTGTGGAATTTTCTTGGACCCAGCGGTTCCATCAGCTAAGTTTTATTTTCATCACCTATCTTTATGGGTGTAGGCTTCCGATTGCATTAAATGAAGTACTCTGTTTTGTATAATTATCCTCTCTGAGATACAGGGTGATCCGTAACATGACATATAAAATAAATTTTGTTTCATTTGAAGTTATTTTAATGTAATAAATTTCAGTTATACAGGCAGAGACAATTCGATAGGTTAAAAGAAATTGATGGACCTGAAAAAACTGTTATAAAAAAAAGCATTAACTCTTATTCACCGTAAATGATTATTTAAACATAAAAACAGATTAATATATTTTAACTGTCAGAAAGATTAATGTTTTTCTCCTACTGAGATCATCATTAGTGGTAATGATACTTTTCTGAAGCTAATTTATACGAAATTGTCTGTAGTTTGTTCTCAATAGTAATGCTATAGTGATTATGTAATTTAAATGTTCTTCATAAGAGATTCATTAAGCTAAAGACTAGGGGGAAAAAAAGAAAGAAAGAAAGAAAATCGGTAAAGTACAGAACAGTACTGAGATCGACTTAAGCAGATACTTTCTACTGTTTTAAGATAATATCAGCTATTTTTAAAGTAGTTTTTTTTTAAACTGAATTTTTTCTACACATTTTTGATTTATTAGCCTGTTTTCCTAAATGAAAGTGTAATATGCGTCTTTGTGTCTGTGTATCTTTCTACGTCTCACGCATCCTTAAAAGCACTAAAAAGTTCTTTCTGAAATTTAGTTGTATTTTCCGTATTTGAAAATTTTGCCAATTTAGATGCATTTAATGAAGTTAATGTTAAAGTGATAAAACGTTCGGTGGACTACTAATTCTCTGACGACAAATAATCAACACTAATAGTACATTAAATTCTTTTAAATTTTGAAAATTTAAATTATTTATTTAGTGTGACTGAAATAAAAAATAATCGAGCGGTTGCTATAATGAAAAAAAGAAATTAGCGGCAGTGGAAATGAATGCCCTAAGAAGATCATGCTGGGTATCAAGTATAGAAGAATAATAAAAGAAAGAATCAAAGAAATGATGAAAATAAAAGGGAACATTTTGGACGATCTTCAAAGAAAACAATTAATTTGGTTTGGTCATGTTAAAAGAATGAGTGACGAAAGACTACCCAAAATCGCTTTTGGTTACAAAACAAATCAAAAAATGAAACGAGGAAGACCACCAAAGGCTTGGATGGACGATATTAAAGAAGCAATGAGGGTTAGGGGTCTGGAAGGGGAATGGACCCTTGAACGGAAGACCTGGAGTAAACTTCTTATAGATTCTTTCGGAAGGCGACACCTGACGCCATGAACCGAGTTTATATGTATATTCTTTACTTACTCTACGTAGTCTGTTTGTTAGCGCAGTCAAAACGGTTGGAGGGATTCTACATAAAAAAAAAATGGTAGACCTACATAGCTTATTCATAAATCAACTAAAAATACAATTATTTGATTTCCATCTCTTCAATCCCTCAAACAAATAACTCTGAATTCTTTAGTAAAATGATTGGACTGATTTCGTTAAAAGTTGTACGATATTTGTTTATGGTCCAACTTAAAAAGTGAATTTATTTTGATCTCATACCATTCTTGCCTGAAAATGAGCCCCGAAGTCTTGTATTCTCAATCTGGGAATAGCAATGGAAATCTGAGTGTAGACTTTATCTTAAAATTCATTTATTGCCTTTATAGATATTATGAAATTATACTTGGTTTCCATTTGATCTTCAGTCAAGCGAGTAAGATTTCAGTGCCTAATAATTGATTATCCTAAATTTATTAGGCAGGTTTGTTTTTGGAATTAAATAAGTTCATAAATTTATTAGACAGGTTTCTTTTTGGAATTAAATAAATTCCTGAATTTATTAGGCAGGTTTGTTTTTGGAATTAAATAAATTCCTAAATTTATTAGGCAGGTTTGTTTTTGGAATTAAATAAGTTCCTAAATTTATTAGGCAGATTTGTTTTTGGAATTAAATAAGTTCCTAACTTGAAACCAACTTTCATAATGCTTTAAAAGTTACATCTTCATCAAAGAGGACATTAAAAAGGTGTTACATTTTAAAATAATTTTAAATTGAAAAAAAAAATATAAAAGAAAGACGTCGCCGTGAAGGATTAATTAAATGAACTAATTTGATGTTTATCAGATCTAAAACAATTATTTATTTTGCTATTGAAAGAGTCGAGGCATTTAAGACCTAAGTAATTCAATTTCGCTTTAAGCAAAGAATATTTAGAAATATCTTATAGAACATTCAAAATATGTAATTTCAGTCAACGTAACATTATCAAAGTACAAGATATACAGTAGTTGGCGTAATAACTTTCAAACTTATACTAACAGATACATGAAGAGATAATTAATATTAAGAGATAATTAACTTGAATACATATTAATTCAAAAAAGCTTTAATTCATTTCATTGTTTTTTACTCATATCTTCTTAGCTACTCATTCCAAATTTTAACAAAAATCAGTAAACATTTTCTAACTTAGAACCGTTTATAAAACTTTTAGTTTTTTAGGACAACAATTTTTGAATTTTCTCGTAGACAAGAAACGTACTAATTTTGGCCGCCAAGTGCCATAACTATTGCTAGGATATGTAAATGAATATTTCTTGTAAAATCATACAATTTTCTCTAAAATTTCACCATAATTTGGATATATCTTGGATAATCTAAATTTTCATACTTGAATTATAGCGTTTTAAGAAACATATCCTCTTATCTATTGGTTTGATTTGTAACAAAATCAGTAGGAATCTTTCTTGTTACAATTTACATCTAACTATAAAATTTCAGTTTTATAAAATTCCATTTCTTTGTTTTGTTCTGATGCCACAGTAATCTCTGCGTCAATTGTGGGGGACGTCTGACCATTTGTGAAACTCACAGCTGTCTTTTGCAATGCAATTTCAAATTCAAATTTCCACCTCTGATGTAGTAGAATATTTATCTTCTCAAATATGTTCTAATATGTTTTTCGTGATATACAATTATCTATCAAGGAGTTGCAGGGGCTCTTTCAAGCGATGATACATTGAACTCTCAGAGAATCGAATGATTATCTTTCTCTGTGTTTTTGTCTTTTAATTGTTAACGAAAGAAATTGTTAAAGATTTAATTTAACTCCTGATCATTTGCTTATCATTGCGGAAGCATTAAGAACAGTCGTTATTTTATTACTATTAGTTGGTTTTAGTGTTAGCACTAGAAATCTATGATTCCAGTGTAAATAATTTAGCTTTAGTTTATTTCATAGTTGTTTTTCTATTCATCCAGGGCATGCCTCAGCTACTGGGCTAGTGGTGGGCGGGGATTAACCCCCGTATATGTGGGTTACATGTGGTTAGCTGTAAATAAGAAGCAACGCGAGAAAGAAGATCTGGACAGACAGTGTCATCAGACAGTGATGCTTGGGAAACGATTGAACCAGAGCATTTAAATAGCATTTAAATAGCCAATGACGACACTATGAGTTGGCGAGACTCACTGCCACCAAATAAGTGTAAATAAGTGTAATCCACGCTGTCTTGCGGGTGGATCTCCAATGGCTAATAGTTGCTACCGAAAACACAGGCATGTCAGGAGACCTAATGGCAGCATATTCAACTAGGAAAGTGGGCCAATCATTCCCTACTTTAACGATCATTACCGAAACGAAAGTGAAGCAAAACTGAAACAGATGATCATATTTTCACGCAAACTGAAGATGAAATTAGGATTTTTGGAATGTTTAGTACAAGATCTAGTGAAATTCCTATACTCTAAGCAGAGCAGCAGAATTAAGTAAGGAAATAAGCAGAACTTTTCCATTCGATTATCAGTCTCTTCTAATTTATCGTTTATAAATCTTTTCTTTATTTTCATGAAACTTTCAACATACATTAGAACCAAGTGAAGCCTGCAAAGCTTCAATAAGCAATAAAAACTCGCCAAAAGGAAAATTGGTGAGAAAATTCAAGTACACTTGTTCCGCGGCTGCAATTAATTTTTTAGCCATAAAACATAAAAATGCGCATATATTAAGAATATTACTTATTTCCATATGCCATTAAAACTATGCCACTAACTATGTGTAACCCCTGCTGCCATTAGGGTAGGAGAGAGATCCCCAAAGGCTAGAGAGAAATCCCTACCGAAAACACGGGCATATTAGGAGACCTAAAGGCAGCATAAATATCCACCACGCGACTAGAAGGTCGACCAATCATTTGGTGTCCGGAAGTTTTACGATTACCGAAACTAACGTGAAGTAATACTGGAACATTTTAACAGATGACGATATTTGCAAGCATTAATATTTTTTATTTTTACTTCATTTTTACAGAAAGAAAAAAGCTTCAATGATTGCCCATTTCCTCATCATCTATCATTAATAAATTACAAAAGATGAAAGGAATTGTCGTAAATTATTTTCAATTTCCGATCAATCATTGATGATTGTGGGAGCATTAAGAAAAATCGATATTTCATTACTGTAAGTGGGTTTCGTTGTGAAATGTTGTTTCAATGACAGCAGTAGAAATTTGTGATTGCAGTGTAAGTAATTTTCCTTTAGTTTACAGGTAGTTAGTTTTCCGTCTTTCTCTTAAAATCTTTTAAGAAATAATGTTTTTTTTATTACCATAAAGCTTTTAATATAAATCAATTTTCTCTTATTATGACAAATTCAGAAAATACTAACTTTATTTGGAGTTTTTTGTTAATCAGTGTCTTATAACCAGATTATGTTTCGTAAGGCAACTAGGCAGTCTTTCAACTTCTGTTTGTACATTATTCAATAATTCCTGGGGTGTATCACTATGAACTGTAGTGAAAAAGAAAAAAGAAAAATCACAAAATGGAATTTTTTTCTATATTTCCATTTTCTGATTTTCTTTTTTCTTTTTCACAGCAAATTTAAATTTAAAATGAAATAAAAAAATGCATCATCTTTTGTAAAAATTTTTAATACAAAACTATTCAGAATCTGAGTTCTCTAAATGATATTATCGCAGGTTGAGTTTATATTCAAATAATCCTATATTCTCTTACACGACTCTCATATAGTAAATAAGACAATTTGCTACAACAATTTGCTAAATTGACTACTAGGAGTGAACTTCAAATTTTTATCTGGTTCCACAGGCTTCCACAGTCTCTAGGCGTCTATCTTTTTCTATACTTTTAAAACCTTTGTGAGATAATTGGCCGAGCTTATCTTATCGAACAGGGAATTTCAACATCTAGTCATGTAATGAAAAACTAGACTTCTTTCTCAATGTATTTAACACAATAAACACGTAATAACTTCATCTTCATCTTAAACATCTTTAATCAATATTTCAACTTCTTTAGCAAAAGTTTTCTTCAGGAAAAAAATTACAGAAAGTGTAGAGAAAATCTAAAATTTATCTCAACACTTAAAGCAGAATTCAAAATATAAACAATCATGGAATCATTCATGAACCAATCTTTCTTGAACAAACAATCCTATTAAAGCTCATAGAATCCTTCCTTAACAATAACAAACCTACAAACTCATCACAAAGTGTGAATACTCATACAATTGTTCCTTAAGAAAACAATATATATATATACATAAAACAATTTTCAATTATGACAATTTCAATTTTTGTTTCAAAATTTTATTATTTTTTATAATTTTTTCAAAAAAACTGAAAGAAATAGGATTCATTTTTAACACTTTAATTTTGTTAAAACAATTTGTCAAATTGATAAAACCTGATTCCGTTTTGGCAATAATTATCTCTATAATTAGGTCTTTCAATTGAAAACTTAAATAGATATTGCTCAATAATCAAGGATAAATAATGTAAATTTTTTTCAGGTTACATTGGCAGATTTTGATAGTTTTACTTTTTTTGTTTTCCTTTAACGCAGAGCTTGTGTGTTAATTGCATAAATTAGATGCTTATGAAGTATGAATTTAATTTATTTATCCAGTTTATTTTCTCCTTTTAAAGATTCTTTTCTTTTCAATTTCTTTTGTAGAAATCCTATTTTTATCTTTAAAGTCAAAATGGCGAAGGTATCATGCATATTTCCGATTGAAATGGAGCGTGAAGGAAATAAAATTGAACAGACAACATTCAACTACTCAAGATTGCGTCCAATTACTATCTCAGCAAAATTACTCGGATTTTTACCCTTGCAAAACGTAAAAAGCTCATCTGCATTTGGTTTACGCTACAAAATCATCAGTTTTATCAGTGGCTATTACTTGTTGATCTTCGTCACTGTTGTAACAGTGATGTATTTTATGGTTGGCATGTTGCTACAAGCAAGAAAGGTATTTAAAGAAACAGAATTTGCTTTTACAATGTATTCCTGTTCTATGGTTGTTTCTGATCTTCAAGGATTACTTATTCTTTCAATTATGCAACTAAGGGTAAGTCTCGCTTTTTCTATCTATCTATCTATCTATCTATCAATCTATCTATCTATCTATCGATCGATCGATCTATCATTTATCTAGCTATATATATATATATATATATATATATAGATATGTAAAGTTCGTTGAGTAGGCTATAGTTTGTTCGTTGGTTGTTGCTATGGACTTTCATTCAATTGTCTTTCATTCAATTCACTTGAAAATTGATATAATGGCACAGTAGATATATATTCATGAGAAGGAAATAAAGAATGTTATGTATAAAAAAGCATTTTAATGGTAAAACTTATTAGAATTGCATGAAATAAAGAAAATTATATTTAGAATTTTATCCTTCTTGACTTTTTAATCTCAGCTTTATAACCTTTTGTTGATAGATATAGAGTTATGTATCAGGTGACCCTAATTAACCTCTCCTTATTCACAATCGTCTGTAGCTCGATCTGCAGTTGGGAATATCACCAACTTAGGAAGGAAAAATAATTAGGATATGAGAAGCAGAATCTCACGACAAACATTTTGGTTCAAAAAGTCGCCGATGAGTGGAATATGACATTTAGATGTATCCCAGAAGCCGATTAACGAGTTTGATGACCTGTGTTGTTGGCATAATAGAAATATAAAAAACATCACAAACACATTCCTAATCATAGTGGTCCTCAACATGCGCCTCACATTACCTCATCCCGAATTACTTGTTAAGTTAATTAATCTAAACGACCGGAGGACACAAGCCGTTTTTCGTGTGTTTAAAACCACCAGAGCTTGCTTAGAGGTCCTCTGTCATCTAACGCAGTGAGATGATAATTCAGAAAAATAATCTTTGAAAAAACTTAATCTTCCGAAGTTCGAGCTGGTCGGAAACTCTGCAACCACAGGTAATGGAAGAATTTGCAACCGCAACTAGTCAATCGAGAGAGAAGATGAACATGTTGCTAGTAGTAGCACCACCAGTAACGTAGAGTGAAATTACAGTATTGTGTAATTGGATACAGGATAAGCTGCGTATGCAACTGTCACATGATGACTATGATGAGTGACTGAGATTTGCTCTGAAGTTTCTAAACAGAAGATGGAGATCAACGGTGCTTAGCCATAAAACTTCTTTGGAGAGATGAGACCCAGTTTTATCTGAGTGGGATTGTAAAGATCCAGAAATGTCAAATTTGGACTTCCGAATCAAAGCTCAGTCCGTCTCCAGAACTCCCATTACAGCCACTGAAAACTGTTTGGTGTGGCTTCACAGCAGATAGGCTATTATTTTTGAGGAGTATATTGTAAGCTGCTCTGTAACAGCTCAGAAGAGATCGCGAGATGATGAAACAGCTTCGTCATTCCGCAACTTCAGCAACGACATTGTCTCGACGAACCCATTTTTAAGCAATATGGAGCACCTTACGACATTATATCAGTGGTACAGCAGCTTCTATTACATCACTTTGCAGAATACTGAATAATTAACGACATTTTGTTTCGAAATAATTTGTATCCCGATAAATAAATTATTGAATATTTTGTTACACAGCAAAGATGCGATTCCCATACTTCATGCAATTGATGGAAGTGTATCAGTTGAGTCTGGACTTTTAAAACAAAATATATTGGAATGTCCTAACAGTTGTGTATAAAAAGGTTAAACAGCATAAATTGATGATTTATGCTTGTAGGAGATTTTATTTTATTTTGTATTAAATAAATATTATTATTATTTTGAAAGTCTTAAAATGTATTTAAGTTTATTATTAAGAAAGATTTAAATGTCGTAATGTAATGATTACATCATCAACGGAAATTTATAAATGTGATTGCAGCGACACCCGGAGGGTTGATCCTAAGCCGAGCCTAGACTGCACTTCACATTGACACTAGAAGGACGACTAAATTAATAGATCATTAAACCAGATGCACGAGCTTCGAATTCAATGACTTTTTAAACCAGTAAGAATTAGTAATTTTGTGTTGCGTTAATGAGAGGTCAGAGGGCGCTAATTGCGAGAGATTCTGACATAGAGAGAAGACAGCCGCTGACTCGTTCGATGTCACTACGAGTTGAGAACAGTGGAACTCAGGATGGTTATGGCGGTTCGTTCAAATGGGCTTCGCAGATAAAACTATGACTAGATGTGTAGTTAAGTATCAACGCACTTAAAATACTATAAGTAGAAAACTTTATTCAAGCATTCCCATTGAAGTTTATGTGTGGAAAGGGAATTATGTTTGGCGAGAAGATTTCACAAGCCGGAGAAATCATGAGTTATTAATATCACAAGACTGTGAGGAATATTGTGTTGAGCAGATAATTAAATTAACTGTCGAATTAAAAGGATATTATAAGAAGAATTATTTTGGTTACTAGGAAAGCTAATTTTACCGAAGTTACTCAAGTTAAGTAATAGGAAAATTAGGGAAGCTTTGTAAATGAACTATTCCGCGAGTTGCGAGAATATGATTATATTCTTATTTCTGAATCAAGTAAAGGAAAGAATGCAAGCAGTGATAATTGAACTATTGCAGTGCCAGAAATAAATAGTGAAAATCTACTATCAATTATTATAGTGCATCAAGAATTTTATTAGTAATTATACCAGTGAATAGTGAAATTACAATAGATAGTGATGTAAAGGAATTATGAAATAATTTCATAAAGGGTGAAAAACATTATTATTTCACACATGGTGAAATGCCTTATAATTTCATACAGGGTGAAAAACCTTATTATTTCACACATAGTGAAAGGCCTAATTAATTCACACATTGTGAAGAGCTTATTGTTTCACACTTGCTGAAAAGTCATAAATTTATTCACACAAAGTGAAGAGCCATTTCCCTAAGTTAATTGAAAAGATACAGGGAAGACTTTATCGAGAAGAAAGGTATAAGCTTATTCGAGAGGTTATTTTGAACTCTATCAGTTTTAATATTTTTTAATTGATAAGATAGAACTTATTAACTGTTAGAACTTTTGGAAGTATCCGAACCATTAAGATCGGAGATTGTGTAACAGCGCTGTAAAAAAAATCCCACTCTCATCTCTTTTGTTTCTGCTCATTATATTTGTAGCACTCTGCTAAAACCATATAATATACAAATATATATTATACATTAAATTTCCAATAATGCTATTTAACCCTTTTATACACAACTGTTGGGACATTCCAAAATATTTCGTTTTACAAGTCCACACTCCAATTGATACATTGAATTCTGCGATGAATACAATGAAGTCTGTTATATAGGATCATTTATTACAAAATTCAAATCATATATGTAAT
>JAFIDM010000003.1:31329253-31342930 GCA_023159025.1 Thereuonema tuberculata | reverse complement strand
TCCTTAAACGTTAGGTGGGCCTTATTTGGGCATCCTACTTACAATGCAGAGACAATTCGATCATAGGTTAAAAGAAATTGATGGACAGGGAAAAATGCGTTAGAAAAAAAGCATTAACTCTTATTCACCCGTAAATGATTATTTAACTTCATCTATAACAAAGAAACAGATTAACATATTTTAACTGTCAGAAAGATTAATGTTTTTTTTTCTTGCTGAGATCATCATCAGTGGTAATGACACTTTCCTAATGCTAAATTATACGAAATTGTCTGTAGTTTGTTCTCAATGGCAATGCTATAATGATTACGTAAATTCAAATGTTCTTCATAAGAGCTAATGACTTGGGTAAAAAAAAAGAAAGAAATAAAATCGTTAAATATCAGAACTTTACTGAGATCGACTTAAGCAGCGAATGGAAGTGTGCAGATACTCTCTACTGTTTTAAGGTAATATCAATTATTTTAAAAAGTAGTTTTTTTTTAAACTGAATTTTTTCTACACATTTTTGATTTATTATCCTGTTTTCCTAAATGAAACTGTAATATGTGTCTTTGTGTTTGTGTATCTTTCTACTTCTCACGAATCCCTAAAAATAAAGCACGAAAAGGATCTTACTCAAATTTAGTTGTATTTTTCGTATTTGAAAATTTTGCCAATGTAGATGCATTTAAAGAAATTAATGTTACAGTGATAAAACTTTCGGTGGACTATTAATTCTCTGATGGTAAATAATCAACACTAATAGTAACTTACATTAAAAATTCTTTTAAATTTTGAAAATTTAAATTACTTAGTTAGTGTGACTGAAATAAAAAATAATAGAGCGGTTGCTGTATCTTTATCGAAATTTATGGGCATAGGTGACCTGCCGTAAATGTTTGGGAGCTAATTATCAGCAAAGGGATAAATATAACTAATAAAACAATGATTACTGTTTATTACGATTTCTTTTGATTTCAAGGCTTTAAAATTGAAAAAAAAATAACTAATAATATTTTTCTGACAAGTAGGCTTTGAATTCTTTCTGAAGCTTCTTTTTATTTGATTAGGTTTATTATATTACATTATGTTTAGTTTTACTGGCAATTTAATTATCAGATTTATATAAAATGATTAGTTAGTCGAAAGAAATAGAAAATATTAATAACATTAATAAATAACATTAGAAAAATCTAATGTTAGAAAAAACTGAAACCTTTATAGAAAACACAAAACATTTTAATCAAAGCCATTAGTATATTAACGATAAGTGTTTTGCTTTCGTTATTCAGTTTTTAAAGTACTTTTATGACAGATTCGAAAAAATTTAAAATTCTGATTATAAACTAAATCATTTCCCAATTCTGCTTTGAAGTATCAAATGATGAATAAAATACTAGATAAGTATTTTACATATGACTCTGTGGCTCGTGGGATACGGAGGTTAAAGCTTTGAATGAACATCGGAACTAGTTAAGATTGGGTTGTTAGCGCAATGCCCACCGCCTTCTCTCGCCTGCCATTTTAAAAAAGAGGAGCAATAACCTAAGAAGTAATCCTACTCTTCAGTTCGCAGTCCAGTGTTTAAGAATTGGTCTACCGGATCCTAATTAAATACTGTAGTACAGAAAAAGGATCGTATCTTGTGAATAGAATTTTACACTGTCTAAAGGGTCCTTTTAAGAGAGTAGAATATCGCGTTTAAAAAAAAAATTCCTTAAAGTTTGGAGATGGGAGGAGCCAAAGTTTACTTAAATAAATAGGATTTATCTTCATTTTCTTCTACAATATTTCTTTATATACGATATTTCATTCAAACTTACTTGTGAACTTCTTCAGGAATAATAGAGGAGCAGATAGATCAAAACACCTGTCGCCAAAAATAGAAAATCATTAATACATAGCTTTTGAATAATGTAATAATTGAATAAAAAAATTTTGAATAATACAATATAAAACAAATATATGATATAAATAATCTATGCGATTTTTGCCTCAATATGTAATATCCTTTTATTAATAAAACACTCCTTTGAAAAATTGTTTACTTGCAATCCTTTTGCCTTATTAATAATAAACTTTTAAACTATTATTAAACTATTAATAATAAACTTTTCTATAATCTGATATCTGAAAAGAACTTCGAACATTGCATCTAACTAGTGATCATTTAATAAACAATGTTCTGTCCAATCAGAAACATGTTTCCTACTGTTCTTGAACCCTTGGATGTGTTCTCTTTATCTTTCCATGAGGATCCTTTCTATATTTCCAAAATGTACAGCACTGCAATCTCTGCACTTTAATTTCTAGACTACTGCCATCATCTTTTGTTTGTCATATTCTTTAGATTTCTTCGGAAATGAATACAATTAACAAAAGTAAGTAATAAACAATTAAAATATTATGTAAAATATTTATTGGTTTATTTTTTCCCCTAGGAAATCTCAAAATTCAAATTGCAGAGCAATATCATCTCAGGAACCCCAACCATTATTACAATAAAAGGAATCGCAAGTTCAAATTTCATCCAGTCAGAATTTATAGATCTTCATTTCAAAGCACTAAAAGGAACAGAAACATGTATGATGTTAACAGTGGCATTTATTCTTGTGTTCGTCCAATTGCCATCTTAGCAAAACTTATGGGAATTTTCCCATTGCAGTATGTGTCAAGCAAAAACCCAGCTTCTCTTCGCTTCCAATATTGCAGCTGCAGCTTCTTTTACAATGTTTTTATTTTTCTCTGGGTTTTAATTAGTAGCATCTCTATTGCGGTCTTGAGTTTTAAATATAAGCCTTATACTTTTGAGAACTTTAATGCTGATGTCTTAAGTGCATTGTATCCTGTGGCTTTAATTCAAGCTGTGATGACTTTAGTCAATGTTCAAATCAAAGTAAGTTATTTTAAAAACTTTTTTAACAGTTGAAAATTTAAAACATTGAGTTAAATCACTGATTGAAAGATATACAAAAGATCACTGCTTTCCTTATTTCAAAGACTTATTTCTAGATATAAGTATCTTCTGTATCTCCATATATAGGGGAGAGTGGTGACACTCGATCCCACAGAAGACTTGATCACCCCCTCAGAATTCGCGTTAGAAGTAATGACTATCGGGCCTACTGATAGCACTGATAGAAAACAACATAGGGAAAGATGATAAGCCAGGTTTGGAGCGATCTTTATAGACTTCATATGGATTTGTATATTTTTTGTGTTTTCAGCTTTTTATTGGTCGGTATAATTTTTGGTCTGGAGACGATAAGCATCAATGAGGCTATAGATGTGACCAAAACCATTGTATTTCAGTTCCTTTGAAAGTATTTGTGCAAGTGTTCGTTGCTTTTTGTGATGTTCTTAGACTAAATAGTTTCAATTGTAGTACTAAACTATAATAATTATTTTAAATGTTAAATGAAAGTGTGTTTTAAATGAAGATAACCAGGTGCGTAGGCTTTATTATTGGATTTGACATGAACAGAGCACGTAAAATTGTGCTAGATTTACTAAACTTATTTCGGGAGACTTGATCCCACACACAGTCGGAAGACGATCCGGGATCATCTCCCAACATGAAGGACGGATATCCGAACATATCTGCATAGATCGAGGGGCACCACGATTCTGGCTCTATTCAGTGATTTTTATGTCAACGCTTATGGACTACGAGAACATTCGTGAATCGACTTATGTGTTTCCGGCGTTTGCAAGCATGATTATGCGGGAATCTTCGAGATCACAATCCAGAATATTCCAGGACGGGATTATATAAGAGAGATGAAGTATAGTGATGGGTTAGTCTTGACTTAGGGAGTTGTGGAAGTGATACTACTGCTTCAGTGAAAGAAAAGTAGAAAAGAAAAGCTTCAACGGGAAAAAAGTACAAGTCTAAAGACGGAGCCACGCAGAGGAAGCTCCCTGACCCTGTAAACATGAAGGAGGCTGTTGCAACTGTGAGGAAAGGCAGTACATTGAAGAGAAAGAGAATTATTTTGGGATTAACGTGATGACACTAAAACGCATAATAAGAAGAGGAGAAAAACTCTGATTCTTTACTGGGATTCAAGAAGACACAAGAAGAGGAATCGCAACTCGCAACATATGCTTCGGAAGCCTCCCGAATGTACAACGGATTGATGGTAATGGAGATAAAGGAACTGGCGTACAGCTTCGGTGTGATAGAAAGAAGATACCACCATCCTGGGAAAAGAACAAAGCGGTGGGAGCCGATTGGGCTAGAGCAGCGGTCGGCAAGCCGCGGCCCATAAGCGTTTTGGTGCGGCCCGCGAGGCGTGTTGGAAGATTTTTTTTTGGTTGTTAAATTAAGATTTTCCTTTTTGGCCCAAATGCGGCCCGCAGTAATCCCAACATAACATATGCGGCCCTCTTACAACAAAAGGTTGCCGAACACTGGGCTAGAGGATTTCTAGAGAGGAACAGCGTTTTAAAACCTACAAGTCTAGTCTTTAACTGCCATACGGTTGGAACATCTTTCGACGTCATGGAGAGGCTCCATTTCCCACCTGAGCTTGAATAAAACTGCAATAGCGACAGTCCACAAACCACTGAAAGTCATTGGCGGAATAGCAACTAAACAAATTTACGTTCGGCGAATCGTATCAACGGGCAACTCTCTGTGCAGCTGTGAAGGCTTGTGGTAACCAGATGCCTTCCTTGTTCATTTTTCCCAGAGTGAATAGGACTGTATTTCGGTCAATTACTCCTCTGTTTTAACTTGGGACATTTGGTGGTTTGTCTTTTGATTGATTATTATTTTTTTAATATTTTTTGATAGTTGTTCGTCGAATTTATACTGTTTGTATTTAAGTTTCTTTTTATAATTTTTATTTCTTTTATTCTTTTTTTGTTTTGAATGAGGGAAGGAAGGAAAAGGGAGTTAGGAATTATGTTGGAATTTTTATTTAAAAAAAGGAGAAAAAAGAAAAAAAAGTTTGTTGTTTGTTATTTTTACAGTTATATATGGTCAATATCAATTTATGTATTGATGTTTATTTTTAATACGCCATTCTCTGTCGGAGCCGCCCTCATGGAGGGGTCCTTGGAAGGGTGGGGCTTGAACTGTACCCTGTCCCATGGATAGGGCCTTTGGCACTCCATGGGTTGTTCGGAGTGAGTCCCTGCCGACCAGTTCATACCCATCATTGGCGGTGGGCTCTTTATTTGGATTATTATGGTTTTCCCGTGGCCATTTTTTTTATATACTCATTTTGTGAAAATTGCAACAGCATGAAGGAACCATCACAATAGAAGAAAATGTAATACACACATTACTAATAGTGATACAAACGAACGATTAAGTTTTCAGAGAAATAACAGTATTTGTAACAAGTTTTGGAATTACTTAAATATGTATTATTTTTCGTGTGTTTGGTCCTGTTTTTTAATTTTAATGCAATAACAGTTCTTGCAAAAAATCAGAATGGTGTAAAGCCTCCACGAGCTGCAATAAGAGATGCTGTACGCCGTTGAATCGAATCAGAAAGTCCCTGGATGCGTTCCTGGAGGATTGCCTGCCAGTCTGCTTCGATCCGATTCCACTGTTCATCGGCATTGGCTGCTGCATGACAATGGCGGGCTAGTTGCCGAGTGACCGTATCCCAGACATGTTCAATAGGTGACATATCGGGCCAGGGAAGAAGGGGTTTCTGCATTGCTTCGAAGAAGGCCTGACATTTCTGATAACATGTGGTCGTGCATGGTCTTGTTGTAATGTGGCTGCAGGAGTGTGCTGAAGGAAGGATAAGACTTCGGCAACCATACCTTCCTTGATGTAGCAATATCTATTGAGAGTGCCCACAATTCGTAGCAGTCCAGATCGTCTATGATACCCAATTGCTCCCCAAGCCATCACGCCTATTGTTCGTGTAGTTATGACGCTGGACATTGCAGACTGGAATATGGCGCTCGCCTTGATATCGTGTAATGCATTTGCGGCCATTATTGTAATCTAAGTTGAAGTAGTACTCGTTCGAAAAGACGCCAATGGATGTGTTCATGAGCCTATTGTAGCCTGAGACGTCGATGGTTCAGGTCCAAGAGAATCCTCCGCAAGGAATGCAAGCCGTTGAAGACGTCACTTTTTTAATATATACAGTTGGACCTCGATACAAGGTAACCCCTTGGGACCTCGCGAAAGTGACCTTATAAGCGGGGGGACCTTATAACCGATTCATACGCATTTGTCAATAAATAAGCATTATATAAATACAGTATAATTCTTTGTAAAATTTAATACGTACAAAAATATCAGTTTATTAGGTTATAATTTTTTAATTTAGCTGAACCAATTAAAATTAGGAATCAGAAAGAAATTATTTTTTTGTAATTTATTGCAACATCATGTTTTAAAACTAAATGAAATCTAATTATTGAAATCAGAACACATTAAAAATTAATGTAGGTATAGATATTTAGTATTTTCCAGAATTTTTTTACTTCTATTGATATTTACGTTCTAAAATTTATGTATAAATTATATAATCGTAATGTCATGAAGGAGAAAAATAAAATGAAATATACAGGTTAATACAATGACGGCATTTCGTAGTTATTCCATGCTTCAAGTTATTCTTCCTCGCCATTTCGCAGAACATCATTAATAAAATTGTAAATAGACATTTCTTCGCCGATGATTCAAGCAAGAAGATTTAATTTAAGACAATGCATATCAAAGTCATGTATTCGCAATGATCATCTCTGACGTTTCAATATATTACTGGTTAACGTTCTGTCATTTGTATAACGACATCTTTGCGACTCCTTTCCGCAAAAGACTTGCATATTGCATATTGCATAGTGTATCTAGTACAGACTTTGTTCGTTTAAATTCAGTTTAAATAATCCCAAAAATTCAATTTCATATTGGCATGTAATTCTTTAGAAGCAAATAATAATTAATTTGTTTTATTCACCAAATAAAAATTAGAAAAATAATTTAAGTCTAGCGGAATTTTACTTTATTTATTTATTTTATCTTACTTAACAGGCTTTTTTATCAATCCATTGCTGGATGAAAGCTATTCCAGTAACTAGTGTAAACTAGTCTATTAGACTTTCCCCCTCACTGACCAAATGTCTCCCAAGAAACATTGGGAGATACAGCTTATACTTACTGCCAAATACTGGAGTGGATATGAGGTGGTTTTTGCAGCCATTCTCTGGAAGCCATTATGGAATGGCTTCAAACCTGAACGGAAAAATGAAGAAGCTGGCAAACACATAAAAGGAAATTTTTCAAACAATTCAGACAATTCAGCGTATTCCGACGTACGGTGGACAATCTTGGAGATTTGAGAAAGAAATTTTAAAAATGCACAAGACTGAGAGTTCATTGATCTGTTTTTTGAAATTGTGATACCGGGAATCCAAGATGGATCATTTCTGGTTTCCTCACCTTCGTCAGTTGGATCCGCCCAACATCTTGCATCTCAGTGAACTCGAGAAACATATAAATAGAACAAAAGTAGACATCACAACGGTCCTCCAATTTAAAAAACATCAAAACCTAAATAAAGAATTAAGAAGGCCAATCAATTAAAACCTGCTAGCGATAGCTTAGCATATTAGAGATTAATTATTAAACGAAAAATATACAATGCATAAATTTAACGTGCGTAAAACAATAACATGAGAAAAATATTCATGCATTGTATATTTTTCGTTTAACAATTAATCTCTAATATGCTAAGCGATCGCTAGCAGGGATTAATTGATTGGCCTTTTTATTCTTTATTTAGGTTTTGATGTTTTTTACATTGGAGGGCCGTTGTGATGTCTTCTTTTGTTCTTTGTATATGTTTCTCGAGTTCACTGAGATGCAAGATACTGAGCGGATCCAACTGACGATGGTCAGGAAACCAGAAATGGTCCATCTTGGATTCCCGGTATCACAATTTCAAAAAACAGATCAATGAACTCTCAGTCTTGTGCGTTTTTAAAATTTCTTTCTCATGTTATTGTTGTACGCACTTTAAATTTATGCATTGAATCCTGGAGATGTTAGCAATGTGTAGGGATGTTAGCAATGTGTAGTGAGCACTCCTGTTTTCCTTTTTCTTCCTTGACTACAATGCATTGTCTTATTAAGCAATAATTTCCAAATACTATATTCCATTTGCTGTCATGACGTCCTTCACTGATCCACACTCCTTTCGTGGTTCCAATCAGAAGTAATCCAACAAGCTTTCAAATATATATTCTGGATTTGCAGTGTTGCCGCATGTTTGGCAGATAAAAAATAGTTGCCATGACTTCCATAACGGCCCACGTATATCTTATATTGATTCTTTAAAAAAAAGTTATTTTTAACAGCCAGTTTAGTTCTTTTATGCATGTATCAATTTTCATACATCGGAAGCGCAGTGATACCTCAAAGGAAAAAATACATAATGAAAAACACATTGGTGTATTGTGTATTTTTTCCTTTGAGGCACCACTGCGCTTCCAATGTTCATACTAGCCTCAGTACGGAAACCTTGTTATTTGCTGTGACTTCTCCTGGCTTATGATCGCCAACGAGCGTTAAACAGCTGTTCCAGGATATCACTTGTGAATAATTTGATCTCATCCATTGTTGTTTTATCAATTTTCATCTTGCCTTGTAGTCCAGTCAAACTAAATGAAAATACCGTAAACATGGGCAAAATTGCAACAGAAGCTTTTTGAATTGATTTTGAATCAGTAGTCATTACTGAACAACATATCCAAAATCAAGCAAAATCCAACCATGGGAACACCCCGAAAAACCGATTTAAAAATGGCGGATTGAGTGATGTGTCGTATTAGGTTGTTATTTTTATTAGGCTTTGATTTTTTTCTGTTTTTTTATGTAGTTATAGCGTTATAAGAACTAATTTTTGCTTGTTTCAGATTGAATTTCTTGTATGAAAATGGAGACTACAGAATTTTGTGTGATTTGTAAACAACAAATAGACAATGAACAAAACGTAATTAAAATTTCGCAAGAAGGTGCGCATAATATAATATGAAGCCAGCCGGAGCCGTCAAAGTGATGTAGTTGCAACTGCTGGAATAACTGTTCATACTTCGTGTCGAAAATCATTTACTGATAAAAAACAACATTAACATTGTAAAACGGAAGGCAAGATGTGAAGAAATACCAAAGAAAAGTGCATGCTTGACTTTTAGAGTCAAGTTTCCAGTGCTACTCACTGTTTGTTTTGTGAGAAATTTGTTGACTTTTCTTCGAAATATAAACCTAAATCAGAACATGTGAAAGTAAGAACAACAAAGTGTGCTGAAACTATAAAACAATGTTGTGAGCGCTGCTGCGTTGAATGGTCATTTAAAATAAAAGGACGGTTGGCGTATTACACAGGTGATCTAGTTGCTGCAGACTATGTTCATCATCAATCATGTAGTTTAAATTTTCGTACTGGGAGAAATATTCCACGGGAATATTGCTCTGCCAACAAATTTTCAGAAAGAGGACGACCAACGAATGAAGGACATTTCTTCCACCAACCAAGCATTTCTTCGTATCTGCGAATACCTTGAAGATAACGATGAGGAACAAATGGTTGTTGGAGACCTCATTTCTAAAATGGAGGAATATTTCGAAGGAAGTCAGAACAGTGCATATGAACGCAGGCATATGAACAGAAAATTTTTAGAACACTATGAAAAGAACGAATGAAAAAGGAAAGTCAGATATAGTAACTCTGCCTGAGACAGCAAATGAAATTCTTCGAAGTTACAATGAGAAGTCAAAGTATTGCGATATTGAGCAGCAAAAAATTCTGTTAATAGAAGCTGCTGCAAGAATAATCAGAAGTAATGTCAAATCCATCAAAGCAAGTACGGTGAATGAATATCATCACCTAATGACCTGACAGAGGAGAGTGCTTTACATTACATCCCTAGTAGCTTGAAGTTGCTATTATCAAAATTATTTGTGGGAAAGGATATGTCCGTGAAAATCGGTGCTGTTGGCCTGACCGTTTTGCAAGCTATTCGATCTAGAGCATTCCTACGTCCACTACAAATTGGTCTATCCATTGAACTTCATCACAACTTCAAGATCAATAAGATCAAGATATCTTATCTTTACAATCTTGGGTTTTGTACATCCTACTCAGAAGTAACAAGATTGAAAGAAATGCTGCAGTATCAGGCGACTGCGCTTTTTAGAATGTTGTTGAAAACGCCATATTACTTCTGGCAGCATATAATGTTGATCACAATATCTGTACTCTGGACGGGAAGAACATCTTTCATGGTATGGGGATGATTGCTGTAGTAACTCCAAAAAACAACATCTATCCTACTGTCAATAGGCATAATGTTCATGACATTGATATTAAGAAGCTGGTAAAAGTTGACATTGTGCAGTACAAACATGCGAAAAGCATGCTGAAGGACATCTCATTCTGTAAACTTCCAATGATACTACCGAATGCCCGTTAAATAAGCTCAGTCTTTTATGGCAGATCTCAACATCCGAAAGACCGGGTTCAAATTGGTCAGGAGCTATGCAAGGGATTTATTCCAAATCAGTTGATTCACATCGAGGGGAATCTTCTATCTCATTTCTTCCTATTATTGACATGGCAGCTGGTGACATGACTTGCATTTTGTCGACACTGACATATTTAAACAAAGTAGCACACGATCAAAATGTCCCATGCGTAGTTGATCAGCCTTTGTTTTGGAAAGCTTCTCAAATCATTAACACACAAAGAGACCTTCAAGACATTATTTTAATGCTGGGTACATTTCATACTCTCATGAACGTTTTAGGCGCAATTGGAACTCTCATGAATGGCTCCGGATTATTTGAAGTACTTCAAGAAATCTATGGATCAAATGCTTTGTTACACATGATGACTGGGAAAGCTGTTTACAGGGCGATACGAGGACACATGATTGTAGATGCAGCGCTTAGTATCCTGCTGCTTTCAGAGATTTTTCCACATGAAGAACATGAATCTCTTCATGGCCTCGTTTAGGAAGCTTGTGATCTGTTCCACGATATTACGACCGGCCAAAAACAAATGACAGACGTAGAACAATGTGAAGCTTTGTCTCAAATTGAGATTGCTTTGGAGGCAAAGAAGAATCACTTGCAACAAGTAAACTCTGGTTGGAATACCATCGAATGATCAGTGTTGTACGTACCTTGATAACAGCTGACAGGATAGGCTCTTGGGAATTATATTTACATGCTATGCTTGAGATTCTCGCCATAGACGGGACATGAAAATTATCTCGAGTCACTCTACCTATATCTGTAGAAAATATTTCAACTGCCATCTGAAAATGCCAAGGTGCATAAAATGTTTGTGGAAGGTAAATTTGTGATAAGAAGTGACAGATTATGGGGTGGACTTGGATCAGATCTTGTAATAGAACAAGTGCTGATGCGTTCCCCGAAAAGCAGAGGAGGACTAACGAGAGGAAGTGGACTTACCGAAAATCAGAGGGCTACATGGCTGTTTTCTATGCCCGTTTGTTCAATTTACAACTTAGCTATGCAGGAGTATACTGGGGTTTTGAATAGCATTATTTGAATCACAAAGCCAGATGAGGAAAGCAGACAAATCGCAGTTAGCAGAAGCAATAGTCAAATACACCAAACATTTTAATAATATAAAATCCCACAACGTGGAAAGTACGGAAAGGTACAGCATTTGTCAAACTGATGAAGGAGACAGAGCTCCGCTCTGTTGCAAAAATATTTTGTTCTGATTCATGCCGACATTCAGATATCACTGTCGCTGGTAGAAAAGCAATGCTTCTTTTGTACGACTACCGGTCACTGGAATACACAGACAAACTGCACCATCAAATGCTAGTAGTGAAGGTAACTACAGCAAAATCATTTGTTACACTGGAACGTCTGCCTCCGACCGATTCTTCAACAAAATATCGTAGCTACCGAACATACTTACAAATAAATATCTGGAAAGATTCTAAAGAAAGAATCAAGCCAGAAGAATGCGGTTGTTATATCAAAAATAACTCGTACTATCCAATACTCTGCGACTTACCAACAGCTCCAGATTAATAACTGAATATGATACGATGTTCCTGCACAAAAAACTGCGCTACATTATGATGCGGATGCAAGCGTAATGGCCTGCACTGTTCAACAGCTTATGGAACGTGCCAAATGAATGGATGAATAGCTATGAAGACGATGCTATGAATACGATGAAAGTGATGAAAACGATTAATTAAAGTATTTTTTCTAAAGCATTTCTTTTAAATATATATAAAATATTGTGAAAATAAAACTATATTTCCACACAAAAAAATGTATTACCTTGCCTTTGCCTTACTTTGAGAAACGCTACTCCGCCATTTTTAATTTCGTTTTTCGGGGTGTTCCCTTGGTTGGATTTTGTCTGATTTTGGATATGTTGTTCAGCAATTGATTCAAAATCAATTTAAAAAGCTTCTGTTGCAATTTTGCAACATATATAAGTTATGATTCATAACAAAGAGTGCTAAGTCACCTCATTGGTTAATTTATTAGTAAGACTGGAATAACTACTATTCATGGAACACCTCCGTCACTCCTCAACAGCAACGAAAACTTCGACAAATAATCTTTGTGTGTGTGTGTGTGTATTTATTTTAACAACTCCTGCCAATCCACAAATCAGCCATAAGCAACAAATTAGCAATCAGACACCTGTAATTCCAATAGTGAAGTTATACATTTCCTGAAAACTCAATTGTCATTTGTAACTTAGCTCAGTTCAAGCTAAGTTCAAGCTAATATCTGAAGTAAAAAATTTTTATGGTTATTTTGTAATTATTAATTAATTTACTTTCCCAATGACTTTCTTAAATTGGTTACTTAAAATTGTTAAATAGAAGTTCCTACACATTTTTAATTAGAAAGTGAAATATTCTTTTTCTCTCTTTCATTTTAGACTAAGAAATATCCTCAGCATTTCATGGAATGGGAAGCTTTAGGGAAAGAAATAGGCATTTGGACACAGAAAAGATTTTGGCTGAAGGATCTTCTCATTCAGATAGTCGTAAACTTGACGATAATTTTGGTTATTTCCATCATTATTTCACTGAACAATAAAGAAGTAGTTAGAAACTTCTTATCAGAAAACGCTTTCTTTTTAATGCTCTGTTTTCAGGTATTTTATACATTAGCTATCAGACTTCTTCCGATTGTACCAACTATACTTTGTACTTATTATCTAAGAATTGCTAATGAAGGTTTCTGTGAACTTCATAGAGAACTTAGTAAAATGCTGAGATCATCATCGGCTTTATTTACACCACAGAAGATAGCGAAATTGAGAATCAAACATGAAAAAATATGTTTCTTGGTTCGTGATTTGTGTGATTTATTTTCTAACAACAATATCTTGTTTTTTGCTGCATCTACATTTTATTTGTGTTTGTTTCTCTATATGCAAGTTATCGAAGACAAGAATCTTCCACCATCACTGTGGGGAATATTTTCAGTATGTGTACTTTTAGATATGCTTAGGATCACCAGTATAGTCGACGATACGTCAAAGAAGGTTTGTGAAACTTGTTTATTTGTCCTTTTTTTAGTACAAAACGATGCCACGAACATGGATAAACGTAATATTTCTGAAAATGCGATTTTGGGTAAAAGAAGAAACAATTTTAATATTTAGTGTCAGAGACGTCACTTGCAAATGGGATCCACACCAGTAC
>JAFIDM010000003.1:31282606-31329153 GCA_023159025.1 Thereuonema tuberculata | reverse complement strand
AATTTAATTGTAGCGAATTTTAAATAACACAAGGAAAACTCATTGTATATGAAACCATAGCCACCCTGTTCACATTTCATTTCGGTTACTTCTTGTGAGACAAGATTAAAATGAGTAGAGATTGAACTCATATCTCTACAAGTCATAGAGGTTCTAATAAGGTATCATTATTGATCTGTTTAGACTTGTCTTTTGGACTATAAGGCGGTGGCATGTTTCATTTTTGGCCACTATCTGAGACTGGAAGTGACCAAAGGTTAAAAAAATAAGTTTCAAAATGTATAAGCAACTACAAAGACAGACTTCATCCTTAACTTTTGCATCAACTAATTGTAAAATGAAATGACCTTCAATAATTTCGTAGATATTTTCTATTCCATCGATTATAATCAAATAATGACTATTACTATAAGTTGTTGTAGCTGAGTGCTTCTAAGAAATAAACTTAATTGAATCAGTAGATGTCTTAGATTGTATCTTATTCATCGCCGGGTAATTGACACTTCTGAAGTTCATTAAAAAGAACTGATTAAATGATTACTAAAAGCATTTAGGTCTTGAGATAAATAGAACTTAAAAAACCTGAAGCCTTAAGTTTTTTCTTTGTTTCGTAGCTAGTTTTCTTAAGAAAGCAGTTCTGTTACAAGATGTCTTTTATGTTAGTCCGAACAGGTACTCACATGACTTAATGTCAGAAGATGATTTAGCGAGATTAACAAACGGACAAATGCACTTACGAAGGTTTAACACTCCTTTTAAGACTGACACTTTGAGTTCCACTTTTTCCAACCCTAAACAGGTCTTTCAACTTTTAGAAGTGAGTTCTGTTATGTTTTCTGACTAACATCAATTTAGAATATCAATATCATGTATATATATTATTAGATGTAATAGATGGTATATACATTATTACATTCTCTGACGTAATAACATACATCTTTAAATTTTATATAGAACTCTTCCTTAAAAATTAAAAAATTAAGCCTACAGTAATTTGAATAACCTTTTATCACTTTATTATTAATAACGTTATTGATTGGTGTAATGTAAACATTACAGTATATGATTCGAAATTTACTGAGCAAAATGCCTCCTTTATCTTGAGTTTTACGTCCAACCAACTATAAACATGCATATTCTCTATTAATTCTTCCGCATATATAAAGCAGTTTCTCTTTTCTTTGTAAATCATTTTAAGCTGATAAATATTCTTTTGGACTTGTTAATACATATTTGGTTTGGTATTCTTTATAGGCTATTTACTACTGTCAAAGAGACCTGTATCTTAATTTCGTGAATATGTATAATTGATAATACAACTAAATATAATCAATATTCTTTGAAATTTGTTTTAGATATTTAAAGTAACAGGAGAACTTACAGCTGTTACGACACCTTTAGACAATGTAAAGTAACCATTAGCAGAAAGTTCTAGAGGCATTCCTGACAAATTGTTCAAAAATATTTGCACCTGCAAAATGAATTAAAAAAATATTTTTTTTTTTTTTTAATGGATCGCCATTATTTGAGAACAATTTGAACTCATGATCATTACAGGTAAACTAATTCGAGAAAATACCAGAAAATCGAATACGACATAAGAAGAAAGATATTCTCTGAGTGTGTGTGTGTGTGTGTGTGTGTTTTTTTTTTAAGGACGGGGGAAATGCATTTACGCATACCAAGGAATTGGTAATGTGAGACTCAGTCATAAAAGACTACTACTCACTACAACCCTACTTCCAAAACACCCTACACGACTTCCAAAACACCCTACACGGAACCACCGTCAGGTACTACATCGCGTAGGGCAGAATGACTAAAAGTCCGACTCACATATCATTTCGCAACTGATCAAGTCTGATTTTCTCAGCCATACGAAGTTTCCGTATAATAGTGGCAGCATAGTCAGCCACTGCCGTCCAATTAGCCTGGGAGATAGTCATCAAGCCAACGATGTTCTCTGGAATCACACGCTGTCGAAGGAATTTCTTCAGCTCATTTCTATCTTCATGGAAGCGTGGGCAGACAAAGAAGACATGCTCCACATCCTCGTCCAAGAACTGGCAAGTCGGACATGACGCACTGTCGACAATTCCGAAGCGCCTCTGGTACGCTAGAAAACAACCATGGCCACTTAATAGCTGAGTCAGGTAGTGATCCACCTCACCATGCTTTCTTTCCATCCACATTGCAATATTAGGTATAAGATTATGAGTCCATCTTCCACTGGTCGATGAATCCCATCGTCTCTGCCATCTTTCCGTTGTCTTGCTTTTCACGGCCTTCCTGATCTTGGGTCGGTGAGCGTCACGACGTTCCCGAATACCATTGCATATCGCGCTTCTCTCACTTGCTAAGAGATCGATAGGCGGCATCCCTGCTATGACGCACACTGCATCATATGAAACTGTTCGAAATGCACAAGCGACCCGTAGAGCGCATTTCCGGTGAACCGAAGTCATTTGACATACATATGATTTAGTCTTCGTGGCATGTAACCAGATCGGAGCCGCGTAGAGCATGGTAGAGATAGCCACACTGGACAGGAGTCTTCGTCGGCTCTGCCGAGGTCCCCCGATGTTCGGCATGATCCTAGCCAAGGCGTTGACCACTCGTGCAGACTTTTCACTCACGATTCGAAGATGTTCATCGAACCGAAGCCTTGCATCAATCTGAACACCCAGATACCTGAGAGAAGGCTGCGACAGAATGTCATGATCACCCACAGTGAGGGTAACGATCTCCCTCGCTTTCCTGCTTGTCACAAGAACCGCCTCTGTCTTGTGATCTGCTAGTTGTAATCCAACCGTTGAGAGCCACTGACGGATCCTGGCAACAGCCACATTCGATGTTAGGGTGACAACTTCCAGGTGTTTCTCGATTACAATCAATGCAACATCGTCAGCGAACCCCACTACAGTCACTCCCTCGGGCATTGGTAGCTTGAGTACTGCATCATACATGATATTCCAAAGCAAAGGACCAAGTACTGATCCCTGTGGAACACCGCCAGTGATGTTGTAGGTCTTCAGTCCGACTTCGGTATTATACATTAGGATACGATCAGTGAAGTAACTCGCAATTATTTTCCTGATGTACGCTGGAGCCTTCATTGAACTCAAAGTGTTCAAGATGCAGTTCCAGTTTGCCGAATTGAACGCATTCTTCACATCCAACGTTATTATGGCACAGTACTGTTTTACTCCTCCCTTCCAGCGTTTGCCCTCAATGGCCTCTCGAGCCAAATCAACAACAACCCTTACAGCGTCTATTGTAGATCTTGATTTCCTGAAACCGTACTGGTTTTCAGAGAGACCATGCGCTCCTTCACTGAATGCCTCCAGTCGATTGTAAATGATTCTCTCCAATACCTTACCTGCCGTATCCAACAGGCAAATTGGCCGATAGGACGATGGATCATTAGGTGGCTTTTTACCTTTAGGCAAAAGTACGAGCAACTGCTGCTTCCATAGATTTGGAAACACACCCTCTCGTAAACAAGCATTGTAGACGTCTAGAAAGATCTCAGGTCTATACCGGATGGCGGTTTTAAGAGCAATATTTGGAACGCTGTCTGGGCCAGGGGCTTTTGAGTCACCAATCTTTCCGCAGGCCTTTATCAACTCATCTTTTGAGATAGATGACACATCTTCACATTCTTGAGGTGGAACTTCCAAAACTATCCCCGGTTGTTGTGGAAAAAGAGTAGAAACAATCCTGCGCAGCAAATCAGGGCAGGTCGGAGGTGATAAGGAGCTACTTTTTATTTTAGCCATAACCGTCTTATATGGTCTACCCCATGGGTCACTATTAACCTCACTACAAAGTTCCTTCCAAGCACTCTGTTTACTGACTTTAATGGCCTTCTTGAGAGCACGGCCGGTTTCTATGTGCTGTTGTTTCAACTCGTCATAGTTTTCTCGTCCATGGGCTCGTTGAGCTAGTCTTCTTGTGCGGTGACATTTCTTCCGAAGCTCCGCTATTTCAGCATTCCACCAATACACTGGATGGTGACGATTTCCTCTGCCACGTCTTGTCATCGATGCCTCACAAGCATCAGCGACAAGTCGCATAAGCCGTGACGCCTTGCTATCAGCAGATCCCGAAAGCACCAAGTCCTCCTCCATCATTGCAATGAAGGATTCACGATCAAAGGACCTAACGTTCCATCCTCTTGGAAGTGTGGATCCCAACCTTGACACACCAGAAGTGGAGATCTCGAAAATTATGGCTTGATGGTCGTGTGAGTATAGTGACAACACACTTCCCACGACGTAACACGAGAGGCCAAACAATCACTTGTAAATTTCACGTCGATAATGGAACTATTACCATTTCTAATGAACGCTGGTATTGAGCCGGTATTGAGGAGAACAACATTCAGTGAGGCGAAGACATCCAAAAGTATCTCACCTCTTCTGTTGCTTACTCGACGTCCCCATTCAATAGCCCACGCATTAAAATCACCTGCGATGACCACAGGCCACCGACCTTGGAGCTCTAATATAAGGCGATCAAGCAACAACTCAAATTCTTCTAATGGTGCACTTGGTGGAGCGTTGACACTATAGATGTATATATCTCTCACCTTTGCCCAAGTAAATCCATGCTGTTGTGTCTGTGGAATTTCTTGGATGAAATGATTCCCGCAGATCCAAATTGCTGCCCGTCCACTAGTATCAGAGAGCCATGCGCGTGATCCCTCGATGTTTCTGTATTGCTCACAGAGAATCGCAACATCAACCCTCTCCTCACGTACAGTCTGTTGCAGTATATCTTGGGCAACCGTACAATGATTGAGATTAAGCTGAATAAACTTCATCTCCTCGATTTTTCTACAGCTTGTATGGCCTGTTTGTAAGCCGGACAAACATAGCTGCCAGTACGATGTTTACCCTCACACAAAAGACAGCATAATTCCTCAGAAGAGCATTCCTTGGCATTATGCCCAACTCCTCCACATTTCAGGCACAATTTGGACCTATCTGGACCATTACAAACTCGAGAAAGATGACCGTAGCCAAAACATTTAAAACAGCGTTGGACCGTAGTCTTCTCCCTCACGCGGCTAATCACCCATCCAATCTTCAACCTACCCTTTTCCAGAGCTTGATTCGCCAGTACTGTAGGTAAAACTACCACAGCCGTTTGCGTACCTCCGTAAGCTTTGCGTACAGATTTTACACTGAGTTATCAATATCTTGTGCTCCATCGATCTGAGTCCGGATAGCCAGGCCAATATCTGCCTCAACTGTTAGTTCGTCGAGATCTTTCAGTTCAAGCACAGTAGTTTGTGTTCTGCAATCTACATCAGCTTTCTGTTGAAGCTTTCCTTGTATGGTTTGACGAAGCTGACTTACTTTTTGTTCGGCCTTGGGGTCAAGTTGAATCAGTAAATGGCCCGCAATACTCTTCCGTATTTTCGTGACGGATGATCCAAGTTCTTCCAATTCTAGATCAGTCTTTAATGAACGCAAAATATCAGCGTATGAAGTACCTTCTTTTGCTTTCACAATTATGGCGTCCGAACGAAGTCTGGGAGGTCTCTGCTTCTTCTTGACCTTTTTCCATTCTTCAGGTGGACCAACTGGGATCTTCGGTATCTCTGCTTCAACACCTTCTTTGTCAGAGTTCTTTATCTGATTGTCAGAATTCTTGGTCCTCTTTTCACTTTTACTTTCCTTGCGAGGTGAAAAATCACCCATCTTCCTCTTCAATTGTTCTTCAAGTCCAGATTCCAGGAATGTATTTGGTTTCGTCTGCTTCTTTAGTCTAGGAGACGTTGGAATCTCATTATCCTGTAAGAAGCGAAATGATGTTTGAGACTCATTCTCCCGCAAAGGGCGAGGTGACGTTTGAGTCTCACTCTCTTGCAAGGGGTGAGATGACACTCCAGATACACTTCCACTGCCATCTTCATCCTGGTCTGCCACTTTGTCAAAGCATAACCGAATCAGTTTTACAAGTCTTTTGATCTCATGATGCACATTTTTTCTGGGTTTTAACACATTGTGATAGTTCGTTAATCTTATTCCCCACTTCTTCCAGTGCTTGACTCCTTTTGTTGCTTGTCGTATTAAGATGCATCAGTGGCCAAGCTCACCACCACCGAAGCACTGCGGTAGCTGGATGACGACGTCCCGGAGCCCGCTTGCTCACTCCCGACGAACGCCGGTACTGGGGATCCGAACCCCTGCACCGTAAGGTTAATATTTGTCGCACTAGCCATATTTGGTTTATATTTGGGGTTCCTTCCCTAGTCTGTTTGGCCCGCGGGAGGTATTTTATTTCCCTCCTACCCTGCATTTCTGCCGAGCATTCCCCCATCCGCCACCTGGGGACGCGCCTTGTATGGGTTGCAGACTTCCAACATGGTGTGTGTGTGTGTGTTTTCAGATAAAGTGACCAACACAGCTTTTATTGTAGAAAAGAATATGAAAGACAATTTAAAATTGCCATACACGATATATTACTTTGATTTCAAGTTTTTAGTGAAGACGAACAGAAAACTATCTGAGATAGATAATCACTCCTAGATAATACTGTAGTGACTGATAGATAAATTTGTCTAAAACCAAATATTTACCCTTATTTAATCTAAAAATCACATAGTTAATCTTCAAAAGGCTGCAGCATAAAATAACAACATTTGGAATATAATGTGTAGGACAACTTTAAATTATATTTAAGGAAGTATTTATCCATGTTCACTTACTGCAGAACAACTATTTATGATTTTGTTATTTTAAAATAAAGAACTCCGTATCATGAGATCCTTTTCAATTATCCTAATAAGTTTAAGGTATTTGTCTTCTACATCAAAATCTAAGAGGTCTATCAAGGAATGTCACAGTTTAACTGAGATAATTAGAAAGTTAAAAACGCCTTCACTTTAATATCAGTGTCTTTGGATAAAAAGAAATATGATTAGCGCATCATAATTAAAGATCTTGGTGACAACATTATTTCTTCTGACGCCTTCACTTTCACTGACTTGCTAGTGCAGCTTATTTGCTAAAATCACATTCCAAAAACACTCAGATGGTCACAATAATGGTAAAAGACTTATTAATTAAAAAATTAATGACTTATTAATGTTTCAAACATTTTTCAATTTTTTTCCTGTACAAAGCTCTAGGTTTAGAGTCGAAACATTGAGTTGGAAATTCCTCATTCATTCTTGCATTCTACTCTTATATTCTACTCTACCTTCAGATCCAAGTTAGACTGATACACTTTACTCTTGGAAAACCATAAATAAAGCTTTTCACAGGTTGGCCAGCAAGCTTGTATAGAAGGAGAAAGCAAATTCTCATATTTTTACAGATTTGGAATGAATAGAGAACAAAGTTAAGGATATTAATTAAGATAGAAAATCTATTTGAAATAGTTTTGAATTTGAATTAATGAACTTTTTGTACATTACATTTGATTATATGTAAGTTGGTATGTATAATTAAAATGATTTCTTTTAAATTAATAAAGAAAATAAGAAAATTTCAAAAGATACTTTTTATAAGCTTTACCTGAAATTGAGACTGCCTATATGAAAACAAATGTTCAAATTGCATCAGCGTTGTTCCAAAACTTGCAGCCTAAATAAACAGGAAAAAAAATAATGCTAGCATCAATTAATTTTTCTTACAATTTATAACAAAATCGTAACAATTTTTTTTTTGAAATATTCTTGATGTGATGGATTTTTCTTTTCTTAAGTTCAATAATCTTCACTTTAAACTTTAAGTAAGTTTAAAGGAATCTGCATCAATTTGAAATTCCAAATGTATTAACGAAAGAAAAAGTGAAGGTGTAAAGGCGTTATAAAATTTTAGTCGTTAAGGAATTCTATGTTATATATTTTCTGTTATCAATCAGTTTTCTTGATTATTTCTCATGTATAAATTTTTAATCTCAAATAAATAAAATATAAACCATGTCTACACTACTACTGCGCAATAAAAAAAAAGAATATTCTTCACCTCGTTTAGAAGGAGAAAGCAAAGATTCATATTTTCATTGAAGTTTAGTCGAGTCAGCAAAAATGTATTTCTTTACTAATTGAATCGGTGAGAAACCACTTAAGTCATCATCGTGAAATTTTACAGAATAATAAAAAAAAAAACTGTCACGGTCTTATGTTTATTCAGCACCCAACACACTTTTCTAGGATCCTCGATCTACTAAACTAAGCCCGGGACTACAGATGTGGTTTCTTCAACCAATATGAGTCAACCCCAGACAAGCCCATTGCATGCAAAAGACAGTTTTGAATTTTTTGTGACTTATGTGGTTTCTGCAGTCACCGATTTAATTATATTTAGATATAAAGATATAAATAATAAGAAATAACATAAAATACAAAGATAAAACAAATATTCTGAATTCTATTATAAAAAGAATACAAATAACTATAACTATTATTAGCAAACTAACGACAAGTAGAAAAAAATACATTTAATTGCAATCAACAAATAATTTCTTTCTGAAAACTTCTTCAGGATGATGAGAGATAAACATACTGAGATGTATTTATTATTAAGATATGAGTGACTTTGGTTGTTTGTTATTTAAACCTTCCCAAATGTTATGTAACTGACTGCATATTTAGTAATTTTTGGAATTGAACTATGAAAATGTAAGTCCGATTTTGGATGGAACTTTCCTAAATCAATAAATGTTAATTTGATGTGGTAATTTTAACAATTTTAAGTTTAAAATTAGAATTACAAAAAAAAAATTTCTTTGCTGAAATTTCAGTTTTTGAAAAATTGTCATTAATTTCAGTTGTTGAGAATAAAATTCTTTTTAGAAATTTCCAATTATAAAAAAGGAAAGACAGCGAAATTACAGTGGTTTGCAGGTCTAGTTGCGTATCTAGCATGACAAGAATTCATATAGTGTAGTACTCCGATTTTTGGAAGAGAACTGCACGTCTATGTTCAGAAAAATGAAAGAATTCGTATGTTTTGACTTATTTGTTTTCTCATCTGCTGCTTCAAACTTGTTACAGAATGAATTAGAAGACACTAAGCTTATTATTAAACTTTCCACTTTTTGCGATAATTGATATTGAAATTCTATGAACGATATTTTTAGTGCTTTTAACTGATCATTTAGAGCTTAATTGAAAGTTTCGATAAAATTACATAAAAAGCTACATTGAGATGAAACTTGAATGTTAGACGGATGCTATACAAACATCTAACATCCCAAAGTTTCTTTGAGTAGTTTTTAGTAAGGGATTTATATTAACAGAAATCGTCCTGATAGCCTAAACCTGTATTTTTTTACTATAAAAGCGTCTACTTATATCTGTACTTATCTTTACAGAAATCAATATGATAACAGATCCTTGAATAGCAGAATCTGTAGCCGTAGACGGACTTATCTATATATGTATAAAAGAAAACATTGGTGTGCTGCTCGCTACACCTCCGAAACAATAAGACACAGAAATACAAATGATTGTCAAATGTTAGATGTAGTATTGAGGATGGCTACTTTTTATTTTTCATCAACGTGGATCAATCGGAAGTGACTTAAGGTCAACTGATAAATCATTCATTTTAAATGACCAAACTTGTAAAGACAAGTTGGTTCTCTCATTACATGACTGAGAAAATTACCTCAGAATCTAAGGTCACGTGATCATCAAAAATTTTATTTAGTGTTTTAATTGTCTAATTGCTACTTGTATTCCTGAGGTGTTTTATGAATGGTCATGTGGTTGATGGGTGGCGGTTAATGTTTCGTGGTGGCGTTGTGGGTTCTGTCGTAATCGTTCATGGATAGGGAGGAATTCATATCGATTGATTAGAGGGATTTAGGATAACAGCAATGTTTCGTACTGGTGTGGATCCCATTTGCAAGTGACGACACTAAGTATTAAAATTGTTTCTTTTTTTCCCCCAAAGACGCATTTTTAGAAATATTACGTTTATCCAGATTAATGGCATCGTGTTGCACTAAAAAAAGGACGAAATAAACAAGTTTCACAAACCTTCTTTGACGTATCGTCGAATATACTGGTGATCCTAAGCATATCTAAAAGTACACATACTGAAAATATTCCCCACAGTGATGGTGGAATATTCTTGTCTTCGATAACTTGCATATAGAGAAACAAACACAAATAAAATGGAGATGCAGCAAAAAACAGGATACTGTTGTAAGAAAATAAATCACACAAATCACGAACCAAGGAACATATTTTTTCATGTTTGATTCTCAATTTCGCTATCTTCTGTGGTGTAAATAAAGCCGATGATGGTCTCAGCATTTTACTAAGTTCTCTATGAAGTTCACAGAAACCTTCATTAGCAATTCTTAAATAATAAGTACAAAGTATAGTTGGTATAATCGGAAGAAGTCTAATAGCTAATAAATAATAAATAATAAAATACCTGAAAACAGAGCAATAAAAACAAAGCGTTTTCTGATAAGAAGTCTCTAACTACTTCTTTATTGTTCAGTGAAATAATGATGGAAATAAACAAAATTATCGTCAAGTTTACGAATGTCTGAATGAGGAGATCCTTGAGCCAAAATCTTTTGTGTGTCGAAATGCCTATTTCTTTCCCTAAAGCTTCCCATTCCATGAAATGCTGAGGATATTTCTTAGCCTAAAATGAAAGAAAGAAAACGAATATTTCACTTACTAATTAAAAATGTATAGGAACTTCTATTTAACAATTTTAAGTAACTAATTTAAGAAAACCATTGGGAAAGTAAATTAATTAATAATTACAAAATAACCATAAAAATTTTTTACTTCAGATATTAGCTTGAACTTAGCTTGAACTGAGCTAAGTGGGATTTCTGAAGTTTAGATGACATGTAAATGTTAAGTTAGAAATGACCATTGAGTTTTCAAGAAATGTATAACTTCACTATTGGAATTACAGGTGTCTGATTGCTAATTTGTTGCTTATTACTGATTTGTGGATTGGTAGGAGTTGTCAAGATAATCAAAAAACAAAACAAAGATTATTTATAGAAGTTTTCGTTGCTGTTGAGGAGTGACGGAGGTGTTCCACTGAATAGTAGTTATTCCAGTCTTACTAATAAATGATCAAAGGAGGTCAATTAACACTCTTTGTTACGATATGTAGGCATATTACATGAAAATTAAGCGAAATTTTAAGACTTTTTTCCTGGCCCTAAAATCAAGACAAGATGAAAATTGATAAAACAACAATGGATGAGACCAAATTATTCACAAGTGACATCCTGGAACAGCTGTTTCACGCTCGTTGGCGATCATCAGCCAGGAGAAGTCACAGTAAATAACAAGGTCTCCGTACTGAGGCTAGTATGAACATCGGAAGCGCAGTGGTGCCTCAAAGGAAAAAATACACAATGAAAAACTCCCCAATGTGTTTTTCATTGTGTATTTTTTCCTTTGAGGAATCACTGCGCTTCCGATTTATGAAAATTGATGCATGCATAAAAGAACTGGCTGTTGAAAATAACCTTTTTTTAAAGAATAAGCATATTTATCAATATAAGATATATGTAGGCCAGATATATGTGGAAGTCATAGCAACTATTTTTTATCTGCCAAACATGCGGCAACACTACAAATCTAGAATACATATTTGAAAGTAATGATAAAAAACTTAACGTGCTTATATATTACTAATAAAAAGCCAACTAAAACGGCACTAATCAATAAGTTATAATAAGGCGCAATAAAAACGATGTACGTTTCGAAACTCCTTCTGATGAGTTTCCTTATCAAATAATTAAAAAGATCGCCCTACCTTAAAAAGATCATCCCTTCTCAAATCTACTCCAGTATTTGGCAGTAAGTATCTCCCAATGTTTCTTGGGAGACATTTGATCAGTGAGGGGGAAACTCTAATAGACTAGTTTACATTAATACAAAGGACCAAACACACAAAAACAATAGAGATAAATAAATAATTTCATAATAAATAATTTCATTACATCATTGCTCGTTGGAATAGCTTTCATCCAGCAATTGATTGATAAAAAAGTCTGTTAAATAAGATAAAATAAATAAATAAAGTATAAATTTTGCTAGACTTAAATTATTTTTCTAATTTTTATTTGGTGAATAAAACAAATCATCCTATTAATAGACAGAAGTTGTACGGATCTTTGTAAATTTGTAAATTTGTAAATTTGTAATTTGAAATAACCAACCATAGTGCAGCGCTTGAAATAGCCAACCTACATGTCGGGCATGACGTCACGCCCATGCCTAAAGATGGCGTCTCTACTATTTTCTCCACTTCACCACGACGGATCGCGATTTTACAATTATTATCATCGTATTGAGATTTTCTTTACCACATAAATGAAGTTTACACTGAAATGCAAGAAGTACATGCGTCAAAATTTATCAGAGAGTTTTTAAACCTCGGTTTTTACATATTTTCGACTGTGTCGTCGCTCTCTCAATATTCAACGAAATAGGGGATAATGCGATGCACGTGCACGGAAAGGACTATTGGTATTGGCTTTTGGACATTCGTTATTCTTATTGTTATTGTTTAAACTGATTAATCAATTTATTATTTTCTTTTATTTTAACAAAAATTGGCTTAGTCATTCAAATTATATGTGGGCTGTTGCGGAAGTCATCGCTTTTAAAAAATGAGCTTACTTTTACATTTGTTTTAATTCCGATAATAATGCCTCAATTTCGACGAATTATTCTTTTAGGGCAGCAGGTTGCCAGTATGTTTCATAATGAGAAACCGCAGCGCTTGCTACTACGAAAATGGTAAATCAATTTTATAATTTTTTTATTTTAACAAATAAGTCGATATTCAAATTACATATGGGCTGTTGTGGAAGTCATGGCTTCTAAAAAAATTAGCTTAGAACATCTTTTTCAATCTTGTGTTTTTCAAAAATGTGGAATTTGTTTTACTTCCGTGAATATTTCACGGGACGCACCTAGTTAATTATTATTTGCTTTTAAGGAATTATATGCCAACATGAAATTGAATTTTTGGTATTATTTAAACTGAATTTAAACGAACTAAGTCTGTATTAGAAATAGGCAATATGCAAGTCTCTTGCGGAAAGGAGTCGCAAAGATGTCTTTAACCAGTAATGTATTGAAGCGTCAGAGATGATCATTGCGAATACATGACTTTAATTCTTCTTGCTTGAATCATCGGCAAAGAAATGTCTATTTACAATTTTATTAATGATGTTCTGCGATATGGCGAGGAAGAATAACTTGAAGCATGGAATAACTACGAAATGCCGTCACTTGTATTAATCTGTATATTTCATTTTATTTTTCTCCTTCATGATATTATGATTATTAAATTTATAAATTAATTTTAGAACGTAAATAACAATAAAAATCTAAAAAAAATCTGGAAAATACTAAATATCTATACATTAATTTTTACTGTGTTCTGATTTCAATAATTAGATTTCATTTAGTTTTAAAACATGATGTTGCAATAAATTATATTTTTTTATATATTTTTTTTAAAATATTTTTATAATACTTTAAAGATTAACCTGTAAAATATAAATCTAAACAACCATTTTCAAAGAATAAAAATATAATATAAATCTATAAAATTGATAAGCATTGATTAGCAGAGCCAGAAATAACTAAAACTTTCATATATGGACGTAAATCAACACTGATGAAAAATACAAACAAAAACATAAAGAAACAAGATATATATTAAAAAAATGACTTGTTCAACGGCATGCATTCCTTGCGGAGAATTCTCTTGGGCCTGAACCATTGACGCCTCAGGCTACAATGGGCTCATGAACACACCTATTGGCGTCTTTTTGAACTAGTACTACTTCAACTTAGATTACAATAATGGTCGCAAAAGCATTACACGATATCAAGGTGAGCGCCATATTCCAGTCTGCATTGACCAGCGTCATAACTGCACGAACAATAGGCGTGATGGCTTGGGGAGCAATTGGGTATCACAGATGATCTCAAATGCTACGAATTGTGGGCACTCTCAATAGCAACTGCTACATTTAGGAAGATATGGGGGCCGAAGTCTTACCCTTCCTTCAGCACACTCCTGCAACATTATAACAAGACCAGGCCCGACCACATGTCAGAAATGTCAGACCTTCTTTGAAGCAATGCAGATACCCCTTCTTCCCTGGCCCGATATGTCACCTATTGAACATGTCTGGGATACGGTCACTCGGCAACTAGCCCGCCATTGTCATCCAGCAGCCAATGCCGATGAACAGTGGACTCGGATAGAAGCAGACCGGCAGGCAATCCTCCATGAACGCATCCAAGGGCTTTCTGATTCGATGCAACGGCATACAGCATCTCTTACTACAGCTCGTGGAGGCTTTACACTATACTGATTTTTTTGCATGAAGTACTGTTATTGCATTAAAATTAAAAAACAGGACCAAACACACGAAAAATAATATATATTTAAATAATTCCATAACCTGTTACAAATACTGTTATTTCTCTGAAAACTTAATCGTTTGTTTGTATCAATATTAGTAATGTGTGTAATAAATTTTCTTCCATTCTGATGGTTCCTTCATGGTGTTGTAATTTTCACAAACATGAGTATACAAAAAAAAATAGACACGGGAAAACCATAATAATCCAAATAAAGAGTCCACCGCCAATGATGGGTATGAACTGGTCGGCAGGGACTCACTCCGAACAACCCATGGAATGTCAAAGGCCCTATCCATGGGACAGGGTACAGTTCAAGCCCCACCCTTCCAAGGACCCCTCCATGAGGGCGGCTCCGACAGAGAATGGCGTATTAAAAATAAACATCAATACATAAATTGATATTGACCATATGTAACTGTAAAAATAACAAACAACAAACTTTTTTTTCTTTTTTCTCCTTTTTTTAAATAAAAATTCCAACATAATTCCTAACTCCCTTTTCCTTCCTTCCCTCATTCAAAACAAAAAAAGAATAAAAGAAATAAAAATTCTAAAAAGAAGCTTAAATACATAGAGTATAAATTCGACGAACAACTATCAAAAAATATAAAAAAATAATAAACAATCAAAAGACAAACCACGAAATGTCCTAAGTTAAAATAGAGGAGAAATTGGCCGAATACAGTCCTATTCACTCTGGAAAACATGAAGAAGGGAGGCATCTGGTTACCGCAAGCCTTCACAGCAGCACAGAGAGTTGCCAGTTGATACGATTCGCCGAACGTAAATTTATTTAGTTGCTATTCCGCCAATAATTTTCAGTGGTTTGTGGACTGTCGCTATTGCAATTTTATTCAAGCTCAGGTGGGAAATGGAGCCTCTCTATGACGTCGAAAGATGTTCCAACCATTGGGCAGTTAAAGGCTAGACTTGTAGGTTCCGTTTTTTTTAGAGCGCTGTTCCTCTAGAAATCCTCTAGCCCAATCGACTCCCACCGCTTTGTTCTTTTCCCAGGATGGTTCTATTCGTCACACCGAAGCTGTACGCCAGTTCCTTTATCTCCGTTACCATCAATCCGTTGTACATTCGGCAGGTTGCCAAAGCGTATGCTGCGAGTTGCGATTTCTCTTCTTGTGTCTTCTTGAATCCCAGTAAAGAATCAGAGTTTTTCTCCTCTTTTTATTATGCGTTTTAGTGTCATCACGTTAATTCCAAAATATCTCTCTTTCTCTTCAATGTACTGCCTTTCCTCACAGTTGCAACAACCTCCTTGACGGTTGCAGGGTCAGGGAGCTTCCTCTGCGTGGCTCCGTCTTTAGACTTGTACTTTTTCCCCGCTGAAGCTTTTCTTTTCTACTTTTCTTTCACTGAAGCAGTAGTATCACTTCCACAACTCGCTAAGTTAAGACTAACCCATCACTATACCTCATCTCTCTTATATAATCCCGTCCTGGAATATTGTGGATTGTGATCTCGAAGATTCCCGCATAATCATGCTTGCAAACGCCGGAAACACAAAAGTCGATTCAAGAATGTTCTCATAGTCCATAAGCGTTGACGTAAAAATTACTGACTCCAAACCTGGTTTATTATCTTTCCCTATGTTGTTTTCTATCAGTGCTATCAGTAGGCCCGATAGTCATTACTTCTAACGCGAGTTCTGAAGGAGTGATCAAGTCTCCTGTGGGATCGAGTGCCAACACTCTCCCCTATATATGGATATATAGGTAGAAATAGGTCTTTGAAATAAGGAAAGCAGTGATCTTTTGTATATCTTTCAATCAGTGTTGTAACTCGATGTTTTAAATTTTCTACTGTTAAAAAAGTTTTTAAAATAACTTACTTTAATTTGAACATTGACTAAAGTCATCATAGCTTGAATTAAAGCCACAGGATACATTGCACTCAAGACATCAGCATTAAAGTTCTCAAAAGTATAAGGTTTATATTTAAAATTCAAGATCGCAATAGAGATGCTACTAATTAAAACCCAGAGAAAAATAAAAACATTGTAAAAGAAGCTGCAGCTGCAATATTGGAAGCGAAGAGAAGCTGGGTTTCTGCTTGACACATACTGCAATGGTAAAATTCCCAAAAGTTTTGCTGAGATGGCAATTGAACGAACACATGAATAAATACCACTGTTAACATCATACATGTTTCTGTTCCTTTTAATGCTATGAACTGAAGATCTATAAATCCTGACTGGATGAAATTTGGACTTGCGATCCATTTTATGGTAATAATGGTTAGAGTTCCTGAGATGATATTGCTGTGCAATTTGAATTTTGAGATTTCCTAGGGAAAAAAATAAATATTTTACATAATATTTTAATTACTTATTTTATTACTTACTTTTGTTAATTCTATTCATTTCCGAAGAAATCTAAAGAATATGACATACAAAAGATGATGACAGTAGTCTGTAAATTAAAGTGCAGAGATTGCTGTGCTGTACGTTTTGGAAATACATGAAGAATCCTCATGGAGAGATAAAAAGAATACCATCAAGGGTTCAAGAACAGTAGGAAACATATTTCTGATTGGACAGAACATTGTTTATTAAATGATCACTACCTGGATGTAATGTTCGAAGTTCTTTTTCAGATCAGACTAATTTAGAAAATTTATTATTAATAGTTTAATGAATAAATAAGGCAAAAGGATTGCAAGTAAACAATTATTCAAAGGAATGTTTTATTAATAAAATGGTATTACGTAATGATGCAAAAATAGCCTCGATTATTTATATCATATATCTGTTTTGTAATGTATTATTCAAAATTTGTTATTCGATTATTACATTATTCAAAATGTATGTATTAATGGTTTTATGCTGTTGGGGACATGTGTTTTGATCTATCTGCTCCTCTATTATTCTTGAAGAAGTTCAAAAATAAGTTTGAATGAAATATTGCGTATAAAGAAATACAGTAGAAGGAAATGAAGATAAATTCTATTTCTTTAAGTAAACTTTGGCTCCCTTCCATCTCCAAACTTTGAGGAATTTTAATTTTTTTAAAACTCGAAGATATTATGATCTCTTAAAACGATCCTTTAGACATGTAAAATTCCTATTCACAAGATATGATAATTTTTCTGTACTTCATTATTTACGTAGGGTCCGGTGGACTAATTTTTAAGCACCGGGCTGCGAACTGAAGAATATGATTATTTTTCGTAGATTATTGCTCCTCATTTGTAATATGGCAGCCGAGAGAAGGCGGTGGGCATTGCGCTAACAACCCAATCTCAACTAGTTCCAATGTTCATTCAAAGCTTCAACATCCGTATCCCATGAGCGACAGAGAGTCATACGTAAAATACTTATCTAGTATTTTATTCATCATTTGATATTTCAAAGCAGAATTTTGGGAAATGATTTAGTTTATAATATAAGAATTTTAAATTTCATCTAATCTGTTAGAAAAATATTGTAATAACTGAATAACGAAAGAAAACACTTATCTTTAATGTACTAATGGATGCTTGCTTTGATTAAAATTTCTTGTGTTCTCTATGAAGGTTCAGTTTTTTCTAACATTAGATTTTTCTAATGTTATTTATTATTACCACTAAGTTACAGTGTGCCTTAGGGGCACAGCGTGGGATGGCTCTTGCTTTTATGCTTGCTGTATGTCACACTCTGTAGTGGCCAAATGGTTGGAGATATTTGAATGAAACATTCACCATTGCATTCAGCATCAAAAAGTAGGTCACCAGGTCCAAACAATCAGATCTCTAGGACCACTTCCTGACCGGGGGGTGGGGGGGGGGGGGGCAAAAGTCGGTGCTAGAATACGTTTTTCTTTTATCATATCTCAGCAACAGTTTATCTGGCAAAACCGTGACTACCACCAACGTGTTCAGAAGGGTCGATATTGGGGGATGTCTATCGCCGTTTTCCTCTTTATTGGAAGCGACCACTTTTGACTCCCCAACTTCCGGTTTGCTGTAAATCGTCCATTAGGTTCATTGGAAACGCTGGTTAGGTTCACTCTACTTTTATTTATAAAATTGTGCATTTTATGGGACCGCCTTGCTTTTGACACAGTCTAAAAGCATTAATTATCTTTATTTATTTACACTTGTAACAATTATCCGGTGACTTTCATAAATAAGGTGATTACTAAAACTTTAAAGGACAATAGACATAAAATGCACATCAATAAAAAAGATAAAGCTGAAGTAAAATACATAGCACTACCATATGATGAGGAAATTAATATTGGATTAGCACCATTACTAGGAAAATTCAACATAAAATTAGCTTATAAAGCCAAAAACACCATTGAAAAGTTAATGTACAGTAACAAGAAGAAAGTTAATAATTTGGACAAATTCTACACAATTTACGGAATTAAATGTGAAAATGGGGGCCCTAACTATAAATATGTAGGAGAAACGGGAAGACAGACCTGTATTCGAATGAATGAGCACGGTACTGCTATCGTAAAAACAGATTTCAAATATCTAACAGCAAGGCATCAGAGAGATACCGGCACAGGCTCATGACAAACAAGCCAATTGTTTACGGCCAACAAAAGGACGATTACTTGCGTAAATTCTTCGAGTCAGTCATTATTAAAACCACCAATTGTTATAATAATGAACTATCTATCAAAGGGGTATTAGATTATAACTTGCGTTAATGTTAATTATTATATAATTATTGTTAATTACTTACGATGTTCTGTATTGTAAGGCTGTTATAAGCCTATGTTTTTCCGTTTTATGTTTATTTACAGTCTGACGATGAATTTTCGAAACATGTCACTGTTATTATGTCTTGATTTATAAATTATGTCTTTCTTATTTGTGTGGATGGTCTTATATAATTAATTCATTAATTATCTTGTTAATGTTATTAGTATTTCCTATTTCTTTCGACTAACTAATCATTTTATAAATATGATAATTAAATTGACAGTAAAACGAAACATAAATTTAATGTAATACACCTAATCAAATAAAAAGCTTCAGAAAGAATTTAAAGCCTACATGTCACAAAATGTTATTATTTATTTTCTTTCAATTTTAAAGCCTTGAAATCTACGCAAAGGAAAATCATAACTTACAAGAATCGATGAATATTACTTTCATATTTTTATCTATATGCTAATAATTACCCCCCAAACATTTACGACAGGTCACCTAAGCCAATAAATTTCGATAAAATTATAGCAACCGTTCGATTATTTTTTATTTTAGTCACACTAACTAAATAATTTAAATTTTAAAAATTTAAAAGAATTTTTAGTATATTATTAGTGTTGATTATTTGTCGTCAGAGAATTAGTAATCCACCGAAAGTTTTATCACTTTACATTATTTCTTTAAATGCATCTACATTGGCAAAATTTTCAAATACGGAAAATACAACTAAATTTCAGGAGGAGCCTATTAGTGCTTTATTTTAAGGGATTCATGGGAAGTAGAAAGACACACAGTGACACAAAGACACATATTACACTTTCTTTTAGGAAAAAGACTAATAAATAAAAAATGTGTAGAAAAAATTCCGTTTAAAAAAAATACTTTTAAAATAACTGATATTACCTTAAAACAGTAGAGAGTATCTATACACTTCGCTGCTTAAGTCGATCTCAGTACAGTTCTGTACTTGACCGATTTTCTTTCTTTCTTTTTTTTCCCCAAGTCATAAGCTTAATGAATCTCTCATGAAGAACATTTGAATTACATAATCACTATAGCATTACTATTAAGAACAAACTACAGACAATTTCGTATAAATTAGCTTCAGAAAAGTGTCATTACCATTAATGATGATCTCAGCAGGAAAAAAACATCAATTTTTCTGACAGCTAAAATATATGAATCTGTTTCTATGTTTAAATAATCATTTAGGTGAATTGGAGTTAATGCTTTTTTTATAACACATTTTTTTTCATGTCCATCAATTTCTTTTAACCTATCGAATTGTCTCTGCCTGTATAACTGAAACTTGCTACATTAAAATAACTTCAAATGAAACAAAATTTATTTTATATGTCCGAATCTCAGTGGAGCCTCTAAAGCTTAAACAAATTCAAATGGTAACTTTCATTTCTTGTTTATTTATTTTATACTTCAATGTTTTGAAGTGACATATCAAGGGACTGACTTCTCTTCAAAGAATGTTTACGTTTGCTATAATGAAGCAGCAAAATTATATAATATTATCAACATATATTTTTTTACATGACCGTATATTAATACAAATTGTTTTAGGATTGCCACTTACATATATTATGTTATTTCAGTTTATATATGTATATTTATTAGATTTTATTTATATTTTCATTTCATTGACTCAATTTGCGAAGTCTTACTAATTCACTTGAACATTTTTGTTTACTTAGTTTAACCACTACTTAGTCTACGTAGTCTGTTTGTTCGAGCAGTCAAAGCTGCTGGAGGAATTCTATAATAAAAAGAAAATATGGTACATAACTTATTTATAAATCAACTAAAAATACAATCACAACTATTTTGATTTCCATCTTTTCCATCCCTCAAAAAAAATATCCTGAATTCTTAAGTAAAATGATTGGACTGATTTCGTTAAAAGTTGTACGATATTTATTTATGGTCCAACTTAAAAAATGAATTTATTTTGATCTCATCCCATTCTAGCCTGAAAATGACCCCGGAAGTCTTGTATTCTCAATCCTCACAATGCGATGGAAATCTGAGAATAGACTTTATCTTAAAATTAATTTATTGCCTTTATAGATATTATAAATTATACTTGGTTTCATTTGATCTCCAGTCAAGTGAGTAGGTTTCAGGGCCTAATAATTGATTATCCTAAATTTATTATACAGGTTTGTTTTTGGAATTAAATAAGTTCCTAACTTGGAACCAACTTTAAGAATGCTTTAAAAGTTACATCTTCATCATAGAAGACATTAAAAATGTATTACATTTTAAAATTTTTTAAATTGAAAAAAAATATAAAAAAAGACGTCGCCATGAATGATTAATTAAATGAACTAATTTGATATCCACAACCCTTATAATAAACTCCAAAACGCTGCACCACAGACCAATATTTCGTCTTATTTTTCAAAGACTTCCTCAAGGTTTTTTGATAACATAATAAACAAATAAGACGAAATATTGGTCTGTGATGCAGTGTTTTGGAGTTTTTTATAAGGATTGTGATATACATAGAAGAATATGAAGATTTCATTGAACTATTTCAATGTTCAAAACAATGATCTAAAACAATTATTTATTTTCCTATTATTTATTTATCTTCTCATATGTTCTATATGTTTAGAGCCGTCGCGTGGGCGGGGCGACCGGGGCGATCGCCTTGGGCGCTGCGGCCAGGGGGGCGCCGCGGCACGGCAAAAATAAAAAAAATTTGGAAATTCCGTTTTTTTTTTTGGTTGTTGAATTGGAAATTCCTGGGCGCCGCGGCACGGCTAAAATAAAAAATTTTGGAAATTCGGTTTTTTTTTTTTTTTTTTTTGGTTGTATGGATTTTTGGGATGGTAGGGGGGCGCAAATATCAAGTGTAGGGCGCCTGACGAAATCTTGCCCCGGGCGCCAACAAACCACGCGACGGCCCGGTATATGTTTTTCTTGATGTACAATGGACCACTTGAGGATAGGCGGGGCTTCGTAGTTCCAAAATATCCCATCACGCTACTGCTTCGCATGTGGGATAAACAAAGCCATGTGCTTCATTTTAACCCTAATAGATATGGAGGCTGAACTAAAAGATTTGATTTGGATGCAACGATTGTAAGCCTTCCAAAATCTTCAGATTGGATATAGAGTTGATTATCGCCTATTGAAGAAGGCGACAGCAATATATTTTCAAAGAAGGATATAATTTAATGGATCACTTGAGGATAGGCGGAGCTTCGTAGTTACAAAATATCCCACCACGCTACTGCTTCGCATGTGGGATAAACAAAGCCACGTGCTTTGTTTTAACCGGTTTAGATAAAGAAGAAATATTATATTAAAAAAGGATATTCTAAGCGTTTTTACACAATTATTACAGTACTGGATCTGCACAGTATTGAACCATCGTCTTGAAATATCAAATATCGAATATTTTTTAAGTAATTCAAACAAAGTTATATGTTTGTTTATCCCATTAGCTCTCGCCGCATGTGGGATACACGTCATACGTGACGTCGATAGGGGCGTAAACCTCAAGTGGTCCATTATCTATCAAGGAGTTGCAGGGGCTCTTTTAAGCGATGATATATTTTAACTCTCAGAGAATCCAATGATTATTTCTGTGTTTTTGTCTTTTAATTGTTAACGAAAGAAATTGTTAAAGATTGAATTTAACTCCCGATCATTTGCTTATCATTGCGGAAGCATTAAAAACAGTTATTATTTTATTACTGTAACTTGGATTTAGTGTTAGCACTAGAAATCTGTGATTCCAGTGTAAACAATTTACCTTTAGTTTATTTGATAGTTGATTTTCTATTCATCCAGGGCTTGCCTCAGCTGCTGGGCAAGTGGAGGGCGGGGGTTAACCCCCGTACATGTGGGTTACACGTGGTTCCCGTAAATAAACGCGAAAAAGAAGATCTGGACCGAGACTGCACTGTCATCAGACAGTGATGCTCTGTGAAACGATTGACCCAGAGCATTTAAATACCATTTAAATAGCCAATGACGACACTATGAGTTGGCGAGTCTCACTGCCACCAAATAAGTGTAAATAAGTGTAATCCACGCTGTCTTCGGATGGATCTCCAATGGCTAATAGTTGCTATCGAAAACACAGGCATGTCAGGAGACCTAATGGCAGCATATTCAACTAGGAAAGTGGGCCAATCATTCTCTAGTTTAATGATTACCGAAACGAAAGTGAAGCAAAACTGAAACAGATGATGATATTTTCACGCAAACTGAAGATGAAATTAGGATTTTTGGAATGTTTAGTACAAGATCTAGTGAAATCCTATACTCCAAGCAGAGTAGCAGAATTAAGTAAGGAAATAAGCAGAACTTTTCCATTCGATTATCAGTCTTTTCTAATTTATCGTTTATAAATCTTTTTTTTATTTTCATGAAACTTTCAACATACATTAGAGCCAAAGTGGAGCCAGCAAAGCTTCAATAAGCAATAAAAAAAATCACCAAAAGGAAAATTGGTGAGAAAATTCAAGTACACGTGTTCCGCGGCTGAAATTAATTTTTTAGCCGTAAAACATAAAAATGCGCATATATTAAGAATATTACTTATTTCCATATGCCATTAAAACTATACTAACTATGTGTAACCCCTGCTGTCTTTAGGGTAGAAGAGAGATCCCCAAAGGCTAGAGAGAAATCCCTACCGAAAACACGGGCATGTTAGGAGACCTAAAGGCAGCATACATACCCACCACGCGACTAGAAAGGTCGATCAATCATTCGGTGTCCCGAAGTTTTACGATTACCGAAAATAACGTGAAGCAAAACTGAAACACTTTAACAGATGACGATATTTGCAAGCATTAATATTTTTTTATTTTTACTTCATTTTTACAGAAAGAAAAAAAAGCTTCTCTATGATTGCCCATTTCCCCATCATCTATCATTAATAAATTACAAAAGATGAAAGGAATTGTCGTAAATTATTTTCAATTTCCGATCATTCATTGATGATTGTGGGAGCATTAAGAAAAATCGATATTTCATTACTGTAAGTGGGTTTCGTTGTGAAATGTTGTTTGAATGAGAGCAGTAGAAATTTGTGATTGCATTGTAAGTAATTTTCCTTAAGTTTACAGGTAGTTAGTTTTCCATCTTTCTCTATCTTATCTTTTAAAAATAGTGGGTTTGTTTATTATCATAAAGCTTTTAATATAAATCAATTTTCTCTTATTATAACAAATTCATAAAAATACTAACTTTAAATAGAGTTTTTTTGAATCAATATCTTAGAACCAGATTATGTTTCGTAAGGCAACTAGGCAGTCTTTCAACTTCATTTTGTACATGATTCAATAATTCCTAAGGTGTATCAGCACTATGAACTGCAGTGAAAAAGAAAAAAGAAAAATCACAAAATGAAATTGAAACGGATGTAATTTTGATCAGACCGCATACTGGGTTTAGCAGAGTTATTTTAAAATTCAATACGCCCAACGCTTGTGAAAATTTTAAAACACAATCTTTAATTTTGAAACACATTCAAAATTTGTCTTTACAATATTCTTTGAGTTTTACTTCACTCCTAACAATCTTGAACAACAATGTGTTCTTACATAGAAAAAAAACTTTAACTTAATTTTACTAATCTTAATATCAAAACATATTATGTAATTGTCTAGGCCCATAAATTTTTACTAGAAATACTCTCTATATTCTAATAAATGTTTCTTTGCTAAACTAAACACTTTACAATATAATAATCTATTTCAAACTCATATACATTAATACCAAAATATATTCTTCAATTATTCTAATCAAGAGTTCTAAATCTTGTGTCTGGTTTTTTCACCTATGTGAGTTTTACTAACATGTTATTTACAAATAACCAATATCTCATTTTCTCTTAACATATGCATTACTCTTAGTCATATTCATTAATTGCTTAACCTTCTTAATCTTATTATTTATAATGAGATTTTATCACCTCTGTGAATATCTACGTATTGTGTATCTTTAACAATACAATTTTATTAACAATTCCTTATTCGTTATTTTCTTCAAAACGAAATAATAATCAACCCTCGTGATTATTTTAAACTTCTAATTAGCTTATAGTTCCAATTGTTGATATCTTCCAAATTTCTTATTTCCAAAATATAAATAAAGATAGTACTTACAGGAAGTTGACTTCTTACGTTTTCTCCCGGTAACAATTCGATGACTTCAAATCACTAAAGCACACACACACATATAACTTCAACTATTTAAAGTTTTTACTTGATTGAAATATTTCACTTGTATGATTACTTTCGAAATATATTCACTATTATTTTTCTTCGTAGCTCAAGCACTTTAGTTAGAGTTGTCTTCTTTTAACTTTTCTTCTTTACGTCTTCTAGTCGTTTGGCTCTTTCACTATCGTTAACTCCTAAGGAATGGCGTCCGTTTTTTTTCCAACGGTCCCTTGTATAGGTTTGACTTTCCTCTTCTTCCTTCGTCAGTTATTCGGATAGGAAATCTTCTCTTCTGGAATTCTCTGTATAAGTCGTCTCGAGTTTTAGTAGTGTCCCCTATTTTACTTTTCGTTATTCGTACCTCGAATAATTTCTTCTCTTTAATTGTAATTGGCAATATAACTTAATGTTCAAAATAATTTCCATTGCTTAATTGCGGCTTGCAATTCGTAACTTATCCCCTTCTATTCCTAATGGTTCAGTCCGGCTTAATTACTGGATTTTATTTTCTTCTAATGATATCCATTATCGCTCGAAAATCTTCATTCCGATTAATTTAATCTTCTTACGAAATATATATTTTGCCAGTCCACAGCTACTCGTAATTCTTAGAAGTAGTTAACTTGAATATTCATAGTATCTCCCTTTCGAAGTTCACCTTCGTTGTAATGGAATGTTCTGACTGTTAATACGTTAATGTTCAACGCATTAATTTTAATTTCCTGAATCACCTCGATTCAACTGGGAAAGAATATTCTTACTATTCTTACTGCGGCTTTTAGTACAATATAATTTCTAGAGTTACAGACTTACTCCAAATTCCATCTGTGGTTGCCGGTTCCATTCTTCTAGGGTTTACTTAGCTCCATCGGCTAACCTATTCATATCTGCCGCTCTCAGCGACTCCACGAGTTCTGTGTTCTCGTTCCAATCACAGTCAATCCACTCCCACGTCTCTCACCTTACTGTCAAGTGTTCTCTTTCATCACGTCACACTTTCATTTGCATAATTAGTGACGAATTATAATTCAAATTATTTACATCAAAAAATAAAATATTAATTAAATTTCTTTTCAAGCACCACAATAAAATTAAGAATTAAATTTCCACTCAAACTAATTTAAATTTTATCAAGGGGGAAAAATAAAATTTAATATTCCTATCAGAAATTTTTTTCTACATTTCCATTTTCTGATTTTCTTTTTTCTTTTTCACAGCAAATTTAAATTTAAAATAAAATTTAAAAATGCATCATCTTTTGTAAAAAAATTTAATACAAAAATATTCAGAATCTGAGTTCTCTAAATGATATATCACATTTTGAGTTTATATTCAAATAATCCTATATTGTCTTACACGACTCTCATATAGCAAATAAGGTCAGTAAATAAAAAACAATTTGTTAATTGACTACTAGGAGTGAACTTCAAATTTTATCTGGTTCCACAGGCTTGAACCAGTCTCTCGACGTCTACTGTTTCTATACTTTTAAAAACTTTGTGAGATAATTGGCCGAGCTTGTCTTATCGGACAGCGAATTTCAACATCTAGTCTAGACTTCTTCCTCAATGTATTTAACACAATAAACACGAAATAACTTCATCTTCATCTTAAACATCTCTAATCAATATTTCAACTTCTTTAGCAGAAGTTTTCTTCAGGAAAAAATTACAGAAAGTGTAGAGAAAATCTAACGTTTACATCAACACTTAAAACAGAATTCAAAATATAAACAATCATGGAATCATTCATGAACCAATCTTTCTTGAACAAACAATCCTAATACACCTCATACAATTCTTCCTTAACAATAACAAAAACAATATACAGTAGAAACTCTACTTCCGAAATTAATTCGTTCCGGAAGACGTTTCGTAAGTAGAAAATTTCGTAAGTAGGAACGCATTTTACCCTATAAATGCCCTAATCCGTTCCAAGCCCCCACAAAACTAGGACATAATATTTGTATAAATTATAAATAATGGTTAAAACCTGTAACAAATACATGTTAGAATTAGATTACTGCATAATAAATAGAAAAAGTACACATGGAAAGAAGAAAGAACAGAGAAATATTTTTTTCATTTCATTTTCTTTTGTTTTAACTGCTACACGTATCATCGTCTTCTCTCGCCTTCTTCGGTTCAGGTTCACTCTCAGCAGTGGCTGTTGACTGACGTTTTGTGAAGAATCGATCTAAGGATGTTTGCTTTTGTCGACTTTTAACAATTTTTCTGAAATGCGGAAGGCAAACATCATCGAAGTGAGAGATAGCCCGATTGGTAAAAACCTTTTCTGGGTAATTCTTTTCAATGAATTCAGAAATTTCATGGAATTTTCCAAGAATGTCTTTTATTTTGGCTGATGGAATAATGGTTGCCTCCTCCTCCTTCTCACTGAACCCCTCCTGCACTGCTGAGTGTTGCATATCCTCCAACTCCTTCAGTTCACTCGTTGGTGCTCTCGAATCAAATCTTCGACGTCTTCATCGTTCACCTCAAACCCCATGCCCTTTCCCAACGAAACAATTTCGTTAACTTCAGCCTCCACCTCACCCTCCACCTCGAAACCCTCAAAATCACGTGGGGCAACAACTTCAGGCCACAGCTTCCTCCAAGCTGCATTAAGGGTACGTCTGGTCACCTCCTGCCATGCCATATCTATTATCTTGAGGCAAACAACAATATCGAAGTGAGTTTTCCAAAACTCACGAAGTGTCAGCTAGGTGTTTTCGGTGATATCGAAACACCTCTTGAACAGGTGTTTTGTATACAATTTCTTAAAATTGGATATCACCTGTTGATCCATGGGCTGGAGGATAGGGGTGGTGTTGGGTGGGAGGTAAAGCACCTTAATAAAAGAGAAGTCCTCCAGGATGTCGTCTTCGAGTCCGGAGGGGTGGGCAGGGGCATTATCCACGATGAGGAGACTCTTGAGGGGGAGATTGTTCTCCTCGAGGAACCGCTTCACAGAAGGGCCGAAAACTAAATTCACCCACTCAACAAAAAACTGGCGGGTGACCCAGGCCTTCGCATTAGCCCTCCATAGGACTTGAAGTTTCTCCTTCAGAATCTTGTGAGCCTTGAATGCTCTGGGATTCTCCGAGTGGTATACCAGTAGGGGCTTGATTTTGCAGTCCCCACTGGCATTAGAGCAAAGGGCAAGGGTAAGGCGGTCCTTCATGAGCTTGTGGCCAGGCATTTTCTTCTCCTCTTCTGTGATATATGTACGGCGAGGCATCTTCTTCCAGAAAAGGCCCGTCTCGTCACAATTAAACACTTGCTGTGTAATGTAGCCTTCATCTTTCACCATTTGTTCAAATTTGCGAACAAATTCTTCGGCCCCTTTCTGGTCTGAGCTAGATGCCTCGCCGTGACGAACGACAGAATGGATTCCAGTCCTCCTTTTGAACTTTTCAAACCACCCCCGTGATGCCTTAAACTCAGGGTGTGGTTCTTGGTCTGCAGTGACTTCGCCTGCATCCTCTCGCTAATTATGGTCTCGGTCACTGTGTCCCAGTTATCTCTTTCTCTTTTATCCAAAGAAGGAGCAACCTCTCCATCTCGTCGTGCACTGAAGACCTCCTCTTCGACATGATTGAGAGGCCCTTGGAAGGAGTCGCGACTTTTAGGGCTTCCTTTTGTTTCAGAATCGTCCCAATCGTTGATGGGTTGCGGCAAGATCAACCAAACGAATGCCTTTTTCGTACTTGTTAATTATCTCTTGCTTTGTTTCAATTGACAACACAACTCTCTTCTTCTTCTCTGCACTTTTCTCCATCACTTTCTTAGGGCTCATGGTGAATAAAAGTTATAAAAAGTTAGAAATAAACACTAAACCACGAACGAAAACAAACACTTGTCGTTCACTGAATTTCGCTAGCAACTGAAACTGAAACTTTCGAACCGAGCTGCCCATCCGCTTAAACGGCCAGCAGCGCGTTTTTTAAATTTTCGGTTTTCGGCCTTTCTTATTTAGAAGCATCTTTCGTTATTCGAAGCAATATTTCTACGAAAAGACGTTTCGTAACTTGGAAATTTCCTATTCAGGGACTTTCGTAAGTAGAGTTTCTACTGTATATATATATATATATATATATATATATAAGAAATAGGATTTATTTTTAACGCTTTAATTTTGTTAAAACAATTTGTCAAATTGATAAAACCCGATTCCGTTTTGGCAATAATTATCTCTAAAATTAGGTCTTTGAATTGAAAACTTACATTTTTCTGCGACTTAACTAACGTAAAAATTAAAATATTTTTAATATAATTCCATTTAACAATAAATAGATATTACTCAATAATCAAGGATAAATAATGTAAATTTTTTCAGGTTAAAATTGGCAGATTTTGATAAATTGGCCTAAATTAGATGTATGTGAAGTACGACTTTAATTTATTTATCCAGTTTATTTTATCTTTTTAAAGATTCTTTTCTTTTCAATTTTTTTTGTAGAAATCCTATTTTATCTTTAAAGTCAAAATGGCGAAGGTATCATGCATATTTCCGATGAAAATGAAGCGTGAAGTAAATAAAATTGAACAGACAACATTCAATTACTCAAGATTGCATCCGATTACTATCTCAGCAAAATTACTCGGATTTTTACCTTTGCAAAATGTAAGAAGCTCATCTGCATTTGGTTTACGCTACAAAATCATCAGTTTTATCAGTGGCTATTACTTGTTGATCTTCGTCACTGTTGTAACAGTGATGTATTTTATGGTTGATATGTTGCTAAAAGCAATAAAGGTATTTAAAGAAACAGCATTTGCTACCACAATGTATTCCTGTTCTATGATTGTTTCTGATCTTCAAGGATTATTTATTCTTTCAATTATGCAGCTAAGGGTAAGTCTCGCTTTTTCTATTATCTATCTATCTATCTATCTATCTATCTATCTATCTATCTATCTATCTATCTATCTATCTATCTATCTATCTATCTACTATCTATATATATACATAGATGTAAAGTTCGTTGAGTAGGCTATAGTTTGTTCGTTGAGTAGGCTATAGTTTGTTCGTTGGTTTTTGCTATGGACTTTCATTCAATTGTCTTTCATTTAATTCACTTGAAAATTGGTATAATGGCACAGTAGATACACATGCATTAGAAGGAAATAAAGAATGTTATGTATACAAAAGCAATTTAATGGTTAAATTTATTAGAATTGCATGAATTAAAGATAATTATATTCAGAATTTTATCTTTCTTGACTTTTAATCTCAGCTTTATAACCTTTTGTTGATAGATATAGTTATGTATTAGGAGGCCATAATTAACCTCTCCTTATTCAACATCGCCTATAGCTCGATCTGCAGTTGGAAATGTCACCAACTTCGAAAGGGAAAATAATTAGAACATTAAAAGCAGTATTTAACGACAAACATTTTGGTTCGCTGATGAGTGGAATATGATGTATCCGAGAAGCCGATTAACGAGGTTGACGACCTGTGTTGTTGGCATAATAGAAATATACAGTACATCACAAACACATTCCTAATCATAGTGCTCCTCAACATTTGCTTCACATTACCTCATCACGAATTACTTGTTAAGTTAATTAATTAAACGACCGGAATACACAAGTCACTTTTTGTGAGTTTAAAACTACCAGAGCTTGCTTAGAGGTCCTCTGTCATCTATCGCAGTGAGATGGTAAATCAGAAAAATAATCGTTGCAAAAAACTTGATCTTTCGAAGTTCGACCTGGTCGGAAACCACTGCAACCACAGGTAATGGAGGAATTTGCAACCGCGACAAGTCACTCGACAGAGCAGATGGACATGTTGCTAGTAGTAGCCCGACCAGTGAAGTAGAGTGAAATTATAGTATTCTGAAAAATTATTTAATTTTATGATTACAGAATAAACTGCGTGTGCAACTGTCACATGATGATTATGATGAGTGACTGAGATTTGCTCGAAGTTTCTACACAGAAAATGGAGATCAAAGGTGCTTGGCCATAGAAATTCTTTGGAGAGATGAGGCCCAGTTTTATCTGAGTGGATTGTAAAGATCCAGAAATGTCAAATTTCGACTTCCGAATCAAAGCTCAGTCCGTCCCCGGAACTCCCATTACAGCCACTGAAAACTGTTTGGCGTGGCTTCACAGCAGACATGCTATTTTTTTTTTTTTTTTTGAGGAGTAAATAGTAAGCTGCTCTGTAACAGCTCAGAAGATATCGCGAGATGATGAAACAGCTTCGTCATTCCGAAACTTCAATAACGACATTGTCATGACGACCCCATTTTTAAGCAATACGGAGCACCTTACGACATTATATCAGTGGTACAGCAGCTTCTACTACATCACTTCGCAGAATACTGAATAATAAACGACATTTTGTTTCGAAATAATTTGTATCCCGATGAATAAATTATTGAATATTTTGTTACACACCTAAGATGAGATTCCCATACTTCTTGCAATTGGTGTAGTGTATCAGTTGAGTGTGGACTTTTAAAACGAAATATATTGGAATGTTCCAACAGTTTTGTACAAAAAGGTTAAACAGCATAAACACTGAATTCTGCGATGAATACACTCATTAACAAAAAAAAGACGCACCTAGAAGGAGTTGTCCGATGGAGACAAAAATTGGTGGAGAGGAAAATTATGTACAGAATAGAAAATGATTAAACTTTCAGACAAATTGAATGATTTATTTCTGCGACGATCGTCAGGACACAGTTGGAAGCGGGATTCGTCGCTAAACACTATACGTCTCCAGTCAACGTTATTCCAACCGGATCGAGCCAAGCACCACTGTAATCTGGCCCGACGGTGTGCAGACGTGAGTGGCAGGTGGCGTAGCGGGCATTACGAGAGTAGATGTCGCTCTCTCAGCCATCTGCGAATGGTCATGGTGGACACTTGGGTTCGGGTCGCACGTCTGATGGTTGATAACGATGATTCAGGCGCTGTGACAGCTGATCTGACAATCACTCTATCCTCCTGCTCTGCTATGGCCCTAGGTCGACCGCTATCTTCATGACGCTGAAATCTGCCATTGTCCATCCATTCCTGCCAGCATCTTCTAATCGCCGCATCACTTCGACCCACATGACGAGAGATTCTCCGATTTGCTCAACCTGTCTCTTTCAATCCAATGATACGACCTCTTTCAAACTCTGACAGTTGCACATAATGAGCTCGAATCCTGCGGCGAGGCATTTTTTCAGTCGTTAAAAGGTATCCTAACTCGCAATGCAACAGAAATTTTGACCATCAGATTCAGAATCGTTTTTTATGTACACCTGCTGAGTGAGCAGTTCGGATGCGCTGTAGCTCTCGCGATTCATTTATTGGACACCAAAGTTCAATCAATTGCATGGGCGGTCCCAATGCCTTTGCATACGAAATTTCATTATAATCGGACAACTCCTTCAAAGTGCCGTTTTTTTTGGTAATATCTGTAATGAAGTCTGCGATATAGGACCATTTATTACAAAATTCAAAGCATGTCATGTGTGAAGAATTAGAATTTTGTCAAAGGATGTTAACAATGGCAGATTGAGAACAAAGGAATCATTGTTGATTCGAAAACTTAGCAAACAGTTAAATAATAGACAACATAAAGTTCCGGACGTAACAGATTTCTTGAATTGTTATAGAATGTGCATGTTTATAACATACGTTTATGTTTGATTGTTTATTGTATTGAGATTTGAAATTTGTGTTTGTCATCGCTAAAAATGTATGTATATAAATAACATCCGAAACATGTTAGTTACCTACGGATTATATTAAATTGGATATATTTGTGGCCCATGTTGTGAATTTTTTTGGATGAATATTATTATTTCCATTAAATATAGTGTAATTCACTAATAAAAATTATAAATTTCTAAAGAAAAGTATGTTTTTCATTTTCTTAGGCAAAGAACCTGATGATTAATTTCCAAGAGTGGCAGAAACTAGGAGAAACATTACAATTGACAAACAAATCAAATAAGAATTGTTTTCGGAGACTGATGTTGTATTTATTTCTTAATATTTTTTTAAGCAGTGTGTTTTGTTTTAGCCAATATTCAAAACTTTCACATTCTATATCCTTCGAAATTGCCTTTCTAATTTTTGTTGTTACTTTAACACTTCTTTGGAGTCGACTGAGTGGTCTCATTTTCAATATCTTCATCTACTATTTAAACGTAGCCAATGAGGCATTTGATTGTCTTAATAAGAAATTAGAAGATGTCTTGAGGAATCCTACTTATGCCAGTGGCAAAAGCCTAAGAGAAATACGATGTCAACATGAGAGAATCTGCGAATTGGTTGAGATTCTGAACAATATCTTTGCGCCAATTACCTTAGTTATTTACTTAGGAAATACTGTTAATCTCTGTGTGATAATTTATTACGTTGTTTCTATAAAATTTAAGCTTGAGGTTTTTTACTTGCAAATACTTTTAATCCTATTTGAACTGATGGAACCATGTGCAGCTTTCGATACAGTTTCAGCCAAGGTGAGAATTTTTTTCATATCTCAAATAGTAATACAGAAATTATATAAATTAATACAAAGAAAGATAAATTAAATGTAAGCACAGTATAATCAACCTTATTTAACATTAACATACTAAACAATTACTGTGCATGGGAAGCCTCACTATTTCAATTGAATAGTTTGTCCATTTGTCTGTCGGTTTGTACACGCATCACATTAAAGGGGCAAAATGAATTTCCATTCAATGTGGTACTTAGCTTATTTATGCATTAATTTAAAACAGAGGTCATTTGTCTTCACCCAAAGGAAAGGTCAGGGATAGGTAAAGTCTTTTTTGAAGGAAAAATATTGGAGTAAATGAAAATTAAGTAGATACACAAAAATACTAATATAATACTATACCTAATAAAGTAGGTGCTCTGTTATGGCCATGTTCCTGATATGACCACCCACCTATTACGAGTTAGCTAACGAAAAATTCCGCTAAATGGCATCACCATCCAGTGAGGTGCCTCCCTAGTGTGTCACGTGATAATTTACCATCCAGCCAGATTGAGCAATATGGCGTAAGTTGTCTGTTTTGTGTTTTTCGTATGACTGCTTCTTGTATTTCTCTGATGAGTCTCCTTTGCTTTATGCATGTTTTCAAATACTTTTTTCATGAAAACCATCGTACTCTATTCAGTTTTTAATGCTCTTTCGATTGGTGTTGTCTTTGATGGCGTATCTTTTACGAGATGTTCGTAATAACCAATTTTCGTGAAAGCTGACCTGCTCCTGATATGGCCACCCACATGGACATATTAAGTGCACCATGGCCGTATCAATTTCACTTCAAGTTAATTTTTTCTCCTGACAAAATTACTCAATAAAAACCTTTTTTGTGTGTTTAGATATAAAATAATGTCTGACAACGTGAAGAAGAGGGGATTATGGACTTAAGAAGCCATGTCCAAGGCAGTGAGCGGTGTGAAGAGTGGGAATCCTGTTTTGAACCCACTTTTAAATAACAAAAAAAGAATTATTTACTATCATGTTTATTCATTGACATCAAAATTTTATAATTTTAGTGGAACTCCACTATAAAACTTAAAAAAAAAAAACCATGATTTGTACAATATGAAACAAGGGTGGCCATATCAGGTGCACATGTTCCTGATATGGCCACTAGATAGATTTTTGGAATTTTGTTTTTTTGGACCAGTAAAACTATTTTTATCAGGAATGACAAATTTTTTTTGGAAAGTCAATTAACCTGAGAACGATTTAAAAAAAATGGTCTTGATTTTTTCCGAAATGGCGGTTAGAAAAATTCTCAAACCTTAGCATGGCCATATCAGCGACACCCTCCTTATTTAGATAAAGAAAGTATTTCCGTAAGTTTGATATCAAAAGGATTTAATCAGAAATCGCATGAATTTGGTTCTCATTGAGAATTTGAAGTCCATAACTGTTGTTGTAATCTTTTTTTTTGAAGTTAAATTTATTAATACAAAATTACAGGAATACATTCTGTAAATCAAATATCGTAACTAAATCTTCAGATAGCAATAGCAATACAATATTGGATTACTTTAATATTTGTGTTAATGCTGTTTCTTATTCATTATTCAATTACTAATTTTAAAAATTAATTTATTTAAATGAGTTTTATAATTTTTTTTATTTTTAACATTATTTAGGCCTCCCAGCATTTGAAAACAATAAATAAAATAAATGTTTCTTATTCCAATTTCTCACCAGAATTCCATCGACAGGTTAGTAAATACTTGCCTATTTCATAAATTCATAAATAAACAAAGAATGTATGAATTAACTATTCAATTTATGTGAATGCCAATTTTATAAATGCCACATTTGTGTTAGAATTTTTCGCTGAATGAGAATATTAATTCTATATTACATCCTGAAAGAAACCAGAAACCACTTTCCGTAGCCTCTAGCTTCTTACGCAAAAATCTAAGATCGTAATCAATAAGGTATATTTTATTTTTAAAAAAGAAATACTGGGTTATTTGATTTATTGTGATCGACTTAACCTACCCAAAACATTTCATGTAAAATAAGTTGCCAAGACTCACATGCTCATAATGCTTTCACTGTTAAAAAGATATGAGATCTCATGTAGAGCCAAGCCCCTAACTCTACGAGGCCTAACTCTACAAGCCCTAACTCTAAAACCCTATATCTTGGTCAAAAAGTATGCCTTGGCCGTTTCGTGGCTGTCACACAGACAATCCCATGGAATTATGTAAAGGATATGGAGTATGCCAAGGCCCACTTTTTGACCAAGATAGTAGGGTTTTTTACAGTTAGGCATGTATAGTGAGGGGCTTGGCACTATATGAAATATGATAACTTTTTAACAGTGAAAGCGTTATGAGCATCTTGTAAACGTATTTTACATGAAATGTTTTGGGTGAGATGAAATAGTTCCATGAAACGGCCAAGCCATACTTTTTGACCAAGATATAGGGTTTTTAGAGTTTGGGCTTGTAGAGTTAGGCCTCATAGAGTTAGGGGCTTGGCTCTACATGAGATCTCATATCTTTTTAACAGTGAAAGCATTATGAGCATGTGAGTCTTGGCAACTTATTTTACACGAAGTGTTTTGGGTGGGATTTCATTTCTTTTTGTAGGATGAGATCTGATAACTTTTTAACAGTGAAAGCGTTATGAGCATGCGAGTCTTGGCAACCCCTTATTTTACATGAAATGTTTTGGGTGGGATTTCATTTCTTTTTGTAGGATGAGATCTGATAACTTTTTAACAGTAAAAGCGTTATGAGCATGTGAGTCTTGGCAACTTATTGTACATGAAATGCTTTGGTTGGGATTATCTATTACAATTAAATTTAGTTTTAAGATTATTTAGAAAATGGATTTTTTTTCAATACCCTACTTTTCTGTTTTTCTATTGGTCAACTTGTATATACAAGCTGTTTGCACTTTTGTAAGAAATCACATTATTACACAGTATTATTTAGGCCGAAGCAATGAGGGTACGACGTATTTCAGATCTTAATAAAATCCAAAGTATAAAAGCTAGGTAAATGAAACTTAGCGTATTTCATTAGTATGGTAACTGCATCTTATCCTGAAAATTTGAGCTCTCTAGTATAATCCAGGCCGAAACTATGAGGGTTCGATAATACATAACCAGCCCCTCCCTTTATGAGGGGTTGGAATGTGAAAGTTACGGATTTCTGAATTTTTTTGTTGTTTGTGTGCTAATCCTAACCTGCATACCAAATTTCAGCTTTCTAGGACTTCAGGAAGTACCCTAGAGGTTTTGATGATCATGAGTCAGTGAGTCAGTGAGTCAGTCAGTGACGGAATCGACGTATTTTAGGTATTAATAAAATCCAAAGTATAAAAGCTAAATAAATGAAACTTAGCGTATTTCATTAGTATAGTAACTGCATCATATCCTGAAAATATGAGCTCTGTAGTATTATCCAGGCCGAAGCTATGAGGGTTCGAAAATACGACGAAACACTTCCAGAAAAGGTACGTAGTGCCCTTCCTGCCTTCGGCTCGTCTTGGCGGGGGCACTGCCGTGCCCCCAGATCTATCACAATGAATTTCATATTCACGTATGTAGTTTAAACTTAATCTCATAATTCTTAGCTTTTCAGATGAAACAATCTTCCTGGAATTATCGTAAATTCTAATCTTCATAAATAATTTAATAATTAAATACTAATTAGCATGACAAAACTCTATTTAAAGTTTAACACTGTTTTCCGTTCCAAGATTATTGATTATTGACAATGCTTTTAAAAACAAAACATATCGTGTAACATTACTGAAATTTAAACATTTTTTTTGTTCGTGGATTAAACAGCAGTATTACAAGACTATCAAACAAATGTAATCTAAAAAACCAAAACCAAAACTAAAAAAAACGAAAGCATGATGATTTGTGTGCCTTACATATATTACACGAAGACCTATCAAGATGATATTTAAATCTGCGTAAATTCAGTTGATTGGTTAATCAAATACTTAGAACACTTCTAAAAGTTGCTTTTTACAAGCTTTCTTTTGGGAAATTGGTAAAATATGTCATAATATCAAGTTAAGAAATTCTTTTTTGTATCATCAATGAACAATTAATTGTTATGAAATGGATGTTACTAAAGATATTCAATCTTTAATCTCCTGACATATTACAATTAGAATAATAGTGTAATGTGTGTATGTTGTGGCTTAATAATAGGGTTAGAATTAGACATTGAGTGACATTGCTGAATTATTGCGAGTGACAGTGGACACTGAAATTGGTTTCGAGACTCAATTAGTGTCTCCGCGCAGCAAGTGCGACACTCATGGTGGAGTGCACCAAACTTCAGTTAACTTTGATGACTGCAGTTTGGACGGAGCTAAAATTAGTGGGGAGTGCTGCTCCAGAAAAATTTTAGCCTTTGTTTTAAAATTGTGTGAAAGGAAAGAAACATGTATAAAAAGAAATTTATCAAGTTTCTGAATAAATTTTCTTTTTATACATGTTTGTTTCCTTTCACACTATTTTAAAACAGAGGATAAAATTTTTCTGGAGCAACACCCACCACTAATTTTAGCTCCGTCAAAACTGCAGTCATCAAAGTTAACTGAAGTTTGGTGCACTCCGCTATTAGACGTTGAGTGCGAGATTTAGTCTTTAGATGTGTGGCGATGGACATGTGCAATTGAGTGCGTTTTGAGATTCAGTGCATTTGAGTTCGAGACTCAGTCCACGTGGAAGACCTACAGTCTAGTTGTTTGGCACGATGTTCAAACACCAACTTCGATAATGCTGTCGGTCTACAATGAAGACGAAAACAAGCGGCGACGAAGCAAGGAAAGTTAACGCCGAACCATAGCCCGACAAAGCTACAATTCTACGAGGGTTAACTGGACTTTCGCTGGAACCTTCACGAGCCTACCGAGGGAGCTAAAGCAAATTCACCGAAGTGAAACCTGCGTGAGTTTGTTTAAACGAAGGCCCGCCTATATACTGAGTAAGTCTGTTTCATCCTTTTATTGAGTCACAACTTGGAGTGTAGTTTTGTTATTGCTTTAATTTCTTATTATCGATTCGCGGGCGTTGCGCGTCAGGGACGCCAAGCCGCTCCAGTATATGTATTATCATTTCTTTTGCTATTTTTGAAAGAAATCAATTTGTATCTATTGTGTTTTTAGTGCACTATAGTACTTAATAAATAACTTTAACGTGCAGGCATATGATATAGTGAAGAAAATACAAAACTGCACATAAATAAACAAAAGGTTCTCGCACCCTAAGCAACCATGTCGGGAATCTGGGACAGATGTTTCAGCCTTATTAGGCTTCTTCAGCCAGATATACCCTTGATGGTAGCTCAGAGTGCGAGACAAATATGAGTAAACCATTTCAGCTCCCCGAAATGACCTTAAATTTGACGTGTCCCTTTGTACGTCTTGTACAGATTCTACTGGTTCTTCTAATGGTTTCCAAACTCTTCCATCTGTTCTGACCAGCCATGACATATTACTCACTTGATTTTCGATTCGACCGTTCATTCATATTGACCATCACCGTAATTTCTTGGGAACATGTCCTGACCAACACTGAAGCTCCGATGCACAGATTTTTCCTGTGTTCGTTACATTTCGGACGTACCGCTTATCTGGAAGGTTCACTTGTAGACTTCGTTCTGTTACATTATTTCGATCCACCAAATCAAATAATGTCTTCCAAACATCATCTCCGCTGGCGACTTCCCAGTCGCTGAATATGGAATCGATATTGGAGTAGGCAACGGTGGAGCGATTTGTATAATTCCGTTCCTTCTTCCCGTTCTTTTTTCATTCCATTATTGAAAGTTTGCACGAATCTTTCAGCTTCGCCGTTCTTTATAGATGATATGGTGGTACTATAGATAATACTATTCAATTCACAAAATTCTTTCGATTGTAAACTGCGGCACGTTATCTGTAATTATTTGCTCTGGTATATCCATTGCAGCGAACGTTCGACGAAGTGCCCACGTTGTCAATTGCATTGATGTCTCAGTCATTTTTATCACTTCTGGCCATTTCGTTTTAGCATCCACAAATATCAACCACATTGACCCTTGGAATGATTCATAAAAATCGACACATATTCACTGCCACGGCCGATCCGCAGTTCCTAGGGATGCAATATCACTTTGCAAACCTTTGAACACTTTTTCTGACACACTGCACATGTTTTCCTGATTCCCTCGATATCCTTAACGATCTTAAATATTTAAGATCTTTTTGCAGAACAATCCGAACGAGGATGAACATCCTGTGGAGCGATGAAGCTCATTTTCATGTCTGTGTAACAGTTAACCCGCAGAACTGTGGCATCTGGGCTACAGCGATTTCCCGTCAGATAATCCATTTACAAATTATCACCCTGTAGCCACTATTTCATTTCCTCTTAATGTAGACAATGAAGTTCCTATTTTTTATTCTTTTTTTTTAGATGCAGCTATTTCTCTTCAAATTGACTGGTCGGCCACTTGACCTCAGTGTTTTAGGATATTTCAGTCTTCAGAAACGTTTAATCACATCAGTAAGTATTTCCTTCACTCATCAGTAAGTCGAATTGAATCCCGGAATCCAAGAGTTGCCCAAATCCAATTTTTATTGAAATTGGGTTATGGGTGCCATGTCATTGTTTACGTTACTGCACATCTATGTACCAAAAAGAGAGGCCCTACTCCAATATTTAACCACAGTAAAGTAATGCAAAAAATCACAGTAAAGTGATACGGATTCAAAGAGACTCAACTCCTGGCGCTTGAGCCTCTATTATAATCAGGAAAAACCTTGATACTGAAATGTTATGCTTTGATTTTTTGACAGGCAGTTTGGTGTCATAGAAAGGATGAAAAGAAAGAAGGAAGAAGTTCAACATTATAAAGAATGGGTGGACATGGTGCGTGAAAAGATTGATGTTAGGGTCATGTCAGGAAAGGATGTAAGAGATATAAGAATCACTTTCTTTAATACTTTAAGAAGTCTGCAACAAAGAATGGACAAAAGTTCAAGATTTCCGATTACAAAGTATTTCAGAAGTAAGTATTTTTATTCATGAAAATGAGATTGCAGTTTCATGAATCCTGCCCAATACTATATCTGAATATTTTAGGTTGATTAAACCAAATAGTAAACCAGATTTTCTCAATGTACCTTTGTACACAACACCCTGTCCAGTGAAGCCTGCTACAATTAAAGATTTAAATATAATAAAACAGCACTTGAGACAGGATGTAATCTTTTATATAGAATCACTGCAGTCAGGAGAAACCTTGTCTGATTATAAGGGTTGTGAAGATGTTAATTTATTGTAAATATAATGTAATCACTGTGTTAGTTTGGAACAAGATAATTTAATTTGCATGTTTGTTTAAAAATAAAGATAAGAAAAACCTTTAAGGCTAGTCAGTATGATTCCATCTTTAAAGCTGTATCTGATAGCTGTGGAATCCAAATGGGGGGCCTATGTTTCACAACTTTTACTGGTGAAAATTCATTACTGGTGAAATATAATTAGTAGAATCTTGTGGTAAACGCCATGATAAGACAGTATGAAGATGTACTTAAGATAAAACAATCAGATGATCAGAAGTATTTTTGCAGTAACAGCAAACGTATTTTAATTTCCCGAAAGTTTTGTTTCATGCACTTGGGTCCTTCTTGGATTCCGGGATTCAATTTATGATCAACAGATTGATAGTAAAAGAAAATTTATAAGCTAATTTAAAGAGGCCGATGTAGATGCTGCCCTTTAAGATTCTACTAGGGATTGCTAAAGATTTGACTTTTAAGAACAAGATAGATCAAGTTCTGTTAACATAGAACATAATATCCTTTCTGTATTTCAATGGTACTTTTCTTACTTCAGTGAAATGGAATTAAAAATTAAACTCTAATTTAGAGACAAAGTGGAAGAAATTAGTTGATGTAAAATTAAATTGCATGACGTGCAAAACTTAATTTGTAATTTTGAGTTAATGAAAAGTTTAAGATTAACTAATTTTTAATTTAAAAAAATTATAAATACTCGTAATTAATTCGTTTAAAGCATTACTGAATATTTATTCGAGATATCATTCATTATAATTAATTTTAGTGCTAATTAGTTAGTATATAAGAAAAAAGTTTGCTTACGTCCTTTGCAATGATGTGCATAATAAGAAAATTATGCATTTGCAGCATTTAAAACCTTTAAAATAAATGGAAGCAAATAATGACTGTAAAACCCCTCTTTAAGAATTTCCTTTGGTTTAGCGTATTTTATCTTTGCCTGACGTTTCCTTTCATTGTGTTGATGTTGCTTGATCTTTGGCTAAATTATTCTTGCTAATCAATTCTTGTTAAGCAATTGTGATTTGAAAGAATATTTGAGCTTCGATTATTGTTTGAAGCTGGGCGAACACGTAGCAATTTGAGGCAATTTTGTTGGACAATATTGCCCAATTTTATTGCTGACAACCGGTATCAAGCGCGAACACAGCGTTTTTCCTGAACCAATATTGCCCTGAATATTTATGGTTACGGCGCTGCTCACTAGGGAGAGCTAAAGAGAGAGCGTGTTGTCGTACAGAATTGCTATAGTATTAAACGCCGACCCTCTGTAGAAATCAATGACGATTCTTTCATTATCAATTGACAAAATGTTGTTGTTGGAATTATCTGTTTTGGGCCGACCCATTTTGCTGATTTTAAGCCTTGTTTCTCAAAGAAAATGGCCGGCGTGAGTGACTGAATTTCTGATGTTCAAAGTCCCGCCTCCTTCGACGTCAGCATTGTCACGTGATTTCATCCGTTCATTTGATTCGCTCGCGAACCAGCAATATTTCTGGACAATAAAATTGGGGCAAAATTGTTCCTTTTGTACCGACAATAAAATAGGGGCAAAATTGTTCAGTTTGGGACAATCAAATTGGGGCAAACGGTTGCCAGCAATCAAATTGGGCATGATTGTCCCAAAATATCGCCTGGTGTTCGCCCAGTATGAGTCAACATAACGCATTCTCCTTTTTTGTTGTTAGAGTATGCTAATGTCATGCTCATACTTTGTTAAAGGTTTTGTGAACTTCCAGAATAATAGTAACAGAGACAGAATAATAATAATAGTTTAGATAAGCTGCATTTTTATTAAGTAATTTTTTAGAGGGAGCCGGGAAAGGAAAAAAAAAGATTTCCGACGCATCAATTTAAAAAAAAAATGTAATTTTTATGTATTAGTGGTATTGTATTGAACTCCATAATGTGTGTCGATACATTATGTGGGTGGTGTATGATACCTCTAAGAGTCTCTACGAGAATTTCATCGTTACTTTTCTCGAGATGGTTCCGCTGAGAGGAGTGGCTACTATGAGCTGATGACCGATGCTTTCGGCGATGTAGATTCATAATGAGATTTGAGTTGATGAGGGAGGATTGCTAATATTACCCAATAGGTTTTGCTGTGCCTCATTGAGAATATTCCAATGAAACTTGAATCTTTTAATACTAACTGAAGATAAATATGGAGGATGTAGCTTAGTGTTTATTTATGGATCAAAATAACGTGGAACTTTAATCTGGTCCAAGCACAAAAAGGCTTGAAAATTAGGTAAATGACCTCAAGGAAATGGCCAAAAGGAATGCCTGTTATAGTTTCAGAATCTAGTTAATTCTTTTTTGGATAAAATTTTTGGTTACATGAGAAAGACATTCTAATTTTTTTTAAAAAAATATTTAAAGTGTAGTTGATGTTTTAAATGTTTCGTATCTCCGATTGCAATAAATTTTGAAATTATTGAAGTTATAACATTGAGAATTTACCAGTAGATTTTAAAAATATTTTGGAATTGAAAAAAAAGTAAAGTCTTAAGTAGAACACCTATAGAATATTATATTTATAAAAGATTTAAAAATTTTTATATTGAATATTTCGATTAAAAAAATACGTGGATCTATGAATATTTAAGCTGATGATAGTCTACATAATGGTTTTTGTTTCTGTAATTGTTGTAATATCACAATAAAAAGGAAAATATGTAGTTTATATAGCTATTTAGAAGAATAGAATATAATTTCAAACTTTGAATTTTTTGTGTTTTTTACTATACCCTCCAGTGCATAAATTTATAATTCCTCCCGCTCATCCTACTCCCTCATCTGTTTATATTTCGTGAGGAACGTTACAACTGAAAAGATAGGAATGTGTTCAATTGTAACACTCCTCACGAACTATAAACAGAACGTACAAAACTGTCTAAAAACTGTTAAGTTTCCAAAATAAATTGTAAGAAACTTCTGAAGATTCGACGTTGGTATTGTTAGGAAATTATTAGAAATGAAATTTTACTATTATATGCTTCACTTTGAAATTCCGATTTTTTTCTTCCAGATTATAGCAACTGTTACCAGTTACTGTGTAATTTTGATACAATTTCAATGGAGTTCCGAAGACTCTTCAGAGAAAAATAAGACAATAACTAAAGGGTGAAAATTAGAAAAAAAAGAAAGTTATAAACAACAACTTCTGCCGGAAGCTATAATGATTTCTTTTAAATATATTTTTCTTTCTTCAATAAATGGTCAAAATAATTATATTCAAATATTATAATATTTAAGGGATACATAAATAACTATTTGAAAGCTACAATGAAATTCTTCATATTTATAGATAGTTATCACATTATTAATTTTTTAATTCAAAAAAACATACCATCCTGAGGCATTTCCCCTACCCTCCCCCTGCTTCAATAATAAAAAAATCTTCATATAGACATAGTTTTTAAATAATTTATAATTTATAATTATTTACTGACTCTTTCGATGTTGTTGACATAATCAACTACCTTGATAATTCCCTCTTTAGCATCCGAAATTGGAAGAAATCCAATGACTTGCAATTCTTTTGGAAAGCTCATCGCTTGATTGTAATGCACCCCACCCCATCTGGAGAAAAAAAACACAGAAAAAAATTAACAAAAAAACAAAAAACGTTAAGACCAACAGAACCCCTCCCAAACTCTTCGATACATCTCTCTCTAGGTGGAATACTTCTTTACATATTTGTATTTTCTAGATATTATATTTATAACATAAAAATTCACCAAATTCTGTAGAGTTGTTGCATAATTATATCACAAAACAATTCTGATTGAACAAATTTCTCTATATTGTTCATATATCCTTAGATGTTCAAAATTGCTTTAAAAATTAAGCCATTTTATGCTTTCATAATAAAAAATCTTCATGTAGACATATTTTTTAAATAATTTATAATGTATAATTATTTACTGAATCTTTCTATGTTGTTGACATAATTAACTACCTTAATATATATACGAAAAACTCTTTGATTATGAGTTTTCGTATATAGACAAATGAAGATATAGAGATGGTTGTATAACTACCTTGATAATTTCCTTTGTGGAATATTCTTTAAGTTTTAATTATAATCTGAAATAGAACAAGGAAATAATAAATTACATATCTATGAAAAGAATATTACGTTCATTTTCTTTTTGTTGATAAATATTATTGGGAATAATGGAAATTTGAGAAAAATTAGAAAAGCTCACTTGATTCAACATGAATAATAACCATAATAACCATAAAGATTTACAAAATATTTACAAAAGTTATTTCTATCGTTGTAAAAGAAAATATTGTGTCTTTACGTATTTATTTGTATCAAAATTAAATAATAGTGCACTGTACTATTTGCTATCAAACCTAAACCAATATTTTTTTTTATTTTTTTTTTTCTGTTGTGAATTAATTACGCAGTAATATATTTATAAATATATTTCAATAATCACAGAATGATTTCCAGCTCACATTCTATTGTTACTGTAATATAAATTAAATATACGATAATATAATGATATTAGGTGCAATTGAAAATTGTGAAAAAAAAAAAAAAAATATTTTTTTCTTGAATGAGCATTATTTCACAATAATCATGATTTTACAGGCCAAAGATAATAGCAACTCACAAAAACATGATATTAAACGTATTATTGTGAGTTGCAACATTCATTAATATCAACAGTGATTCTTTAAATGTATGTAAGAGATGATTACTTTTTCTCCCGAAAATAATGGCAGTGTTAAAATCCAAACAATGCTCTGTCTCTTAAATGTGGGCTAAAGTCTTAAATTGGTAATGCCCTTTTTAACGGCAATCATGTGTTCTTTTAGGCGAATTGTTAGGGATCCTTTGGATTCGCCTATATAAATGCATTGTTCATTTATACATCGGATCCCATAAATGCAATTCTTTCTAAGGGCTGGTAAATCATCCGCATAAATATCACTTTTATAGTTGACAAACTGTATATTAATGTTCTGGGTTTGGTAGTCCAAAAATATATCCAATATTCTAAACAAAGCACAATGACATGGAATGGAAACATGCATGACTGGCTTAACATATTTCCTAGATTGATTGGGATTAAAAAGCATCTTCAAGAAATCTGCAATAACATTTCTTATAAAACGAAGAGGATATCGATTGTTCAATGGTGTCCTAGTAATGGCTCTAACTTCCTCATCAAAAACCAATTTCGTTGGAAGATATATAGAATATCCTCCTTAATATTTCTTTTAAAACTAAGAGAATCTTGAGATGTAAAATGACCTAGCGTCCAAAGGCTTCCGTAAAACAGATATTATGAAATTCTGCCGCAGAGGAGTCTACGAAGGCTGTGGATTGACATCTCTCTTTTTCAATAGTGAATTTCATTTCATCAGTAATAGAATTAAATTCTGCACGTACGCTATCACTACAGCCTTCCAGAGATGATCAAGAAAAGGCCATCAATGTAGCGTCG
>JAFIDM010000003.1:31272413-31282506 GCA_023159025.1 Thereuonema tuberculata | reverse complement strand
TGGCCGACCAGTCAATTTGAAGAGAAATAGCTGCATCTAAAAAAAAAAAAAAGAATAAAAAAATGAACTTCATTGTCTACATTAAGAGGAAATTCAATAGTGGCTGTAGGGTGATAATTTGTCAATAGGTTTTCTGACGAGAAATCGCTGTAGCCCAGATGCCACAGTTCTCCGGGTTAACTGTTCCACAGACATGAAAATGAGCTCCATCGCTCCACAGGATGTTCATCCTCGTTCGGATTGTTCTGCAAAAAGATCTTAAATATTCCTTTAGCTCATCTGGGCGTAGTTGGTATGAAGTTTTTGGAGCGTCGTCGGGTGTGGTGGCCGGGAATCGTTAAGGATATCGAGGGGATCAGGAAAACATGTGCAGTGTGTCAGAAAAGTTGTCCAAAGGTTTGCAAAGTGATATTGCATCCCTAGGAACTGCGGATCGACCGTGGCAGTGAATACGTCTCGATTTTTATGAACCATTCCAAGGGTCAATATGGTTGATAATTGTGGATGCCAAAACGAAATGGCGGAAGTGATAAAAATGACTGAGACATCAGTGCAATTGATAACGTGAGCACTTCGTCGAACGTTCGCTGCAATGGATATATCAGAGCAAATAGTTACAGATAACGTGCCGCAGTGTACAATCGAAAGAATTTGCAGAATATTGTGACTTGAATAGTATTATCCATAGTGCCACCATATCATCCACAAAGAACTTTCAAGAATGGAATGAAAAAAGAACGGGAAGAAGGATCGGAGTTATACAAAATGCTCCATCGTTGCCTACTCCAATATCGATTCCATATTCAGCGACTGGGAAGTCGCCAGCGGAGATGAACTTTACAAACATCATTGGATTTGGTGGATCCAAATTATGTAACAGAGACGAAGTCTACGAGTGAACCTTCCGGATAAGCGATAAATCCGAAATGTAACTAAGATAGGAAATCTGTGCATCGGAACTTCAGTGTTGGTCAGCGCATGTTCTTAAGAAATTACCGTCACGGTCCAATATGGATGAAATGCCGAATCGAAAGTCGAGTGAGTAATAGTCATGCTCGTCAGGACAGATCTAAGATCTAGACCTATGGATGGATAAATGTAAATTTCCAGTGGACATTATTAAACCAGGAGAGACCTTACCTCTAGGTCTTGAGTTACCCTGGCCTACGTGGAGGTCTCTTAATAGATTACAAGCTGGGGTTGGCAACTACAAATATAACCTTCATAATTGAGGTTACCTTGATTTGACCCAAGATGGACTGTGCTCTTGCGGTAAAGAAGAAATTTAATGACGCACCTGCTCTCATTCCCCGATTGCCCTGCTATGATCTCCCTTGGTACCTTCAAAAAGAGCAAAAGAAATGCCAATACATACACACATTACACTGTAATTCTAATTGTAATATGTCAGAATATTAGATTAAAGATTGAATATCTTTAATAACATCCATCTCATAACAATTCATTGTTCATTGATGATACAAAAAAGAATTTCTAAACTTTCTTATAAGGAAAGCTTGTAAAAAGCAGCTTTCAGAAGTGTTCTAGTTATTTGATTTACCCCCGAAAACAGAATGTTTTTTATCTTTCTGCGACGATTGATGCTGAGACGAAAAACTTTCTGCATGTGCAGAAAAAGAAAACGAACCTTCAAATCGACAACCAAAAAAACAAAACAAAAAAAAACAAAAAAAAAACCCTATTCTATACGATATCTTTCTGTAGCCCTCACTTTCGTTCTGCGACATTGTTGTCCCGTCGCTCGATATTCTGTTTTGGGGGATTTACCAATCAACGGAATTGATACAGATTTTAAAATCATCCTGATAGATCTTCGCAGTAATATATGTTAAGTATACAAATCATCATGTTTTCGTTGTTTTAGTTTTGGTTTTGGTTTTTCAGATTGCATTTGTTTGAGAGTCTTGTAATACTGCTGTTTAATCCACGAATAAAAAAAAATGTTTAAAAGTTCAGTAATGTTACACTTTTAATATATTGTTTTTAAAAGCATTATCAATAATCAGTAATCTTGAAACGGAAAACAGTTTTAAACTTTCTCTAAAAAATGGTGTTTAATATCAATTTGTATATGCTAATAGAGTTTGGTGTTGCTAATTAATATTTCAAGATTATAATTCACGATAATTCGAGGAAGATTGTTTCATCTTAAAAGCTAATAATTATGACATTGGTGGTGGTGGTGGGTACGGAACGCACCGAAGTGCGAGCTTCGTAATCGAAGCATCCGTGTTCCTGCTGTGAGCTCTAGTATTCCCAAGATGGCGAACCCCTAGAAGACTCCCTACAATTTCAAGGGAAAGATACTGAGGTGGTTTTCCGTTGCCTTCCTCAGGACGCCATAAAGGAATGACGTCAGACCGAAGAGAAAGTGAAGAAGAGGCTGACAAAAACAGGAAAGGAAATTGAAACAGCCAAACCACGGCCGGAATCGAAACCGGGTGTCGACACAATGCCCGCATGGCAGACCACCGCCAAGACCGCTCGGCCACGCCGGCACAGCAATTATGACATTAAACTTAAACTATGTACGTGAATTTGAAATTCATTATGATATATGTGGAAAGAAACCACATTATATAAACACAGTACACTCTATTTCTAATTGTAATATCTAAGAATATTATATTACAGATTAGTTGTAATTAAATATCTTCTAACAACATCCATTTCATAACAGTTCATTCATAACATGTTATAATAAGGAATTTCTGATTTTTTGGTATAACTAAAGGAAATGGTAGGATCTTTATAAATGAAACAGATGATGAAGATACAGTATTTTGTTTTCTTTATTTTAAAAGCTATTACAACAAAAGTTACGGAAAGAGATTTCCGGTTTCTTTTAGGGTGTAATATAGAATTAATATTCTCATTCAGTGAAAAATTCTAACACAAATGTAGCGTGTATAAAATTGGCACTCTCATAAATTGAATAGTTAATTCATCAATTCTTTATTTATTTATGAATTATGAAATAGTCAAGTATCTACTAACCTGTCGATGGAATTCTGGTGAGAAATTGGAGTAAGAAACATTTATTTTATTTATTGTTTTCAAATGCTGGGAGGCCTAAATAATGTTAAAAATAAAAAAAAATTATAAAAATCATTTAAAATAAATTAATTTTAAAAATTAATAATTGAATAATGAATAAGAAACAGCATTAACACAAATATTAAAGTAATCCATTATATTGCTATTGCTACCTGAAGCTTTAGTTCATATATTTGATTTACTGAATGTATTCCTGTAATTTTGTATTATTAAATTTAACTTCAAAAAAATTCATTACAACAACAGTGGGGGGCAAAGGCTAATTAGGATTTCCCGGTCTCTGATCGGGTCAAAAACCCTGATGGAACTGATATTTAACTCTTGCGGTGAATTTCGGTAAAGTCCGGAGGGCCTAATTGGTCAAATCCACTTTCCTCACCTCCACGCAAGGCCCCCTGAGATCTTTTAAGATGCGAAAGAGAGAGTGGTGTGCAGAAAGCAACGGGAAGCTACCGCATTTACTTTTCCCAAGAAAAACTGCAAACATGGCATGATGAATCTTTCCTCGGTAAAAAATTCCGGACGTAAACTATCCCCCCATTCGGATGTCCGGGAGGGGGATACTGAGGAAGGTTACATTATGAAGCAACTCAACCGACAGAAGAACAGAAGATTGAGGATTGGATCATGGAATGTGAGAACTCTTCTTCAAGCGGGGAAGTTGGAAAACTTGAAGGAAGAAATGAGAAGAAACAGAGTGGATGTGATGGGAATATCAGAAGTGAGGTGGAGAAATAATGGTGAGTTGGTGAGTGATGAATTTAGAATGTTTTATTCAAATGGTGAATGTAAAGGAAGTCATGGTGTTGGTGTACTACTGGGACCATGTGTGAAAGATAAAGTTATATCAGTGCGTTATGTAGCTGACCGGATGATAATGGTGAGACTATAAGGGAAAAAATTGGACTTAGTGCTAGTGCAAATTTACATGCCACATAGTCGATTAGAAGACGAGAAAGTGGAAGAAAACTACGAGACGATAGAAGAAATAGTTGAGAAAGAGAAGAAGGGTGCATGTGTAATCCTAATGGGCGACTGGAACGCAGTAGTAGGAGAACAACAAGATGGAAAAACGGTTGGAAAATTTGGACTGGGAAAAAGAAATGACAGAGGAGAATCTTTGGTAAATTTCTGTAAACGGAATGAAATGATTGTTGGAAATACGTTATTCCAACAACATAAAAGAAGACGATACACGTGGACATGCCCAAGGGATGACAGTAGATATCAGATAGACTATTCACGTACAGGAAAGATACCGAAATTGCTTAAAAAATGCAAAGACTCTACTAGGAGCGGATATTAATTCAGATCATGTCCTACTGATAGGCGAAGTAGATATTCGTCTGAAAAAGATAAGAGGAAGGCAAGTGACGAAGAAGTTTGATATAGAAAAACTTACGAACAAATTTGAAGAACATTTTCAAAAGAAAGCCTCTAATTTAGAATCCGCACCTGAAAATAGTAATGAATACTGGACTCATCTAAAAAGCTGTATACAGGAAACAGCAGAAGAAACAATAGGATACAGAGAAGGTAAGAGTAATAAGAAACCTTGGGTCACAGAGAAAATGTTGGAGAAGATGGAGGAAAGGAGAAAATGGAAAAACATCAACACAGAAGAAGGTAAAAGAAATTACAAGAAACTAAACAACGAACTAAGAAGAGTAACTAATAAGGCGAAGGAAGACTGGATGAAACAGAAATGTGAAGAAGTAAAGGATCTAGAGAGAAAAGGAAGATATGATTTAATGTACCGCGAAGTAAAATGTTTGGATTTCACAAATAAGAATAAGAAGTCCATGTGGTTGATAGAAGACGAAATCGGCAATGAAATAACCGACAAACAAGGAATTTTGAACAGATGGAAGAAGTATGTAGAAGAATTATATGAGACAGGGAATCGTCCAGATTACTTAGCTATAGAAGATGAAACAGCTGCATCAGAAGACGAAAAAGGATGTTATATTCTAAGGGAAGAAGTTGAGCTAGCGATTAGGGAAATGAAGAAAGGGAAAGCAACAGGAGTTGATGGAATGCACATTGAGTTAGTTAAATGCTTGGGTGAAGACAAGAAGCAAATACTATCATTAGGCAATGAAATATATGAGAAAGGTGAATGGCCTGATGATTTCATGAAAACAGTATTGCTGCCAATAACGAAAGAAAATAATGCAAAGAAGTGCAATGAGTTCAGGACTATCAGCCTTATATCGCACTCACCGAAGATTATTCTGCGAATACTGAACAGACGTTTATATTCTAAGGTGGAAGGAGAGTTGGAAAAAGAGCAATTTGGTTTTAGGAAAGGAAAAGGTACGAGAGATGCAATTGAACTGCTGCGAACAATCGGCGAAAGATGTCTAGAAAAAAATAAACATGTATATGCAGTTTTTGTGGACCTGGAAAAGGCTTTTGACAGAGTGGATTGGAATAAACTTATGTAAATCTTGAAGAAAATTGGTGTGGATTGGAAAGAGAGAAGGCTAATAACTAATCTTTATATGAAACAACGAGTCAAAGTCAGGATAGGAGAAAAATTGTCAGAGGGAAGTGGAATAGGGAGAGGGGTGCGACAAGGATGCCCTCTATCACCTACGCTGTTCAACATCTACTTAGAGGAGTTAGTGAAGAATTGTTTTCAGAACATGGGAGGGGTGATAGTAGTAGGAGGAAGAAGAATAAAGTGCATAAGATTTGCTGATGATATGACATTGTTAGCAGAAGAGGAGATGATACTAAGGGATATGCTACTGCAGCTGAATGACAGCTGTGAACAATATGGAATGAAGATAAATGTAAACAAGACAAAGACTATGGTTATCGGAAGAAAGACAAAGAAGATAAACATAAGTATTCGGAATAAAAAAAAATTAAATACTTAGGGTGTACTATAAGTGGTGTTATGAACTGCTGCCAAGAAGTCAAGAGGAGGATAGCAATAGCAAAAAAGGCTTTTAATAGGAAAAGGAGCATCTTCTGCGGACCTCTGGAGAAAGAACTAAGGAAGAGACTAGTGAAGTGCTTTGTGTGGAGTGTGGCATTGTATGGGGCAGAAACATGGACATTACGACGCAGTGAAGATTAAACGATTAGAAGCATTTGAAATGTGGATATGGAGAAGAATGGAGCATGTGAAATGGACAGACAAAATAAGAAATGAAGCTGTGCTAGAAAGAGTGGGTGAAGAAAGAATAATGCTGAAACTGATCAGGAAGAGAAAAAGAAACTGGTTGGATCACTGGCTGAGAAGAAACTCCCTAATGAAGGATGCACTGGAAGGAATGGTGAACGGTAAAAAAGTTCGAGGCAGAAGAAGATTTCAGATGATCGACAACATTATGGTAAATGGATCTTATGTGGAGACGAAGAGGAAGGCAGAAAATAGGAAAGATTGGAGAATGCTGGGTTTGCAGTGAAGGACCTGCCCTTGGCAGAGAACTATGTATGTATGTATGTATGTACAACAACAGTTATGGACTTCAAATCCTCAGTGAGAACCAAATTCATGCGGTTTCTGATTAAATCCTTTTGATATCCACTCTCGGAAATACTTTTTTATCTAAATATTAGCTATAGTATTATATTAGTATTTTTGGATATCTAATTAATTTTCATTTTCTTAAATATTTTCTCTTTAAAAAAGACTTTACCTTTCCCTGACCTTTCCTTTGGGTGAAGACAAATGATCTCTGTTTTAAATTAAAGCATAAATAAGCTAATTACCAAATTCAATGGAAATTCATTTTGCCCCTTTAATGTGATGCGTGTGGAAACAGACAGACAAATGGACAAACTATTCAAATGAAGCTTCGCATGCACAGTAATTTTAATATGTTTAGTACGTTAATGTTATATAAGGTTGGTTATATTGTGCTTATATTTAATGTATCTTTCTTTGTATTAATTTATATAATTTCTCTATTACTACTTGAGATATGAAATAAATTCTCACCTTGGCTGAAACTGTATCGAAAGCTGCACATGGTTCCATCAGTTCAAATACGATTAAAAGTATTTGTAAGTAATAAGCCTCAAACTTAAATTTCATAGAAACAACATAATAAATTATCACACAGAGATTAATCGTATTTCCTAAGTAAAAAACTAAGGTAATTGGCGCAAAGATATTGTTCAGAATCTCAACCAGTTCGCAGATTCTCTCATGTTGACATTGTATTTCTCTTAGGGTTTTGCCACTGACATAAATAGGATTCCTCAAGATATCTTCTAATTTCTTATTAAGACAATCAAATGCCTCATTGGCTACGTTTAAATAGTAGATGAAGATATTGAAAATGAGACCACTGAGTCGACTCCAAAGAAGTGTTACAGTAACAGCAAAAATTAGAAAGGCAATTTCGAAGGATATAGTATGTGAAAGTGAAGAATATTGGCCAAAACAAAACACACTGCTTATAAAAATATTAAGAAGTAAATACAACATCAGCCTCCGAAAACAATTCTTATTTGATTTGTTTGTCAACTGTAATGTTTCTCCTAGTACCTGCCACTCTTGGAAATTAATTATCAGGTTCTTTGCCTAAGAAAATGAAAAAAATACTTTTTTTTAGAAATTTTTAATTTTTATTAGTGAATTACACTATATTCAATGGAAATAATAATATTCATCCAAAAAAATTCACAACATGGGCCATAAATATATCCAATTTAATATAATCCGTAGGTAACTAACATGTTTCGGATGTTATTTATGTACATACATTTTCAGCGATGACAAACACAAACTTAAAATCTCAATACAATAAGCAATCAACCATAAAATATAGGGGAGACCGGGGCCAAGTGGACCTAGGGGTAGAGTGGACCGTTGACTAGTAATTCGTGTAGATGCTAGAATGTGCCAAAAATCGGATAGAAGGTTGGTGCCATTGTGGCGCTGCTACCACAAAAGCGTCAGTGAATTCGGCTTATTGGTGACAGTGAGGTGATCGATTGTTTTGTTTTTGTTCAAGCAAGTAAATGTTTAGTGTTGTTTTTACTTTAATATTGCCGTTCAGCGATGCATTGAATAGCACAACCGTAATATGCATATTAAAGGCGGCAATCTAAAGATCATTTTAAGCTATAGTATGAATTGAATACTTAAAGTAGTCGATAGTTACAACTGAAGGAAACGCCAAAATGGCGATTGGGCAGAGTGGACCGAACGACACGGGGCACATTGGACCAGTGGTCCACTCTGCCCCGCTGTTTTTACAATAAAATATTTTGGCACTATACATTATGTTTTTTTTTCTATTTTTTTCTATACCTATTCTTAATATTTCATTTTTGCACGTTAGACTCAATTCAAAAACTTTTAATATTTTTTTCTATATTATATATTTATTAGGCCTATTATATTATATTGTATTATATTATTATATATTACATTTTTTATATTTTTTTTATGTAGGGGCTATTATATATTGTGTGTAGCCTATATTATTAAAGGATATTACCCCTTTAGTAATTCCTCTCACAAAGTACCGTAATAGGGGAAGACTTCTTGCGAGGACATCTTAATCTTCGAAAATAGCTAATTTACACATTTAACTGTTATTAAATTCTAATTAAAAACTATGCAAACTGTCACGTTGTGGAATTGGCAACATGACACGATTAAAATCTTGGTCTCTGAGGGAATATATTTTGATTTTTAATAATTGTATTGTTGTAATTATGTATTTGAATTTTTGTATTTGGTAAAGTCTTGTATATTATTATTGTGATATTTCATGGTTAAATATTATTTTAATGGTTTGAGCTTATTTAGAAAACAATTTGTGCGAAAGAAAAAGAAAACTTCGAAAAAAAACAGTTGTGCGTTGATTGAGTGTTCACGTGGTTTTATCTGTTTCGTTTTCCCATGGGAACAAAAAGAGAAAAGTTAAGTACACTCTGGCGGGAAAAATCAGATCAGTTGATGAATCTGAAACACACGGGCAAAAAGTGCACCCAATCAGTCTAAACGTTTCAGGAGAGGGAGCGTATTCTAAAACACACACAATTACACCCTTAAGTGAACTAACACAATTTTCAGTAAGTGAAACTCTAAATTAAATATAAAATTTAATTTTTATATAATTAAACAAACAAGTTTTGTTTATTCTGTGCTGGGCTTAACAGATATTTTCAGTAAATATAAATTCTATACACACTTTGTTACATTAGAAAGCATTAAAAAATGGCATAAATAACAATATAATCTTAATAGAGAACAAAAAAAGGTCAACGGCAATACTGACGGATGCGCCAGTAAGAAAAACTCTGCAAGAAGAGCAACGAAAATCTAAAGAAAGAAAAGAAAGAGTAGCAACGAAAACATGACTCGGCCAACAGTCTCTAAAGCAATATAAACAAAAAAAAAAACAAATAGAAGCAAAGGCAAAGGGATAAAGAGGAAACAATTACAGATGATTAGTGATGATGAAGATGCTGTGCGCCTCTCCTGTTTGAAGAACTTTAAAAAAAGCAAACCATGGCAGGGGTGGATTCAATGTACGCAGTGCAAGAGATGGGCCCATAGTTCCTGCGTAGCCGGTGATATTCGGGGTTTATTTTACGAATGCCTCAACTGCAAAGAAGATTTCTCTAGTGAAAGTGATTAATTAATTCACGTAAACCTATTTGATGTTATTCATTTACGACTTTCAACTGCATAATGATTATTTTAAATTTTCACTTGAATATGTAATACCTTAGGTAGTCTACGTTAAGTTAAACTTTATTTCATGATATCCTAAATGGCATATTATTTTATATTCAATAAAAATCTTACTTTAAATTTTGTTATTCTTATCCGGACCAACGTGCCCCATGGGGTGGTCCAGCCTGCCCCGTGGTCGGGGCAGGTTGGACCACTGTACCATTTTTGCTTTGCGAATTAATACCAATTTTATTTATGAATATAATGAAGTGAAATCAATTATTTACATTCTTGAATAGTTCCCGATTCTGACAAAAATAAATGCAATGGAAAATCTCTTAACAAAAAAAAAAAAAAAAAAAA
>JAFIDM010000003.1:31259492-31269964 GCA_023159025.1 Thereuonema tuberculata | reverse complement strand
TACAGCCTTCCAGAGATGATCAAGAAAAGGCCATCAATGTAGCGTCGAAAGAGTAAAACATGTAGTTCTATATGCTGTGTTGCCTCTTGCATGAATATAAGCCATGACAATTTCAATTATTAATGCTGAAGTTGATAAACCCATAACTAGAACCGTTACTGCTGATAAAAATTAAACCCAATTTGAAAAAAAAATTATATAAAAAATACATCGAATAATAGGTGAACAACATCCGTTTATTGGTTAATATTCTAACTAAATCAGCAATTTTAAATTCGATTGAGACAGAGAACTAATCGAAGGTAATATTGGTGAACAGCGCAACAGCATCGAATGATATCATTTCATTTCTTCTTTTTCTTTCTTCTTCGTAGTTTCCTTTCATCTTATGTTTTTCTTTTTCATTTGGTTTCTATTATATTATTTTTATTACCTTACATTGCATTACATTTTATTACTAATTAAATTTGTTGCAATGCTATGTTATTTATTATTTATTTTTATTGATTATTTTTGCATTTATTTTTAATTATTTAAAAACAGTCTAATAATTGTATTTCTAATTTGCATATTTCTAGAAGACTCTCAAATCAAGAGAATTCTAAAAATTTCGTTGTAACGCCATCTGGCGAGTAATTTCTTAATATAAACTCTCGTCCTCGCACGAGAAAGGCAGTTCACGGGAAACGTCATCAGAACGAATTTTATTTCATCGAAGTTTTTGCAGTTTCTATTTATTTACTTCAAAAAATACGTGACCAATTTTTGGTGGAGGCTGTGGGTACACAAATTTAAAATGGATTCAATTCAAGATCTACGCGAGATATTTATCAGCCTAACTAAGACGACCTTTAAGAAGAAAGGTCTGCACTTCAACACAGACAAAGACGGTACCTCCTTTTACAGCAACTTCAGATGTTACCATCGTTCAACAACAACCAAGGGACCCCGCAACGCTTCATGAGCACCGGAAGGATCCTGATGAATAGCTGACAGTACACCACTTACAGTTCCAATTGGTTGAAGCTCAGCAGTTACAACCCAATGGGACGACAGCATCAAGCCAGCCAATATCAGCTTTTTCTTACAGTGGTGGTCAAAATTATAAGGACAAGGGAAAAAATCGCCAAACTTGGTTACAGTTGGCCTGAAAATTATGCAAATTTTATGGCTGGAAACCAAAGATAAATGCAGCATTTTTTATTAGTTTTTATGGAAATATATGGGAAATTCATATTCATAAAATGTATTTTGGATTTAGATAGCCCTGTGATATGGACAAAATTTTAAGGACAATGCTATTTGTGTGTTCTAAAAAGCAAAATTTGCATGTTTTTTGTTCTGCACACGGCACTCTCAGACGATATAAATGCATAGTAAAAGATTGCGAACGTCGTATTCTATTTTTTCAGTCATGCCACTAGGTACGAAACTTTCGGAGTTTTAGAAAGGGAAAGTGGTTGCTTTTAAAAGTTCAGGACTTACTTTTCATCAAATTTCGACAAAGCTGAATAGATTGAGAACGGTTATTTATAATTTTCTTAAAAATCCCGAAAAATATGGACGACAAAGACGTACAGGTAGGCAATCTTCTTTTTCTGTGCATGTGAAAAGAATGATAATAAGGCGAGGTTGCTCCAAAAAACAAACATCAACGGAAATTAAACGTGAATTAAACTTACGATGCAGTGTTCGAACTGTTCGACATGTTTTAGAAAAGAAAAAACGGTTCGTTATGGAAAACTTATGTCACGACTGCCTCTTACAAAAGTTCATAAGAGACTGAGGACGGAGTTTGCCAAAAAATGCATTACTATGGAAAAAGAAGTGCGATGATGTTATCTTTTCCGATGAGAAAAAGTTTAATTTGGATGGACCAGATGGTTTTCGCTACTTCTGGTATGATCTCCGTAAAGAAAAAACAATTTTCGCAAAGCATAGATTTAGAGGTGTCTGAGTAATGGTCTGGGGAGGTTTCGCAACTGGCGGAACTACTCCAATAGTTTTTATGCAGGGCAAAATGAATTCTGAGAGTTATGTTGATTTATTGGACAATAATCTTTTACCCAGAAGCACCGTTAATTACGAGTGGAGACTTTTGTTCCAGCAGGACAATGCCTCAGTACACGTTTCTCAAACTTCGAAAGCATGGTTTGATGCTAATTTTGTGAAACTACTTGACTTGCCGGCCAGAAGGCCAGATCTAAATCCAATGGAAAATCTGTGGGTTATCCTGGAACACGAAGTATACAAAAATTGTATTCAATACCAAAATAAGCAAGAACTTATGTCCTCCATCGAAAAAGCTTGGGAAAAAAATTTCCAAAAACGTTCTGAAAGAACTGTCAAACTCTATGACATCAAGACTGATAAAAGTGATTGAGAAGAAGGGGGAGATTATTAATTATTAGTGTGTTTTAGACCAAAAACATTCATTGTCCTTATAATTTTGTCCAGTTTTTACAATGACATTTTTTGTTAAATACGGCAAAACATTCATATTTTGCATTTTCCAATGTTTTGCATTCTACAATGATTTCTAGCATAAAAAAGCATTTTATGTACACATTTCAGTTTATTTACTTCAGAAATAATTTTTTTTTGTGCAATTTTCAGTTGTCCTTATAATTCTAACCACCACTGTATTCGAAACGGCTCTTCGATGGTTCTATGTAATGAAGACCAGCTGATCACTCGGGCATTAGTTCGAAAACGAATTAAAAAATGATATTTGGAAGTCTCGAAGACGGACAGTGATGGGACCAAGGAAGTTCTGGAAAAACGGGCTGAAATGATGGGAGAAACTTATGAGGCATACATCCAAGAAATTCTCTCGCTGTTCAAACCATTGGATCCCATGATGGGCGACGAACACAATTAAACAACTTATGAAAGGCATCACTAAAGATAGGTATTTTCTCTTGATGACGATGAAGATCTCCAGTGTGAATGAATTTATACAGGCTGAAGAATTCAAAGTCTAAGAAGACGTTATGTCATACTGGATAGGCAGTTTAATCGACTTCCAAATGAGTCAAATATTGAAATTGGTTTTGACAATGACGCCTTGGCATTATTAATCCATGACTTAGTCAAAACAGAAGTTCACGCGGCTTGAGGCCAGATGCAGTTATCATCACCGAAATCGTCCTCTGTTCCACCAGTTGTCGCAGTTTAGCAACCACTAAAGCCAAGATCGCCAACCCGAACTGGACAGCCATTTATGGTATGACAACAGAGGAATAACCGCCTAAGAAAGACGGACTAGTACAGAACAATGGACGGCATGGTAGACAACTGTTGTCGAGCTGGACATGTGATGAAATACTGCCGCTATAGATTCGGCAGTCAAGATCTACGCAGATGCAGTACAAGGAAGCCCCATGTCTCACGTAGTCCATCGCCGGCAAGAGTGATGTGGATGAGACGAGAGGTATTAGATGGGAAAGATCCCTTTCACCACTAATCAATGAAACCGATCTCAATCTCCCCATTGATCCCTAGAGGGAAATTAAATGATGCAGCCTGGGATGGAGGTAAAGAACTAGTGAAAATCCTCCGTAGACAACGTTCCTGATCAAAAATAAGATTGAGATACAGGTTGATGGGCACCCAGTCGAAGCCCTGATGGATGCTGGTACCACAGTATCAGTAATAGCCGCAGGGCTTGGCTACGTCTTGTGAAAGTAACCCTGAGGCCTTAATGAAGCCGTCTTCGAGGACCAGACGGTAATTATTTAGACAGTATTGGTCGATGTACTACATGGATGACAATCGGTGACGTTTTGTCGAATTTGTCATTCTGAACGCCTATTCCGTCGTTGGTCATCATCGTTGTTGGTCATCCGAACAGATCCTTGTCGGCAATTATTCAGGGCTGCTGATAATTATAATCATTGAATAAGACGCGTTTTTATGTTTAGTGTAATTTTCAAAACTTCTTTTATATTAAATAAGTAAGATCTTCAAAGATAATTGTTGTCGTATTATTGTGTAACATTTGTAGCGTTGTATGTTCTCGTTATTATTGTTATTATGATGGAATTTGTGATTGTTTATTCAAATTTTGTTAGGTTTTAAGGAGAGAAACATTTCTTATTTCTTCCTCTGATATTTATGTTCCTGAAGAAAGTTCTCGATTAGAGAACAGAAATACCGGTATTAAAGATATTTAGAAAATGTGTTGTCGTTTTTGTTCTTTATTATAATTATTTTATATTATATTAATATAACGAAAACAATCTTTTATGGCTTTCAAATTTATTTTATTACAAAACATCGAAGTAATATTTGTAGGTTATTTATGACCAAAATTGCCATATTGCTTAGAATTAATTCCGGATCTTCAAATCGATTGCTTTCAATTATTTAATCATCCTCAGCTAAAGTTATGTCACGTTAATTGCTCTGAAGAAAAGATCAGTGAAATTTAACGAGGAGCAAAACACTTAATACTATTAAAAAAATATTATTACCTAAATTATTATTTTTTCATATTACAATTTTACTTGATTTGCTTCAGTTAATACTAATATCATGGTTTTTTAAATGTTTCTGTCAATTGTTAACATAATTGAAGCAACATAATGAATGTAGTGTTTGTCCTAAATAAAAGAATAATAGAAGAAAATTTCCAAATTGAACACTTATTCTGTGTTCAAGACAATTAAATGATTTTTCCAAGAATTGCTAATAAATGAGCTAACAGAAAAATTGGTTTTCTGCTAGCACATTTTATTTAATCTTATAAATTATTTAAAGTCAATCTTCTAGATGTGAAAGCTTATTTCCAAAAATTATGATTTTATGAGAAAAACTGAATAATTTAATATCAAGTATAAATTGTAATTCTGAATTATATATAAAATGTGTTTCAATATTGCATTAAGAAATGAAGTACTAACATTACTTGAAGATTAATTTTAAATAATTTATAAAGTAAATAGAACCTGTTAATAGAAAAGTGCTTCCTATTTTTATATTAGATTTTCTTTTCTGTTATTAAAAGTCCTAAATTTATTTTTCAGTTATTTATTTAGTTAATGTTTAATGTTTCTATATTATTGAGAATTTTGTTTAAAATAACCTTCTGTTCAAAAAGTAACTCTTAAGAAAGAAATGGAAGGTGGAGCCATCGAGCGAGCAAGATAAACATTTGATTGATAATAATTTTTATTTAATGAAATAAAATTAGACTTTTTTAACGTTAATAAAACACTTTTTTTAAAAAAAATCTGCTAATAACTCAGTAAAATTATTCACTACTTCAAAATTTTTAAGCAATTCTTCAATAACTTAATTATACACTTTGTATCAGAAGATAATTGCTATTTCAAGATTTTTTAAAATTGGTTTTCTGCTAACACATTTTCTTTTTTCTTTTAAGTTATTTAAAGTTAATCTTCCAGATGTGAAGACAGTAATTAAGTTTCGATAATTAAGTTAAAAACCTTATTTTTTACTGTTAGAATTTCCGTTATAACGAGTGTTTTTAAAGATCTGGTACTTGTTGCAAAAAAACTAGATCAATGTAATTTTAATAAAATTACCTTTAATAATACTTAAAAGGTACCATAGTATTGATTATTACCCTATTTTGAAAAATATCAGTAATGGACAGTCATACAAAAAAAAAAACAACGAAAATTATCTTCTTTATGAGGTAGTAATGTATATAATATTTATTCAAGATGGAGTCATCGTAACAAACGTATCTTTTTTTTTTCTTTCATAGTATCAATGTAAATTCATAGTAAAGATATTAGATGAAAGAAAGAAATATCTGAGTACAAATTATACTTTCAAATTTCAGTTTATCAACCAAATCATTTAATAAATTTGTTTCTAATATTTCGGAGATACAAGTATGAGATTATTATCTATATGAACAGAAACTCAAATATCATATAACAAAAACTGCAATCAAAGAGATGAATAAAAAGTTTGCACGTTACAAACAATGAAAAAAAATGTACTCGGCAAAATAACCAGAAACAAATTCTAAGTCAGAGAAATTAGTTACAAATAATCAATCAGTATTAGGGAATAATAAAAATGGTGTCTTTTTTATTACAAACAAAAAAATTATGTTCAATTCCACTTGGATCTATGGGCCCATTATCGTGGTACATGAGAGCCCCATCTCCTAGGGAAAGGTTATTTGATTATGATACAGGTTATATAGTAGGTGCTTCGTCATGAAACCGACAAACTTTCGTCTCATGACCAAAAAAAATAAAAAATATATCATGGATCGAGATATTTATTTCCCTACATAGCTATGGAAATGCCACTCGATGTAGTTATCGTGCGAACTGAAATATCTGATTTGACCCAATCCGGGCCCTTTATTGTTCTGTTTCTGTTATTTTTCCACAGGGATATATTAATTGGTACAATCTACGACGCCATTCGATAGATAGGATGAGGTGGACCAGTCTCCTCGGTCACCTGGCCTGTCAACATTAGATTTCTATTTGTGAGATTGTATGAAATCAAGAGTGTACATGAATGGCAAGCTAGAAATACGGGCTCCACGAGAAATGCTGTTAGTCTTGCGGACATTGCCGATGGTTCATGGATGCAATCGCTGGAAATATACGAGATAGCATATTTACAGATTGTAGATAGACAGTTTGAACAATACTTGTGAAAGATTTCTTGATTTGATTATGATTGCGTTTTTTAGATCACAAGTCAGTCTTGTGTATTCGAATCAATAAGAGATATCACCATTAGATCTCAATGTTTCGAGATCGATAAATCTTCAGATCAATAAAGCAACAGATTATTGAATGGTAATCAGATAACTTTCAATCTGCAGCTTTGTACAACAAAGTGTCCGTATCTCGGGAACAAAGCCGAATTTGACTCATGATGTTTATTATATTTTTTTTCCTTAGAATAATCACCCGAAACGCTGGTAAAGTTTGTCGGGTTTTGTGACGAAATACCTTGTGTATATAAAAAGTATTATCTTTCGCAAGTCGAACACATTTCTGCAAAAGCTTCGCGTAGGTATTATGCAGTAGAAAGAGTGGTAGAAATGAAATTTAACGTGGGTTAGAACATTATTACATTAAAAGAAAACAAGAACGCACATAACTAAACAAAAATTCACTGAGCTATTTTTGGTATGTGTACTGAGAATCGGAGACACTACTGTTTCGATTTTCCCAACTCTCATCACTTCGATCCATCCAGTATACCCAGCTCAGTGAAATACAACAATACATAAAGCAGACAAACAAACTCGAAAGAGTACTGTCTCCTATTCCCAGTACAAATACCAAAAATAGCTCAGTGAATTTTTGTTTAGTTATGTGCATTCTTGTTTTGTTTTAATGAAAGAAAGACTGCTAGTTTATAATCTCGTGCAAAAGATTTTAAACGTTGTTTCAGTCTGCTGCGAACAGCTATTTTTATATTGTTTATTTCCATTTGCTTTCCTCTCCTTTGCCAACATTCTTTGAGTATTCTTCTATCAGAAACAGAGAGTTAATAAAGTCCATTTGTTGTTCCAACATTAATGTTTAATAACCTGTATCATCAACTGTAATAACTTATTGATCATTATTACTTTTCCTTAATAACCTATTCTTGGAAAGATATTCTTTCAACTGAGGCAATGATTAAAAATATTGGTTAAAAAAATAATGCTCTTGTTATTCTCATATTGCTTCGTGAAAAAAATGGCAGTTTAAAACAGATTATGTTTACTTACAGAGTATATGTAATGCTCTTCAATTATTTTAACTTCTTAATAATAAATATTTCATATCTTTCATCATTGATGTTAGTTTAGTCATTATTATTGTTTCTCTTTTTCTATTTCTTTTTTGTTTATAAGCCAGTTTTTATAATTGATTCGTCTATTGTTACTTTTACGTAATTTGATTATGTTGTAATATCTTTATCTTATTATGTTATCAGTAATTTCTCTTCATGAAAGACTTGTGCAACCAGAAGACAATTTCCTAATGCAGCAAATGATGTAATAATGGTGATAACAAAAGTTCAGTAATATTATTAATAATACACAATATTATTATATACAGTAATAGGACCAAGATTTTATATAGAACTAGTCACAATAAAAATGAAATGGCTAAAAATCAGTGAAGTTATTGTAAAATAAACTTTCAGATGTGGAAGTCAGGGTAGAACTTAATAATTTGTCTTTAGATGCTCGACAATCAGTTAAAATAAAGTAATGACTTGAAACAGGATCACATTTAGGCCAGTTGCTGCTCGAGCCAGAACTAAATGAAGCTAAAGCACGTGTATTTATTAAGAAAGGTTGCAAAGACTTAGATGTTTAGGCAGAAATTAAAAAGGTGTCTATAATTTTTATTGCTGATAATGAACCTAAGATAAAACTTACAGAAAAGACAGTTTTTTTTAATTTATTGTGGACTATTATCATTACAAAAGGTTTTCTAAATGATAGCCCATTTCTTCAATGACTGAAAATATTATTGTCATAAATCAATTTTAACTTCCGGTCACTCATTGATCACTGTTGAAGCATTAGGAACAAATAACACTTTATTACTTAAAGTTGACTGTATCTTTCGTAATATTAGTGTGTTTACATACATTGAAGAAAAGGACCATACACAGAAATAATAATATATATTTAAATAACTTCATGACATAAATTTTTTTTCGCTGTGTTTCGAAATAGCTGATTTCGTTTCTATTTATTCGTTTTTATCATCTGATGAAGGGGTCTGTAACTAGGCCCTGCAACATGTCATGAAGTTGTTTAAATATATGTTATTATTTGTATGTATGGTTCTTTTCTTTATTGGTTGTATCTTTCCTAGCTTCTGTTGCATTTAAGTCAATTCTGACACATATACCTCTGCTATAATGGTTTGTTTCCAGAGAAGAAAATTTCAATGGATAATTTCAGCTGTGGACCTCTAAATATATACAACGCAGGTTCTTGCCGACCCGTACACCCGGAAGTGATTAGCATGCTGGACAACCCTGACGTCTTGGATTTCCCTGGATAAAAATTCGTTAAGTTTCGTACTTGACTCGCGCCCATCTTAGGGAAACAGCGGTTTTCGAAAGGTTATACGGACGGATCGTTACGTCACAATATATTTTTTTTAATTTTTTAAAGCTATTTTTTTTTATTAAAGTACATTCACAAAATACTAACTTAATATGCAGCTTTTTGTTGACTCAAAGTTTTCTGTCTAAATTGTTGGTTTTGTGTACAAATTATGGGCAAATATATCGCAACTAGGCAGTATTTCAACGCCTTTTTGTACATGATTCAACAATGTGTGAACATGAATCCACAATAGCAGCATTTTGAACTACAATAAACAAGAAAAAAAGGAACCAAAAAAAAATAGAAAAAAACTTATAGAAAATTATTTTTAAATATTTCAAGTAATTTCAAATTCTTCAAATTGTTTAATTCAACAAGTATTAAAAATATAAAAAGTATTTAAAACTGCGTTTATAGTGCAGTTTATATAGGGTTATCTCTAAGGCTGCAATATATGCTTTAAAACTACAATATATAAGGACTTTGGGATATAAAAAATAATGTAAACAAACATAAACAAAAAATAAACTTAAAAAAGTTAAATTTAAAATAGTTCATTATCTTTTGTAAAAACTTGATAAAAATTTTGATTTAACACAATCAGATTTACACAATCTGAGTCTCTAAATAATATCACAGTAGGAATGTATTTCCAACTATAGAGTATAATGGTATCCTATATGTTTCCTATGTCTAGCACATCGTTTATTTTTCCACGTTCAGCTTCTTTTGCTCTTTTCTTCATGGCATTGGAAATTCATCAAAAAACTTTATTATTTTCAATGTAATATTGCTAATTCATAGAAGACATCTATATCAGATATCCATCTTTTAAAAATACTAGATTTGAATGAAAAAATTTGATTTTTAAAGACTTCTGGTTATTCATAGCTATGCTAATAAATTGATGAAATGTGTAATTTCATCAATTACGTTCCTGTTAATCAATGCTTGTTTTCCAATAAAAAGTGGTTAAAGGATAGAAATATCAAATTTAGACTTTCGATATCATCTTTTGGCCACTTTATCATTTTATCATTTTATATAATTTTATAATTTTTTTTGATGAATTTAAGGTAGCTAGAGATGAATTAAAAAAGTTCAGTTTTTGTAATTTTTATTAATGTTAATAAAATTTTAAGACGTAAGACTTACTATTGTATCATCATCAACATATGAAGCGAGCAATTTTTGTAAATTTTATCTGGAAAAAGGTCTAAAGATTTTGATGAAATGGGGAATCTACCGTTTTCGGGTGCTAGAAAGAGATTTAGTTAGTATTGGACTTCCGGAAAACTCATTTAGAGAGTATATGATTCACCTGGAACTTAGGTACCAACCTATTGTAAACAGTATTTGTAGAGATATTAATGAGATAGCAGAGCTAAGAATTTTTTTTTTTTTT
>JAFIDM010000003.1:31212145-31227865 GCA_023159025.1 Thereuonema tuberculata | reverse complement strand
TATTATAAATAATTGGTGAAGTGCCATTTCACCTACTTCCCCTGAATTGCCGCCAACTATTAAAACCATTTGAATTTTTGGGGGGGGGGGGCAGAGCTATATTACTACAATTTCTATGATTAATTTCTAATTTAATCACAAGAAAACATTAACATAAACACTTTAACATTAAATTACACTTAGAATATTCTCTGGTAATAACACAATGATATGCCAATATTGTAACAGCCTTACATTCTTTGTGCTATTATTAATTTAATTACAAGAAAGACGAAGATAAAAACACTTTAATATCAATTAAATCACAAAGAGAAACAGGCAAACAGAAATAGATGGGAAGCAAATCATCTTTGAAAATAATCTATGAAACTATGAATCTATGAATCTATGTACTGTACATACAGTAAGTAATAGTAATGAGCTGTACACAGCGTACGCTAAAGCTGGACGCGCGTATGTTAACGTCAACGCTGCGGAACGGATTTCGACGACTACCGACAAAGGCGAACACCGACGCATATGTAGTAACGTCGCCGCTCTGAAAGGAAAGGAAACTTTCCCACAATTCATCAGTTTTCGCGGCAATGAATCTTCTCAGCAACGATCAAAGATTATTTGTAAACTCTTTATTTATATTTATCGTGATGGCTGGAGTAAAATGAAAGTTGGGTGAGTGTGTGTGTTATTCTTCAAACTGGATGAGCATTGTTAGAGCCAAGATTTGTATGTTCTAGGGTGCATATTTTGGGAATGACGATACTGGTCAAACGACGTGTTAACATGAACCTTTTTTTTTTGTAATAGAACATATTAGTCCAAAATAAGCAGTTACAAATTAAAATAAAGAATAAACGCAACGTAGAATTAGAATTTACTCACACTGCTTATTTTAGAAATCGTAGATAGTGAATTTGCGATCATTTCGGCGAGAAAGGAACAGACGGCCTCCCCTATTCACTTTCAGTTTCTTTGTTTTCTTTTTTATTTTGATTTAGAAACCTCTTAAAAGCCATCTTATCTTTTCTTACACATGTTTACTAAATATCTATACTCTGATAATTAAACGCTTTTTAATCTTCACTCAGAAATAAAAAAAAAAGAAAAAATGAATCGATCGAGCAAATGGATTTACTTCTTTGTTTGAATAATGAAAGTTTTTGGTGATTGACTATCTGAAAATGGTTGTACCCGCCATTCTCATACGACAACGCGATTTGCCTCTCGCTGATTCCGTGGCCGTTCATCTTTAAAGCCTGCAGTGATTCGCGTCTGCGGACTTCTGCGGACTTTGACGTCACAAACTGCCGCCGGTGTCGGTTCGTTCGTGGCGTATGCGTACAGGCCTTAAGTATAGTAACACTTATCATAAACAAACACCGTTACTTTGATATGGTTCCAATGCTAAATACAGGTTAGTTTGAGCTATGACTGCATCTTAAAATTTACCATTTTCTGAACATTAATTAAATTCTGAACCATTTATTTAAATTGGTAAATCCACTAATTTTAATTACGTCAAGCAAGCCCAAATGACAGCTGATTAATAACGGAACGACTGACGTGTTCCAACGCTGCCCTGTGATTGGGTGATTCCGACCGACTTCCAAGCAACTTTCCGAGTTGCTGATGTAGGAACAACTCGAATCGGACGACTAAAGTTGTTGCCAAGTTGTTGAAATACAGGCTCTAGACTGTCTCTATCAACTCGTGACGTCAAAATCGGCCGACTAAGTTGCTGGAAAGTTGCATAGTGTTCGCGGGGCTTTAGGATGACAACCCTAGGACGGATGTTTCGAAAGCTTCTATGGTTTTCTTGGTCATTAAATACAAAGGAATTTAACAAAAAATACAAGAAAACTGAAAAAAATTTCACTTGAGCCATTCTATATTGAAGATTGAAGGTTTGGATTACATAAGGTAACTACAAAAATTTATCTTTTAAGTAATTTTGGGAAGTCACTTGCCTATTTATTTCTATTTTATTCACATTTTTTTTAAAAAATTGTAAACCTATCTTACTGTTCTGTGTCATGCAATTAAACCTCTTTCACAAATTTCAATAATTACGAGGGTAGCTTTAAAAATTTTAAAACTAGCAAAAAAAGCAAGTTAAATATTTTTATTTTTTGGAAAAAAATCAATTTTATTTCTCAACATAGTTTCCTTCGAGGAAACTTGGCCCAGAGAGTTTCCAATTTTTTCATTCTGTCGGAAAAGTCGATTTTGTCAAACTCTGTAAACAGTCATTGACGGCGTCATTCGACGAAAATTTATTCGCACAAAGCCAAATTTTTAACTTCGGGAACAAGAAGAAGTCGCACGGGGCAAAGTCCGGGGAATAGGGTGAATGAGGAATCAATTCCTGCAATTTTACCGTTACGACGGTCGATTTGTGAGACGGCTCGTTGTCATGGTGAAAGAGCACTTGATCCCAACAGTGGTCGATTCGGATGGCTGTCAAACGTTACCTACTCAGTACACACAACTGAAACTCGACACAAGCTCTCTGAAGGATAAAACAAAATGGCGATGGAATGTTTTCTTCATAGTGCTGCCATCTATTTGTCATTTACCATACTGATCAAAGACCTTCATACATGCACTCTTACCAATTTTTATTTTCTGTAAATTCTTTATGGAAGTTCTCTATACAGTATACATGTTATAGATTCATAAAAATAATGCATTAAGAAAATAAATGCTTAGTTTTATTATTTATTTAAATAATGTTGTGTTAGCCAATATTATACTATTACTTCGATAAATACAAAATACTACATAAATTATAACTTTTTCTGGAAATATTTAGTGAAAGATAACTTAATTGATTGATTGTGGTGAAGGTGGGTGGCAGGGAAGTCAAGCACCGTGACCTGTAGGTCTATTGTGCTATCCCACGGAAATAAGGATAGACTGAGAAAGTATGGTGGGAGAAGTGCAGGGGAAATGGGAGAACCTCGAAAAAACCTGCCCAGCGCGGATCGTCCACCATCATGAAACCCACATGAGAACCGAACCGCTATACTCAGAGCTGAGAGGCCAATGTCTTAGTGACAACGCTAACCGCGCGGCCGAAAGATAACTTACCCAAAGAGAAATTTCCTCTTCAAATAAATTAGTGAATTATTAAAAAGAAAGTTATTACGATTCGACAAGTCATGTGTTACAATAAGTGTTATAATAACAAAAAAAAAAAAAAGGAAAACCAAGTGATAACAAACTGAGTAAAGACATAAATGTAATTTTGTTAGTGCATTATTCGTAACAATTAAGTGTCGATTGTAAGTAAACAAAAGCGCATCATGTGATAAAACAAAAAATAAAAATGAAACGTGAAAAAGTTTTGTTTTGAAGAAAGCGATGGAAGAACGAAAAGTAATGAATTCGGATAAGAAAAGGGTTATATCCGATTCATGTTCTGTTTTTAATCCCAAAAGTAAATAGAGGATTTATTTATGTTAGACATATATATTCATCCTGAATTAACCTATATAAATACATAAAATACGGCACCAGCAATAAGAATTTCAATATAGGAAAAGTGATGGGTGAAAAGTGAAGGGAAGGTTGATTACAAAAATATAGAAGAATCGTAGATGACGATTACCGTGAACTAAGATTAATCTGAATATCTACGAGGAAAAGGTACTGTAAATTTACGTTATTAATTACAATTTCAATATCAATAATAAAAATAAGTTCAAATTATTTTCATTGGATGTAAATTCTATGTACACTTCTATTCCAGTCGATGAAACCCTTGATATAATTAATAATTTAGTTAATATAAATAGTAAAATTCTTGATGAATTTATTATCACAAAAGACAGATTTATGGATTTGCTAAATTGTTATTTTAAGTTTCATAATGAATTTTATAAGCAGACTGAAGGTTTTCCAATGGGAAGCCCTGTTTCAGGTTCGTTACACAACATATTTCTTAATAAAATGGAGAATGATCAATGGCAAAATAATAATTTTAAATACATGCGTTACGTTGATGACATACTATTGATGTGGATGAGTTCAGATAGACAATTTGACTTTTTTTTTTTAATTATATAAATTCAATCAATAGAATTCAGTTCAAATCCGAAAAGGAAACTGAAGGAAAATTGAATTTCTTGGATATAACTTTAATTAATAAAGTTAAACATATTGAATATGAAAATTATGTAAAAATGTACCAAAGTAATATCATGATTAATTACTATTCAATCCATACTATAGATAAGAAAATAGGTATTATTAATACATTTGAAAAAAATTACTAAAAAAGAATGGGTGCAAAAAATAAATAATTTAAAACACAAATTATATATTAACGAATATCCTAAGAATTTCATTAATAAAATTTGTAATAATTTCTTTAAAAAGAAAAAGAATATAATTAAAGAAGGAATTTAAAATCATACAATCTGTAAAACTACGCTTTCTACGCGATTTAGAAATGCAAGGTTATATAAAAGCAGCCGAAAACGATTGGCCTCCATAGCAGAACTGAATCGTTTTATTGCTTCCGTTATAATCACACATAAAAAATCAAAAACCTGGAACTAAAAATAAGGTAATTACGTGAAGGAGTGTCCCATCTTGGTCAATTTTCTCCTTTACTGCTAATGATATTAATTTGCATTTGATTTTTAAATTTTCATGCTCAAGTGATAGACCTATTTAAATTCTAATATAGTAGACGCCGCTTAATGTGAGCTTAAAGGACCGATCCGATTTTGATAACTATAACTGATTGATTATAAAAAACGAAAAATATAAATTAAAAAAGGGCAGCATAAACTGCAGTAATGGTGAAGAGAGGACTATTTCAGCAGAAAACATTTACTTAACATGATGAAATTACATGCATGAAATAAAAAAGTGAAATTGATAGACAAAAAATAGTACATATGTGTCAAGGAACAAAGAAATCATCAATTGTTGATTGCCTGATCTGCTTACGAGTTAGTCATTAATAATACGTTCGTACCCATAATGTTTACGAAACCCAACAGCCTCAGCTTTTCTTTGCACTTCCAGTCGCAAAATTCGAAGCACATTCCTCATCTCAGCACTCATTGGAGTCTTCTCTTCCTCGATAACATTTTCGGATTCATCTTCATCAGAAGCAGACGTCGATATTTCGTTCGTGTTCGATACAGCTTCACAAATGTCATAGTCTGTTAATAGAGCCGAAGTTTCTAGATTCTCGTCGATGTCCATCCAAGCTTCGAACTCTTGAGCAGTCATGTCGGGTGGAGCACCGATCATTTTCTCCAATTCTTCCACAACTGCATTGGCGTTTTCTTCTGGTTGTAAGAATCCTCCATGACCAAGATGTTCCATCCACTAACTTCGCTGGGAATTATTGCTCATCGAAAATGAACCAATTGACCTAAAATTTGATAACATTAAGCGATGTAGCGATTAACATTAAGCGATCATTTTTCCGTTAATTCGAATACGTCTGTTCGGGACCGGAGGTTATTGATAATATTAAACGAATGATAACATTAACCGTGATTACATTAAGCAGCGTCTACTGTATTATTTAAATTAAATTCAAATTATAATGTTAAATCGTAAATTCTCTTATATTTAAACTCTATTTTGAACATAAATTTTCTCCTCATTATATCGTACAGTAACTTCTTTCTCTCTTCAATTTCAAATTGTACAGTGACTAGCTAGGTTTTGTGGTGCCCGAGGCTAATGATTAAAATGACATCAAACATCAAAAAAAGGTATAACTTCCAACTAAAAGAGTAAAATTTGAAGACTAAAGTTAATTATCTTTATTTACAATAATAAAAAAAGGCCTAAGGCCTCAATATCAATTATCTTATTACAATAATATATTCTATCAAATATATAAATTTTTACAAAAGCATATAAAGCACACAATACTGTAAATGTAGCCATAATATGAAAATGCTTTTATTTCGAAACACTAAATGATGTATTAAATGATAAAAATATACAAGGAAAAATAAACATAAAAACGCACAGAATTTAAAGATTCATCGAGCTAGTTTTTGGAATTTTCGTACCGGGAATCGAAAACAGATTGTTTCTAGCTTTTTAGCCCTCGTCAGTCGGATTCGCCCAACACTCATAGCTCAGTGGAATCAAAAGAGACATAAACAAAGAACAAATGAACAAAATAATGACCCTTCAGTTAAAAAACACATCAAAGTAAAATTTAAGAATAAAATTAAAATTAAGAACAAAATTAAAATGAACAAAATTAAAATTAACAATCCAACTTACGAAGCAACTCTGTCTTGAATTCTTGGTACGAAAATTCAAAAAATCTTGAATGATATGCCTTTTTATGCTTATTTTTCCTTATTAATATAGTTCTGCATGTTAAATTTTGAAGTTATGATAAAAATATATCTTTAAAAATTAATATGAGTAATTTACAACTTATTACTAAATAGGAAAATGAATATCTTTTAAGTTTCATAAATATGTTTCTAAAAAATACAAGTTCCTTTTTCCAAAAGTTTTAAAGAACTAAATTTCTTAAGTTTGAACAAAGGTTTCTTAATCCTAAAAATACATAAGCCAAAATAAATTTAAAATAGCTGCAATACTCTTAAAGTCATATCTTAAAAAAATCAAATTTAAAATTAAAACATTATTAAATGTCATTCTTGATGAAATTAAAAAAAAGTAGATAAATTCCTATTAGTTAGTAGATAATAAAATATCAATTTTACATTATATACAGTCGGACCTCGATATGAGGTCACCCGCATATAAGGTCACCCCGCACATAAGGTCACTTTTCTAAAGTCCCGGCTCATTGAATAGGAATTCTATGATATGGATTATCGGATGTATGTCAGGTCTTAAATATCATAGTTGATATAAGGTCACTTTTGTCTGTGATTTCAGAAATTTTCACATGTCTTATGTTAGATGCAGTTTTTTATATTCATAAAAGTTGGAGCTTGGTGTCAAACATATGCATTTCAAATTGCCTTCGACATGCTGGTTTTCAATTTTCTATAAATAGTGTGGCTAAAATAACAGATGAAGGCGATATTCCTTTAGCTGTGTTAATACAAGATCTCAGAAATCGCTCAGAAATGTGCTATAGAAGGGGAAAGTGAATACGTGAGAATTGATGATGAAATTGCTACCACTTCTCAAGCTTCGATTTCCGAAATTGTTTCGCAAGTTTTAGATTCCAATGCAGTAGAAAGTGAAGATAACGACAGTGATACTAAAAGTGAAGTGGTGTGACAAGCAGAAGCGCTCAGAGCAATAAATGTCGTAAGACATTTTTTTACGAGCCATGAGAGAGCTGAAGAACATTTTCAGAAAGTACAAAACTTAGAAACATTGTACAAAAGATGAAATCAAAATCGCGACAGTCCTGTATTATGAATTATTTTAAGTAAGGTCAGTTGTATATCAGTACTTTGCTTGAGCATACTAGTACTATTTCTAAAAACTTTATTCCGAATTAAAATTTTTAAAAAATAATTTCTTTCTGATTCCATTAATTTTAATTGGTTCAACTAAATAAAAAAATTATAACCTAATAAACTGATATTTTTGTACGTATTAAATTTTACAAAGAATTATACTGTATTTATATAATGCTTATTTATTAATAAATACGTATGAATCGGTTATAAGGTCACCCGCTTATAAGGTCACTTTCGCGAGGTCCCAAGGGGTGACCTTATATCGAGGTCCGACTGTAATAATAAAATATCTTCAGTCATTGAGTCAGATTTTGAAAATTTATTCAATCACATATCTTTAAATATTTTAATGGATTAACTGTTCTCTTTTAATTTCAGATTTTAAAATTACTAACATTTTAGGTATTTCTATTTACGTATTTATGGATTTTTTAAAAATTTAATTTATTTCATTAAAATTTAATTTTTTAAATGTAATTTATTTATTTAATTATATAGAATTTAATGAGAAAATATATTCTTAAATAAAAGGATTAGATATGGGAATCAATTTCAGTTCAATGGGGAACAATTGTCATATTGAGTTAAAATTATTTTCTGAGAGAAATTAACATAATATTAATGTGGTTAAAATTTTATTTTAATCCGTCGTTTCTAAATAGGGGAAATTTACGCTTAAAGTTTGGCTTTTAGCCACGCCTCCAAAAAGCATTGTCACGTGGTCGTGACGTCATGTTTTCCTTTCAACAAGCTAGTCAGGCAGGCGCAAGAGTTCTTACTCACGTTATAATTGCTTTCTTTCAAATAGCGTCTGTGAAACTTTCACAGAAGTTAAAAGATATTATAAATATTATATTGTGCCAATGTGCAAAAAATACAAGCGACACATCGCTAGACAAAATTGTTAATTTCGTGCCGAAGAATGCAGTAAGAAAAGAGACACCGCTCGCCGAAAAATCTAGTTGTATTGTCTGTCAAGATCACTTTAATGTATTACAAAATAACTTATGTTTCTTTTAAATGTGCATGCTGTTAAATAATAATAAAATTATTTCTTACGATGGACTTAATGGTGACTGCCAAGCATTACTCGGAATTATTTAAATTGTTCTCTGATGTGGATGAAATTATTTTTAGTATGGTTTTGAAATGAAATAAATAAACATTTATTAGTATTTTTTCTCTCTGTTATTAAATACGTTAAAAATACTCAAAGTGATAAACGCAACAAAAAATAAGATTGAACGTTGCTGTTTCGTAGAATCCACAATTTATATTTTCGGTCAATTAGAGATAGTTTTATATAGAAAAGATTTAAAATTATATTTTCTTTTTAAATTTATTTTAAAAATAACTTCTAAATTATGAAGGTTATTAATGTGCGGAAAGTAGTAATAATAATGTAACCAATACCAATAATTTAGAAATAACTTCTAAATTCTTTTCCTTTTTTACCGTGTTTTGTTAATGCTGAATTTTTTTTTTCAAAAGAAGCCAAAAAAGTTTTTTATTTCTCTTATTTTGTTTATTAAAGTTGAAGCGATTTGCTTCTGAAGTATAAAAATGTACATTTGCTTTTGTTTGTAATTTGCACGGCTCATCTGTAGCGTAGCCTTCGTTAAACGAAGCTACGGCAGTGGCCGGTAAGTCGCCTTACCAAGGCGGGTCAGCGTAGGCCCCGGGCGCGCTTTAGAATTTCCCGTCGTCGGTTAATTTTGATGACGTAATGAAAGATTTTTTGGCGAAAAAAATTATGTAGTATTTACAGTATACTCTGTATATATTATACGTATGTGTTTTATTATTATGAAATTTAGAAGCACGGAGGCCTATAAACACATTTTTTTGGCCCCGTGATGCCTTCGCAGCTGAACGTAGCCTATAGCAGAATCAAAGAACTCTATTTACGTTCTTTGAGCAGAATTGCCTTACAAAATTTTCCCATATCTAAAATTACATAAATGAAACGTTTAAAGTTTTCTTAAACAGCATAACACAATATTTAAAAATCAATAAGTCTTTATGTTTGTTTGCTAAGAGAGTATTGATTGCCTTTCAGTTTTCATGCCCTTTATATTTCGACAAAAACAAAATCTTTATTTCCAGCAAAAATACTGGCAATCATTAGGGAATCTACCATCGGTAAATTCCCTGAATTGCCCTTAACAAAACTGGGATCTGGCAGAGGCATGTCTGAAAATTAAATAAAACTCAGAAATCGGCTAAGTTTTGGAGGGTACTTATTGCTGATCGAGTCTCGCGGTCGGGAAAAACTACGTCACACCAATCACAGAGCGTTTTCGTTTTGATGACGTCATGACACAATTCTTGGTGTGTTCGCAGGCCAATATCTTGAAAAATACTTCAAATTGAGCCGAGATTTTTAGGATGGTTAACTTTTGAAAGTAGATTAATGGAAATATAAGGTCAAATATCATTTTTATTTTTCATAATTGTTCCCCATTATTTCAAATTATTTTTTTTTAACATATGAATACGAAATTTGTAAAATAAATAACTATAATTTAAATTTTTTTAGATATGTAGATGACATTATAATTTTATAGTAATTGGAGTTTAAAAGAAATTTCTTCTATTTATCAAGATATCATAACCTTACACCATACTAATAATAAAAAGACTATTTATGTTGATTACTGAGATTTAAGAATGTATTTAATACTAATTCTTTAATATTAATTCTAAGAATATAATTTACTAAAATTTTATATAACAAAACTTTTAATTTTTCTTTTACAATAAATATATTTTTAAAAATTAATGGCAACATAAATAAGCATGTTTTTAATAATTATTTACTAATTAATTAAATAGATATTTACAGATTAATTTTAAATTTACAGACTTCATAATTAGTTGTAATTTTTGATAAAAAAATATTTATCAAAAATATAATGGTTTTTCTAAAAAAAATTAAAGTATATTTTTCAGAAAATAAAATTAAAAATATTTGCATTTACATTTTCAAGTTAAAATTTTTCATTTATTTTTTTAAAAAATTTAATTTCTTATTTTATTTGCTTATTATTTTGTTTTAACAATCATAATAATTATATTAATTATATATGCACTACATCACTTAATAAATTATAGGACAGGTGTGATCATCATTTTTAATTTTACATTAATATCTTATGGCATTTGTGGATTAAATCCTTTCTTTGAAGTAAACAGACTGACCTGATATTTAATAAATACTAATTTATCTTTAATTTTTTTAAATTTAATTATCAACTATGTTTTTAAATTACGATTATAATAATCTTTAATATATATTAAATATATTAAAATAATAAAAATAAATAAAAAGACGCCGACATACAATTAAAAAGATTAAAAATTTTTAACACATTAAAATGGCTACAGGTCCGGTTTCGCCGTTTCAACAGGGCATTTTCGACTGACAAAACATAATGGAATTGTAGAAATGGACCAATAGAATCTTGAATGCTGTAACCAAAGGTGAGGCTGCATTTGAGGATCAGGAAGCGCATCATGGATGCGGATCTCGTAATAAGGGTCTATGACACATACTGACGTGAGAAACCTAGGGGGAAAAACAATCCCAAAACACTACGAAACAGTAATGGAGTTAATGTTGTATTTTGGTGAGTTTATTAAAGCCGTAGTCAGCTATTGCTTGTACTGATAAACCTTTCTTATAACAATTAGGGGAGATAAGAATAAAGACGGATTCTTTGCATTTACGGATAAAATGATTACTTACTTACACAAAATGATGGGTTTATGTAAATCAATGGAATATCCAGTATTGCGAATGTAGCATAATTAAAATCATTTGGTACATCTTCCACTCTTTTATCCTCAGATGTAGTTTACTGTATACAGTGTTCTCAAATTGTTGCATTTACATTGGAGAAACAAACAAAGCTTTACAAGCGATTGTCTCAGCAATTCAACATAATTAAAAATTCCGATTTTTGTTTATATACTGTATAAATGTATATTTATATTTAAGTTCATAAAGTAAACTGTATTACATGAATTGATGTCTACAAATTTTAATAAGTAATAGGAGAAATTAATTAGATCTAACAATTAAGCTGTATTAAGCTATAACGTGGTTTCGAAACTCTGACTACAACACTCCGTTGTTTTCAGGAAGCAATATGATAATTTTTATTTCTTTAGTAATGTATATGTATATTTATATACATACTGGCCTGCTACCGTCGCTTCGATCCGGAAGCCTTGCATATACAAAAACGCTTTATTTATCAAAAAACCAAATTACATATGGTAAACTAAAAACTGAAAGTTGAACTAAAAATACTCATGTGAAATTTCGTGTTTCCAGCTAAAGAGGTTTCAGAGAAATGCGTGTCGTTCAACAAAGTCCCTCCGCCCTCTCCGCCCATTTACACCTTGAGGACGTTAATACCGAAAATTCGTATATTTTAGATTTTGTCAAAGAACACTCATGTCAAATTTCTAACTAAAACGGTTTCGGATATATGTGCACTTTCCCCTGTTAATACCCCGTAGATCGGATCCGGGTTTCCGGAGAGAGAGAGAGACTCTCGTCTGACTCCAAGATTCTTATCAGTGTGGTGATTGCAAAAAGAAAGAGTTCCAGTAAATCTCCTGACTTCGTATAACGCGCATTCGAAGATACGCGGTTTGCTGTACATCGATTTTATGATTAGCAACGAAGCACCACTGTGATATGAATCGTTATTTTTGATAGTGGAATAAGTCCATTTTTTCATTTATTGAGATATTAAAGGGTTAGCGTTTGAATGAATTTAAAAATATTGGCAAAAGTTAATCAATTTGGGTATTGTTTTTAACACTGTAATTTTGTTAAATTTTAAAATGTAATAATGATTAATAAAATTGTTAAAAATATTAAACGATTGTTTAACTCCAAATGGACTTATTCCACTTTCAATAATAATATATTGCAAGAAATAAAAACAAGAGGAAAATTAAGTCCACATTATTATACACATTGGCTTTACTGAACTAGAGTTTTTTTATGTAAAAAATAATAATTTAAAAAAGAGGATATACATTAACGAGTGTAAAATATAATTACTTCGTAAAAATAAGTAAAAATACAAAAATATATATTTTTTAAATTTATTTCTCCTTTACAGTTAGCATAATGATGTATTCATGATAAATAGATGGTATGTAAAGCAGTAAACTCATCATATCGCTGTATTTCTCTTTTGTTACAGGTCTTGACGTTTTATACAATGGCAAAATAGTAATCTTGCTGAGATGTTTGGGTCTTCCTTGTTTTCCAAATAAAAATAATACTTTAAATGGTGCATTTTCATTCATACTTGTTTTGTAAAAAATTTTGTGCGGTTCATCCCTTTTAAACCTCATCCAGCCTATTTCCAGCCATTGTACAATTTCTCCGTCCGTATTTTTTTTCCTGTTTGATATTGCCTCTTCTAGAGATTTGGTTGAGACATAATCTTCTCGTTTCATTTCATAAAAAATGAAACTATTTTTTATTCAGCAACTCTTTATTGTATTATAATAGTCTTGAGCAGTACATAATTGATCCTTTTTCTTTAATGCTATTTCCACGACTCCAAAATCTCTATCGTTTGGAAGAAATGAATGAAAGCACAATAGAAATTTGTGGAGTTTTTCGCATGCTCGCATTGGAGCTTCATCTCAAAGAAGAGCATAATCTTCTCCATGATCTTAATTTCCAATCACTACAGTAATTTGACAAATCAATTAGAAAGTTGTTTTACTTATGGTTATTCGAAATGGACTTATTCCACTTTCAAAAAAACTTCTTTTGCGGTAACATTTTACAGCTAAAATTCGTTTGATTAATTTATGCAGAATTCATGGTCCATTGACTGTATGATTATAAATATGAAAAGAGGATATCTATATCTTACTAAAATTACTATTAACTCATTTTTTCCAAAAATGGACTTATTCCACTTTCAAAAATAACGGTTCATATATTTATGTATTTTTACACATCACCAAAATGATGAATCTATGTACTCGATAAGATATCTAAAAACGCGTCATTTGAATCAAGGAAGAAATTGGTTTCATATTGTACACGAAATCATAGCGACATATTTCAGTTTCATTCACTTCCTGTGAGAAAGGAATTGACTGCAAACCGAAACTCGTATTTTACCCTACCTTTACAAGTCAGAAGGGTTCCAATCAAATATTACACATGTTTTCATAAATAAGACCTGTTTAGCTTTAATCATCCTTTGAAACGGTCATATAATTAAAAAACATATTGTAATTAAGCAAAATTTGATTTACGCGGGTTTTCAAATTCCTCGAAATTTTCGAAACCAATTAACTGTGTGAAGTATTAGTTTTATTTAAAAAAAAAAAAAAATAGACGACCCCTTGTTTTCACCCAGTCAGAATGAAATGTGGGACCGATTGATAAGTTTTAGTGATTTTGTTAAGCCATATTTCATGAAAATCATTCGATTGGACTCGTGATAATTTCTGCATGGAGAAACAATGTGACTTATTCGAAAGGCTGAAAGACAGGATGCAACTGTTTGTTTTATCATAAGTAGATTTGTAATTCGAAATTGTAGTTTTCAGAATCCTAATTGATTATTTCATTTTCGCTGTCAGGGTTCAAGGAACTCCCACGAAAAAAGAAAACAGTAACAAAAATTTCCTGTTTGCCAGTCAATCTTATCATTTAAAAAAAAAAAAGCAGCAGGAAAGGAGAAAAAGAAACTTCTTTTGTTCATTCCTTTCTTTCAGTTACTGAATCTCCATAAAACGTTAATTGATTCGTATCAACGAGTGATGCCGTTATTTGACCTTGACCTCAAGAACCAATATCGTCAGGTCAGTCACCTGATTGTCTTAAAGAAACGAATTAAAGAAATAAAATATTTCACAATTATTTAATATTAAAATAAATATTAGGATATTAATTTAATGTTCATTTTCTAATATTTATTTTAATATTCAGCTCTAAATAAAAAGAATTCTACCTGTAAATTAAAATCAAAGTTAAACAGCGTTAAATGAACCCAGATTGTCAGGTTCTATTCAAAAATAATAAATAAAAATAAAAATATTAAAAAAAAAAAAAAAAAACTTCATTGATATTGAAATTAAGCTTTACTATTTTTATGTTTTTTAAAAGGATTTTCGCTGAAAAAACAAAACAAAACAAAACAAAACAAAACAAAACAAAAACTCCATCAAATGTATATCAATCATTTGTAATAATATTCGATTTTTGTAATATTTTTTAACTCTAGTTCACGGGCATGAGGTTTTCAATAAATACGGTAAATACATATTTAATATTTAGTTGAAGTTTTATGCAGGTTACTGAAAATGTTGAACATTACGTTAATTATTATTTTTTGTGCGGTTATTTATGTAATATCAATGTTAACTTAATTAATTAAAATGATATTTAACGTGTGTATCGTGATAATTATGAAATTAAAATCAGGTCATCACACAATCACAACTAAAGTAAATTTATATACATTAAAATTACATCAGTACTTTCAAAACGTTCTGCGTTTCGTTATCAAGTAAAATAATTGCAAAAAATATTATAATATTTTACTTGATAATTTTACTTGAACTTTTTGTAATTACTTTTACTTGATAATTTTACTTGAACTTTTTGTAATTACTTTTACTTGATAATGAAATGCAGGACGTTTTGAAAGTACTAGTGTAATTTTAATGTATATAAATGTACTTAGCTGTGATTGTGTGAAGGCCCGATTTTAATTTCAATATTATCATGGTATACTCGTTAAATATCATTTTAATCATATTGGCCGTATTATCTTCAATGCTAATTTACTTTAGTTAATTTCAGCTTTGGATGAAAACGTTGCTGTAAATATATACCAGTAAAATGGTTAATATTAGAATATGACAATCAGGGAAAGTTTCTCTTCCGAGTCTAATATAATTGTTTATTTAAAAAAATAAATAAACATGTAATCATTGTGATAATGTGTACTTTGCTCTAGAAATACTTTCTTACTGTCCTCCCAATGAGAGATGGCCGCCCTGTTTTTGTGAGATCTGCGCATGTATCATCGATTAGTCTGGTCAGGCACTTCCGTCTGCTGTTATGACAGGACGCCGCCATTACGGTAAAGGCTTGTTATTTTGCAAAAGAGCATTGTATTTATAAATAATATATATTTATTTATTTATATAAATACTTATTGTTAGCAACTGGTATTGAAATAACGCTAAATAGTCGAGAGAAGTTTTAATTTGGCGTTATCAACAT
>JAFIDM010000003.1:31168049-31189620 GCA_023159025.1 Thereuonema tuberculata | reverse complement strand
GAGGGAGTAAGTACTATAATGGCTATTAATTATTATTTGTAAAAGTGCAGTATTATTCAAATTACAGTTCCTAAGGAAAATGTACAGCCACCTTCGCAAGAAATAAATGATTATCGATTTATTAAAAACTATTTAAAACCAATTCCATTAGCCAATACTGAAAATAATTTAAAAAGGGTGAGGTTGCGATCTTCAGATAGGAAGCCGTGCTCTTAAGTGAACTGTCTTAGCTAAGGCCAACTGAAAATACAGGCCTCGACGCGGCAAAAAAACCTGTCACGAATTTAGTGCTATTGCGTAATGAATCAATAAGGCAGCTGCTTCCAAAAAAAAAAAAAAGCAGATTTTCAGACAAATTAATCACTATTGAAGGAGAGTACAAAGTCACTGTTGTACCGCATTGCTTTGTATTGGTATGCCGCGCCACGGGCCTGTATTTTCAGTTGGCCATGAATTGAGTCAAGTTATGTTATGAACAGCAATAATAAAGGTAATTGCTACTAATTCGAAATAATTGAAAGTGAATTATTGCGCTTTAAGGGTATACATGAAATCTGAAGTGAGCACTGTGACTAAGACATATTGGGGGGAAAAAAGTAAGCACTTTTCTTGTGAAATCTTTTAATTTCGCATAAAAATAAAAAAAAAAGCTCAGCAATATCCCATTTTACCATTCATTAACAGTGCTGCGAGTCGCCAGCACCACGTACCTTCTTCCCTCTGTCAACTAAGCTACCGTTGCTGATCAGATAATCACAATTGCTTACAACTATCTGTTCTGCTAAGAGATAAAGTCCGAAGAGATAAAATCACTTAAGGCACAATCAGGACTTGTCGTTGAAATCAATTTTCCTTCAGTCGGGACTTTCTGAATATAAGATGGCGCCATTTGTAGCCATGAAACACTAACCCTCCTTTCTGATATCGGTATTTGATTGAAAGAAAATAATAAATAAATATTGAGATGTATGTATTTCTTCCTTCCTTCTGTGTAGGCAACGGAGGTCGATCTGCAACATTATATTTCCATGCTAAATAAGTTCAAACTTTTTCCTTCTAGTAAGATCAATGGTTAAAAATCTCCAGATAAAATATACACAGTCAACTTGCATCATATGGAAGCGTTGCGTTGGTTAGATTATATTTTGATATATATTTTTTCATACATTAAATTTAACATTTTTTCAGCCATTATGTAAAAGCGTTATGCTTCAACTAGGATTAAAATGCCTGAAACTTATGAATTCGAATTTACGGGTTTTGATCTGTAGGTCTTTACCTATTTGTCCGATTTTATTAAACTTAACAGAGATCTTCCTTATATATAGAAACCTGCAGCGTCCAAGAAAGTTTCATCAGAAAGATATAACAATTTAAGTGGAATTATATCCATAAGAAATAACGTAGTAGTACATTTTAACCCTGTTTTTATAAATGTACGAATAAAAAACATATGTCTTTCAATGGTTATTCAAAATTAAATAGGAAAATGACTGTTTGTACAATCCTTAAAAATATTTTGTCTCTTCATTTCCATTTTTGTACGAATCTCATTACTGATTTTTCTTTCTTTCCCTGTAGATTATGTTTTGGTCTGAACCTACATCTCCTCAAGCGAAGGTCACCATTCAAGTCAGTCCCAATGCTTCATCCACCCTCCAAAGACTTTTCGTCAAATCAGGGATGCCCTTTAATGTGAAACTCAACAACGTTCAAAAGTAAGAAGCAAAATAATTCTTTTATTTCTTAATAACTACACTTTCTGTGTAATTTTCATTTATTTTTGTTAGCGACCCATTTGGGAGCTACTGCGTTTGTCCTGTCCGTCGGTCCGTGCCTATCCACCCCTAACAACGCCCGAACGGAAGGTCGGATCGACAAACGGATTTCATCATCGTGTTCAGAGGCCCAAACAACATAGGAATAGGGTGTTATTAGGGGCCTACGCCTCCCACATGTTTGAAATATTTGTCATTGTTTTCATTGGATTTCCACTGTTAGCTTAAATGTAAGAAATGCAACCAACTCATTTCAGTTGTCGGCTATAGCGTGATCGGTAAGTTCTCAAGACTCCTATAAGGAATGTTGTCGGTTCAAATCCGTGTATCTAAGTACGATTTATTTTCCTAACTTTTTTTTTTATTATTTTTCCTTACGTTAATTTACTTTCTTCCTTTTTTTATTATTATTTTTAATTCTTTTTACTATTATAGGTCGCCCTTAAATTTATGCTTTAGCACAAAATTATATTCACTTTTTTTTTTGGTTGGTTGTTTTTTTCGTAATTTGGGGGGCGGGGTTGATGTCTTTCATTTTCATTATGCAGAAGTCGCCGACGGTATTTTACTTAAAAGTTCTTTAGACTTCTGTTTGGTATCAAACAATTCAACAGATTTAACCAACAATGGTTGAGACCTTTCGCTTGCTTTCCAGTACATTGAGACACATCAGTCAGTCAGTGAGTGTAGGTATCTCCTTATCACCTTTTCAACCCCTGGGGATATCTTCTATGCGTATATGACGACTAGGGCCGATCTATCTTTTATATTTGAAATCTTTTACAAATGATATAGAGAATTTAGCACGAGACGGCACCAAAAATAAATTTCCCTAGAAACGCAATAGAAACTGTCCTTTTTTTTTTTTTTTTAACATTCGTGGTCTAAAATCAATGAGAATTAATGTTTTTAGCTAATCCGTTGCGATAGTTATTAAAATTAGTCCGATTTAGACAAGTAAAGCGGATTTAATATTTATTTTATTTTTTTGATAAAATGGAAATTTGTATTATTTTTATTCAACAGATATTAGAATTTGAAAGTTAGGCCTATTTAGGCCTATATGCTTTTCGTTTCGTTTTTCAACTTAAAGGAAAAATACAAAAAAAAAACAAAGACAAGAAAAACATTATTAAGTCATCATATTTTAAGGAAAGTGGGTTTTGAATTCTTTGGAAATTCTTGTGTGTATTTGATGTGATTCATTATATTCAATTAATAATGCACTGAAGTTTAATACTCTTTATTTCGTTGATCGTCGAAAGATATTTCATCGAAAGATTTAATAGCGTCATTATTAACCATTTCATTACAGCCTTGAAAAATGTTAAGAGGATTACGACACAAACAATAACTATTATTCGTATTTTATTCTGGATAAAAATGATCGAATATTGCCTTTTTTTTTTCTGCTTTTAACTACAAAGTTCTATTTCCTTGTATTATTTTTATTAAACTGGATTTATCTGCTTATTTCAAGTCATGCCGCGTATTAGCAGATGATGATAAAACTTTCCGATTTACACATTTATAAATAAGTAGATGAATCGGGTTTCTTTGTCAGGTGAAGATGGGTGACCGTTGGACTGACCATTTGATCTTTCCTTAATTCCATTAAGCTTTTAGTTTGAGGATATTAGCGTGACACTTTAACTTATAAGTAAATAAATGAATTATCGAGATATATTGTATAAATATTTACTAATAAGCATTCCCTAACGAATGTTGTTATTTTTATGTTAGATACTGTATATGTTTAGGCCTAAAACCTATTATTAAGGTCGTGGATGATTTATAGCATCGGAATCCAACAAACAGCAATAAATGTGTTTCTAAATTACTACTTGCACGGACACGTTCACCAGCAAATGAAAATGACTCAGAACGAGTTGCAATAATCACTTCAAAGATTGAATTTTTCATTAAGATTTTAAAAACAACAGCTAACAAACTTAATGAACCCAGAGTGGCATACCGTCCTGAATATTCATCTGAAAAGTATTCACGTAAAAGATTGTTTTTTGTTTTTTTTTTAAACCTATTCATAAAAATATATCATACTGCTATTATAAAGCTGAAGAGTTTGTATGTTTGAATGCGCTAATCTCAGGAACTACCAGTCCGATTTGAAAAATTCTTTTTGCGTTAGATAGCCCGTTTATTGAGGAAGGTTGTAGGTTATATAAGATCACGCTACGACCAATAGGAGCGGAGCAGTAAACATAAACGTCAATCAACGGCAGCGGCGGCGACGAGGCGGCTTAGCTGCACGACGAGAACCGAACATTACCGAAAAGGGCCGAATTTAACGCGGGTGACACCGTGGGACACAGCTCATATATAATATATGTAAATGAAAAACTTCATAATAAGCATCTTAGAATATTACCAATCAAACTCCAAGCTGCTGGAAGAAATATGTTTGGAGTAGAGGTTCAGATTGAGGACTTAAAATTCGAAATTTACCTAAAATTCGAAATTAAAACGGTTAATACCTTCGTATTAACCGTTTTTTTGCTCTACAGTATTTATAAACATAATGAATCACATCCTACGTTTTCCTAGGAAAATATAAAAACATGTACGAAAATATTAAAAATACTTTGAACAATATTCTTGTAAGTGAAGCATTCATCACTTTAAAATGTATTTCCGGTTTCTCTGTAATTCAGTTTTAAACTTTATTTACTGAACTAATTGGGAACAAATGAGCAACATCGATCACGTGGTTTTCAAGTTTTTAAGTTTTTTACTAGTTACCTTCTCAGTAAAAAGAAAAAAGACATTACTCTCTCTGTAAGTTAATCGAGAAGCTTAAAAGGATCTCTAAAACACTGTGCCTGTACTCATCGTTGTTAGGTTAAAGCCTCAACCAATATCAAGGTGGAAAGCACAGCAGATAGGTCAGCTTACGGGACGAAGGGACACTGAAACTTTCCCATTTTGAGTTCCGAAAAAAAACAATGCTTATACATTTTTACCTTCATATATTGGTTCCATTTATAGCAAATGAGTGGGAAACTAATATCTACAATTAATTTTCAGTTTCCAAAAATAAGGAGTTGTTTAATATTACTTGACCCTTAGCTTCTTATTATTGACATCAGCGTAGATCAGAATCAATAGTATGTTCCATATCCTGAACATACTACCAAATTTCCTAAACATACGAAATACCTAGCCATTTCGAACTGTCTTAATTACATGAATCAAAGACGGACGGACATATCATTTCTGAACTTATAATTGCATTCTAGAACTATTTAGTCCGATATAGAGAGAGAGTTGTAAATACAGATCAAACTATCAGAGCTTTGAAAATGTATTTCCTATATTAGAATAAAAACGCAGTATAATATAATATAAAAATGATGACTTGCAAAACAGGATAATATTCGAACAGTTGCTGATTGGAGAATAAATGCGACTCAAATATTATCTCACAAGGCACAGTAGTTTAATACTACCACTACGAAACTAAATATTAAACTGTCGGCTTAGTTCACGGCCCAAGTCATAACAACGGAATGTGGTTCGACAAGGTAGAGTATTCTTTTACTTTTAATTTCTATTTTCAATCTTATCGCTCTAAAAGCCATCAGATACAAAAACGACAGCAATGCTGCAATACCAGATTTTCTTAGCTGTTCATTTTCAGTGTTTTCTTTTTTAAAACAAACAAGCGGGTGTTCGCACTAAAAATTGTCGTCTGCCAAACAACGGCGCTCAACATCCCATAACATTGGAGCCTAAATGACAAACAGATTGGAACAAGATTGAAGTAAAATAAATATGTAGATTGAATTTTACAACTGATTTGTATAAAAGACAGCTCTGTTAATGAAGTTTCACATTTATGCACTCGATTCATCAACCGTTTTTGAACAATGACATTAATTATGCTATAGAAATAACTTTTTTGGATCTAAAGCAAGATGTGTGTCGATAAGATCGTTAAAGAGAGGCTGAAAAGAATAACAACATGAAATATATATAATATTATAGTGTAAAATGTGATAGATACTTTGTACATCTGTTAGTTTGACACGTATCGATCAAAACACAATTTTTAAATACAATTTTTTTACAGAGCAGCAATTACACAACTAGAGTGAAAATAAAAAATATTTTTAATTCAATTTGTTCGCATTACGAAAAATAAGTCATTTTATTTGCGTTATAGAATAAAAAAGGTAAAAAAAAATTGGGCTCATCCTGGATATGTTTGTTTTTCTCTATTTCATTTTGAGATTTTTTTTGTTAGAATTCAAGTCAAGCACCTTTGCTTCTTCTTTCTTCAGAGAAAATCTCGATATCGTTCAAGTAAAAAAACAAAAGTAATGTTACAACATTATTCAAAATATAACAAAGAAAATATAGATAAGAAATTGTCACTGACCTTATAAGGAATGTGACGCTCCAATTGGCTCATTCTATCAGCTTTGGAAGTTCATTTTCATAAAATAGATCTTCCTATCAGAATAATAACCATAACAAAAACATTACATGTTTATCTCATGACGTTCCTAATGTTGAAGAGTGAATGATATCTAACTTTCTCCTTTGTACCTTCTCTTCTCGTGATATTAAAAGAAAAAAAAATTAACGGCAATAATTTTTACTACAGACATCTGAATTTTTTTTTTGTATAATATTTGATACCACATTTGAAATACCAATTTAAATGTATAAATTTTTGAATAATATAACTATACAAAGCAACGTAGTATAACGTATACCAGCAAATTGAAGAAACTAACTTATTTACCTATAAGAAATAAGTATAATATTTTTTATTATTTTTTTATTATATATTGATTTAAACTTACATAGAATAAATTTTACTATAGTTATTGCTTGCATGGTGTAATTAGAATAATTATCAATAATGAAGATGATACGTTTTTTCTACTTCTAAAATAATGACAATGAATTTATTAGAGAAAAATAATTTCAGTAAGTGTGTCCTGCGGCTCACTTCACCTCTTAGTTGGCAGCGTGCTTCATTTGTCATGTCATAGCAAGATATGTTTCCACCGAATTTAATACGAGTTGCATCGAATGTTTTTTTGGAACGTTGGGGAATTTCTGCCAGACGGGTGTCAAAAACCTTCCTACGGCCTTTGAATGCACTTAAATTTTTGTATTTCAAATGTGGTATCACATACGATCACATAAAAAAAAAAAAAAATCAAATATATATAGTAAATTTTATTGCGGTTATACATCTTCATTTTCTGGAATTATGTTGATGTAATTCAGTGATTCTTAGCCATTTCTACACAGATACTCATGAAAGTTTATCCAAATTCTCAAGTTTATCTCCCTAAGATTATTGAACGCCCAAAACACTAAGAATGAAGCGTGCTCGATAAACATAAAGAAATATATCCACCATATTGGCAACGAACGCCAATAACAAATTTAAATTATTTGAAATTATAAACAACTTATCAGTAATCATATTAAATACTGAATAGGTAAGTTAGTCATAATCGACATATTCTATCTCTGAGATAAGATAGCCAATAAAGAAACAGATAATGCTTTGTATTAATACGTCACAGTAGCTGACGTATTTAAAGTATTCAAATATTAAGATAAGAGATAGGCTAAGTGCAAAATAATATCATATTGATATACTAGGATTTTTTTTTAATAAAAATAAACTGAAACTAACTAACTTGAATTGAGTTTGCATAATATATCAAAATAATTTCGAAGCTTTGATGAACATCATAATACGATAGCACTCAACCACGAATTAAACTGCTTATTTAATTCAAAATGCGACAAACCAAAAAATGGATGTTTCTTCTTGTATAAAATTCAACGAAGTTTTCTTGAAAGAAAGTTTCTCGTCTGGCTACAAGTTGTAAATTAATGACTTAAAGTTTGCTAATTAAACTGTTCCATTTTTCTTTTCTTTCCTAGAATAATCAATGAAGAAAGGGCCCAGAATATTCCTCAGGACGATATGTCATTCAGGCTGATTGGACCTCATGTTTTTAATTTAAATCAATATCATAAATTATTGGAAGTAAGTGTTATTGCTTTTATAGCGAATCAATTATTAATCTGAATAAATTCAAAATGTTTTGATCTTAAATTGCACAAAAGCTCATGACGAGTATTCAATATACTGTATATTCTGACAAATAGTATACAATGGTACCTCGGGTTCCGAACTTATTTCGTTCCAGAACTCGGTTCGTAACCTGAAACGTTCGTAACCCGAAACATTGAAATCAATGAAATAGAGACGATCCGTTTCAAGATGAAAGAATCGTTCCTTTTTATTAACATCCGGTCGTTTACCTGACAAAACGCAAAGAATATGTGTACTTCATGTATTAAATAAAGAGAAAGAAAACAACCAAATAAATTAAATGTAAAATAATTACGTTTAATAAATACATTATACAAATAAATACATTACGATGTCTTGTGGAAAAAGAATAATGTGGGCGCGGAGAGATACTTTCAGATGCTAGGTGAGACGCCTTTGGTGTGATTTGGCTACGTAACTAGTAACTTTGTACTGTATGCGATCGTTTGTCTCCAACGTTAAACCTTGCTCTCTCTCTCTCTCTCACCTTCGTTCGTAACCCGAGACACTGTTCGTTACCCGAAACAAAAAAATTTCGAAGTTGTTGTTCGTAACCCGAAATGTTCGTGACCTGAGTCGTTCGTAACCCGAGGTTTCACTATAATAACTATATGTATAATCTCCACCTTTAAACAATAGGGAAGCACATCAAAATATTTATTATCATAGGCATTGTTGTGTTTCTTTAGAGACTAAACTTTCACTGTACAGTTGTGACAGGAATGTTTCCACTGAATAAAGTGGAAAGGGAGTGATAAATGGTATTAAACAAAAGCTTCTTCAATCGTGTGCTTTCTACGATGGCGCCCATTGAGAATTCGATATTTATTAAAATTCGAATCTGCACTCAGCTCAAAGAACATCATTAATTTCATCTCAATATTTTTAATTAATTATATTAAAAAAGGTAATGGTGTTCCAATACAGGCCATGCAGGTTTTTGGGTGCGCGGGAAGTGTAGGATCCAGGCGATTCCTTGACTAACGGGACTAGCTCAGATCGGATGATAATTCAATGCCAAATGTTTCTTATCCCCTGAGTAAGAAACTTTAGGAAATAGGGTTAAAACCATAGGACAGAGGGCTGGATGAAGCTAGGGAACGTTCGGAGGAATAACAACCGTAGAAAAATCATCGACCACCCCCGGAAATGAACCATGCTCCTCCACTCCGCAGTCCGAGCCTAAACTACTAAACTACGACCCACAATTAATTGTATTAAAGTATATAACATTTGTCCTAGGGTCTACCCAGCCCTCTGTAGAATGGGTACCTGGTTTCTTTCCTTGGGGTACAGGCGGCGAGCGTTGGGCTCATCTTCGTTCCGGGTCACTGAAATGTTGGAGCCTTACCTCCAGCGTCCACAACGGGCTCCAGCCCGACGCTGAAATTAAGCAATATTACATTGTAAACTCTTCGAAGCTAAGTCCTCCTAGATGAATTTCTTTGAAGATTTAACCAAAAACAAGTTGCTAGTTTGTCGCAATGTCTTAATCACGGGTGGGCAAGACATGGGGTGACCGCAAGTGAGATTTCAAAAGTGTGATGTCTTTTTTTTGGTCGTCGATTTGGAGATTCCGTTTTTTTAAGGTGAGTCTTAAGGTGACCGCGCCACTTGGAGTATTCTTGAGGTAGCCCTTACCTTGCAAAAGTCTGCCCACCCCTGGTCAAAAACACATGCCATTCGTAGATTGTCTATCAATAGACCTTTCCATTCTTAACATCAAGCTAAGAGGTAAGCCTAAATAGTTAATTGCACGTAAGTTCTACATAAATTAAAATAAACCTAAAGTCACTGATACAGAAAACGCTTAATAATAAATAATATAATGTCAAGTCTCATTTCATTGTTCAAGGGATTTGTGATCATATCGACCCCTATACAATATTTTTCAAGTTTTCAGTCCATTGCAAAGATATGATCAAAATATTCGGAAAATAAATATATTCAATACTTTTAAAAATCTTATAATATTGAATTTTATTTCTATTTTTTAGATTTACACTTGGTTGGACGAAATATCAAAGCTATACAGCAATATATCCGAAATGAAGGTATTTGGAACCACAGTGGAAGGAAGAGACCTCCGATTGATCAGAGTAATAAAAGATTTCTTATTTTATTCTGAGTTTTTCATTCAAAATATTCGTTATTCTGGAGTCATTACAAAATTAAAATAAAATACATATTAGTTGGATAGATAAAGCCTACACATCTAATAAGACAAATCGATATCATTAACACTACCGGTTTCTCACGCCGCTGAAGTGTTTCTCCAGGTCACCTGAAGAAGCACGTCAGCTACGTTAGAAACCGGTAGTGTTAATGATATCGATTTGTCTTACATATGTAGGCTTTTTCTAGCCAACTAAAATATCCACAAACTTACTCTCAATTAAATACTATTATTAAAGATAAACTGCAAAATACAAAAAAAGTAAAAAAAATAATAATTATTACAACGTCTGGTTTTTTTTTTTTTGTTCTTGAAGATTATATTCTCCGCTTACCATATAATCGTTAAATAAAAATGGAATTAATAATAAAATTAATTTTTTACTGAATTATCAATTTTATGATTGTAATTTAGAGAACCTGTTAACAGCGATCTCTGTCTACAGGGATTGCGTTGAAACTCAAAATAATATATGAAAAAAATTATTATCTTTAACTTATTTTCTTTACAGATAGGTAAATCCGCCCCTGTAGTAAAGCCAGCCATTTTAATCGAAGCAGGAATTCATTCTCGAGAATGGGTCTCCCCAGCAACAGCCATTTATTTCATTCATTGGGTAAGTTAATTATTTATAATCGAATAATTATAGTTTTTGTTTCATAATTATAAATTGTGTTTGTCTTCTTTTAAGTTCACTATTTGCACTTTTTCATGTTATCTTCTGCTATCATCATTTCCGGTGTGAGCTGTTTCCTGTACAAATGATGTCTTTCCATTACAATTCTATATAAATTTATTACAAAATAAATTGTCAACGTAAATGACAAAACTATCTGCTTTATTCCTATCGTTGAGTTCCATGTGAAGCATCATTATGTGATCATTCTTATTTATACTGAGATTGGCGCAATATAGTTTTGCCAGAAAAAGGGACAGTTTATAATTTTTTAAAAGGTCTACAATGAATAGAAATGTAACGTGCCTGAATAATTCAAAAAAAGGTAACAAACGAAGGCACAACGCTAAAAGAAGGAATTCGCACCCTGAGCTGCTGTCACCGGGAAGAGACTGGGACGGACCGTTTCGTCCTTTTAGAACACGTCAGCCAGCCAAACTCCACCGATGACAGACTCAGAAGGTGTGAAAAGTTAAGATCCGTCATCGGAGGAGTTTGGCTGGCTGACGAGTCCTAAAAAGGATGAAACGGTCCGTCCCAGTCTCTTTCCGTAAAAATATTAAAATGGATTTTTTTTTTTTTTTTTTTTTTTTTTTTTGTAAGTTAGGCAACTTTAAAAGTTAATCCATTACCTTATATTTTAGTAAAGCTCAAGAGTATAATTTAAGCTATTACATTTAACGTTTATAGAAAATGAAAGTTTGTTTAAATGCACCGAACAACAAAAGCAGCTTTTTCTTTAGTTTCACTTTCGGTTAAGGTAAAACGCTTTTGCGTTTGATAATTAAGTTCTTCTGCAGTAGATTTTTCCACAGCCCAAACAGATTCATTTCATTCTCAATAAAATACGGTTTTTCAGTATAATGATACCTATATACCGTAAAACAAATGCTTAAATGAGAAATTCAAATGAATAAATTTTGACTTTCATTTCTAAAAATCTTGTAAGTGTTTTGTAAATTCCCGAAAAGCTTTTTCATCTTCTAATTAAAAAAAGCTAAAAAAAAAAATCTATAGTTCATTTGGTTTCGACCATGGAAATTCAATGAAATTTCCATCAACTACAAGCCACTGAAGAATACGATTAAAAATTGTATAAGAAAACGATAAAAGATCTCTAGAATGTTAATATAGCGAAAAAATGGGATAGAATTAATTAGTGTCAGTTTTTGAATTTTTGTTTTATTATAAAATATAACATAATTTTAAGAGTAATTTAGATTTAATCTTTTTTGGCTATTAATTATTTTAACGTAGTTTATGTATCTATGATAACTGTATTTATATAATGATTGTAAGTTACAATAGTATATACCGTAGGCCTATAGGCTATTTATATAATTAAAATAATAACTTTGTTTTCCAGCGTAATCTATTTGCTTCGTAATATTTTTTGACCATGACTTATTCGTTCTATATCTCCGTCATGAAATTAAATTGGAATGGTTTTAAAAAAAAAAAAAAAAAAACCTAGTTGGCGAGCCAATTTTCGAAAACCTGCATGGTAGGAGCAAGGGTTCTTTGGTAGGTGTGCACAACATATTCACTTATGTTGGCGTGAATGAACCATAGCGCCTTACTATCTACTGGTACATTTTTACCAAATCAGAAACGGCTCTTCCGTATAGCAATCCTGTAATTACATTTTGTTGCATTTTAATACTTTTTGGTGTATTCCTTTTTACTCTGCAACATATGTTATGTTAAGCATTTACAATATTAGAGCAAAACTGCTCAATGCCTTGCAGCAAAGACATGTAGGTATATTATATGCCTTTGCCTTGCAGTATGTTGTGTGTGGTGAGTATGGCAGGGAAGCCGAGTACTTACTTCGATAAATTTTTATTTAAATCTACTTTTTGTTTTCCCCATTAGTTACTGACCAGAAGTAATGAGCCTGAAGTTGCTGCCCTGTTACAAAAATACGATTGGTATATAATTCCAGTTATGAATCCAGATGGATATACATATACATGGGATGTGGTAAGACTCGAAATTTTATTAATAGTAGTACAAGTAGTATTGTACTTTAGAAATTACAAATAGAAACTACGAAAACGTCAACAGTTTTATAACTAAAAAAATAACTAAATGTTTTAGGTATATAAGAGTAATCTATGTATAATAAATAAACAGTTTCAAACAAGAACTGTCTTAGGTTACAGCAAGCGAGGCGAATTGTTAAGTATCTACGCTAAGATGAAAAAAGTGCATATTTAGCTAAATCATTAATTCAGTACCAAAATTTCTTAATTATTCCCGACTAGTGTAAATTTATAAGAGGGGACGTCAGCAATAAGTAGTATGAAGGATCCCATTAAATTTTATTTTTATCGTTGTTGGTGCATAAGCTGGCCAGGGTGTCTATTGAATCTTAAACAAAAAATTTAAGGACAATTCCCGTACATTTAAGGACATTTTCACAAAAATTCTGTTCAACCAAAAACAAAACCTCTAAACCGATCTGTTCAATCAAAAAAAAAACAAAAAAAAAACATCATGCTGAAAATTTAAGGATATATTCTGATTTTTAAGAACATTTCCCGTACATTTCATGTCAACCCAAATTTCCCGGTTGGTAGACACCCTGCTGGCCATCAAAACACATCATTTTTTTTATTAGGTTTTTTGTTATCTTGCTTCTTATAATTCCAGGCCATTAATCGTTTGTGCTGCTCCGAGATAGCTAAATAATACAAAAGGGGGACAATTTAAATATCATAGCATTCATACAGAAGATTTTTTAGATTTTCTAGGTAGGCCTATGAGTACTGACTTCAATATAAAAATAAAGATACAGTTGGTGTACCAACTTCAAAATACCTGCATATAAGAACACATAAAAAGTTATTAAAATGTATATATATAGTTGTTCTTTCGTAAATAAGTGCTCATTCACTTAATGATGAAAACCAATATGTCCCTAAAAAGAAAGCGTGATGAGATAGTGAGAAGAGTGCTATTTTGATTGGCAGATACGAAGTCACAGAGATTGAGAGTAGGCCACCAATGATTTGTTGAATAAAAAATGCCTCCGAAAAGCATAGTTTTTCTTAAATCAGGATATGTATACAAACTGGTTAATAAATTATGGATCTATAAGATTAAGTTATCCACGTTAAGAAGCTGGGAATATACATAAACTTAATGGTCAAATGGACATCTAACGTGTTGAAGTGTTAGTTGCAATTGTTCATGTAAAACTGAGGATAGATCTAACAGAATTCCAAAAAGACCTACTCATTGGTAGATGTCGTTGCAAGAGCCATGATTAGGAAAACAAAAGAAATAGCTGATTTCTGAAAAACAGCCATCTCAAAGGTTTATAGCGATCGAAAGAGAAGTGGATCTTCCATGTTCAAAAGGCACAAATGTGACTTCTTTTGTCGGAAGCCATACTTGCAGAATGTGACTACCGTGTTCTGAGAAGTGTAGGCTACTGAGAAATAGGTTTACCAAAGTGTAGCTGTTTTCAACGAAGGCTGGAGTCCATCCATTCGACCCGGACCATGCTCAGAGAGTTGAAGACATTGGGTCTTGCAGAAGTCGTTTGCCTTTTCGATAGTCACTGGTTTCAGCAAAGAACTGAAAATAGAGCGAAGAACCTCTAAATAAGGCATTAGAGCAGGTATTGATAGAAGGCAGATAATTTGAAAATAACGTCACGAAGTGATGGATCCTGGCCTGCATTGTGGTACGGGAAATTTTCTATTGGTATGGACTGGGCCCATTGATGCCAGTAGAGGGCAAGATCCAGCAATATTTGAATATCCTATTGGTTCCAAATGCACTCTTCAATATTACACTTTTCCCGAGGATGTGATGGCCTTTTTATGGACGACCCTGTACCTGTCTATCATGGGTACAGAGTCGTAAAAAAGAAGGTTTGCTGAGCACTAGGAGGACTTCTGTCATCTTCCTTAGCCTCCAGTCTTTGGACATCAATCCCATTGAGCACGTGTGGGACTTGCTGGAAAGGCCTAAAAGGTGTCGAAGTTCTCTTCCATCAACGGTCACAGTGTTACGCGATGTTTAACTACAAGAATGGCTGTTTTAGCATCTGGACGATCTCAGGCATTTCTTAAGATCATCGACGCATCGAATACGGGCTGTCATTCGTCGTAAAGGAGATTCTACTCGATATTAATAAAGATTCGTAATTGTTTTGGCTGGTATGTGTAGCAGAAGATTCATCATCTTTAGTAATTCCATTAGATTACTTTTTGGATTCAGCAACGGACGAATAAACGGTTGATTTGTAAATGATATAAATACTCATTTTGCAGTGATACATGCTAGTTCATCTTCAAATGTGTCATTAAGAAATAAAAGAATTCAGCTGGTTTTTTTTTTTTGTTTTGTTTTTCTAAAGCAATATCTTGCGTTTGGTTTTAATTATTTCATTAACTACAATGTCTGCGTCCGAAATGGTTGTTACAATAAATATTGATCTATGCCTTACCTAGATTTCATTGGTGAAGGCCCTTAATGCAATTCAAAGCAACTCTGGATCCACCCACCACATTCTTGTTGCATTGGAATCATACTATTAATAGGCAAAAACCGGATGTATGTCTGTCATCAAAGTGGAGAGAGCGTGGAGAGTAGGAGAGAGACTATTTTAAAGTGTATTTTTAATTTAAAATATACTAACAAATATCTTTTTGAAAAGAAAAATTAGAAGATTTAATTAATATTGGTGAAATAATTCCTAAGCCCTTTCTGTAAGGCATTCTGGGGCATTCTCTCATAAGCTCAATTTGGAGGAGCCTATTATTTTAGGGCAGGAGGTTAACTTTTGTCGCCGAAAGTGCCAGGAAAGCATTTGATATTAAAAAATCAAGAATTGTATAACGACGGTCTTCACGGTATTTCAAAAATGTGGTATTTGTTTTACTTCCGTCAGTATTTCACGGGTTGCAACTAGTTTTATTTAATGACTGATTCCGGGCGATGGTAGATTTTTCCAGGTTGTGCAATAACTCCTTTTACTCTGCCTACCAATGACATATGGGGTCACTGTCAACGACAGGAGGAAACTTCTATTCTCTTCTGGCTGTCTTTCTCTTCTCCTTCATTCTTACGCTAACTTTCTGATAGTCTCTCTGCCAGATTCTCTGATTTCACATTCACCAATAAAAATATCCCTCTCCTCACTCTTTCTGAAAAAGTGGTTTATTCAAAACACGTTTACTTTTTACTTAAAGCTCAAGTGTATCTTGTTAGTAAATAATAAAAAAAAAAACTAACTACATAAATAAATTATTCACGTGTTCGTAGCAGTTAATTTACCTTTTAAATCCATCAATTTTTCTTTTTTTGGTATTAATATTAGTTTCTTTTGCTTTTTAGAACCGAATGTGGAGGAAAAACAGGCAAATGAACACAGGCAGCGGCTATTGCCAGGGAATCGACCTGAACAGGAATTTTGATAGCCGTAGGTTTCGATTCGTAAAATTATTTATAAAATTAATTTATAAATGTCCATCATTATAAAAACAGAAGTGAAATTTTAATGTATATTTTAAACAGTTTGTCTGTGTCGCCAAATTTCAAAACTAAACGTGGAAAAAAAAAACTGGTTTCATTTTCTGCAAGAAACCACAGCGACTCTGTACATGTTTCATTTACTGTCATTTCGTCAAACAGAAAGTGATCACGGACCGGAAATCGTATTTCGTCATCACTACAAGTCATAAGGTATAACTCATGTCTGTCCGACTTATAGTTTTGGCAGTAGAAATTGTGACGGACGGACGGACAGAGCCTTGTTAAGAGCTTCTCTCCTTTACACTTTGTATACGGGGTCGCTACGACGAAGTATTTTAGTTAACAGTTTTAATAACAACACGTATCTTTATCTTGATCCCTGGTTTGAAACCTGTATTTTGGAGGGAAAAAAATAATATTTTGTTATTTTTGTGTTGCTCGTTGTGATGTTACTCTGCTTTACTTCACGATTGAACTATTATCAACGGGAACAAGCAGAATAAAATCGTAAACCTTATGAGTAGTTTTTGATATAAGTAAATAACATCAAGTAACGTAAGAAAACTAAATTTAAAGAAGCACTTTAGAATTGAAAGATACAACCTTCATCAGCAGATACAACCTTCAGTGGTTTTATTACAGAATATCTTTTTGTACTTCTTTTCGTTTTCTATTTTTATGTCTATGGTTTGTTTTAGGTTTTACTCCTGCGTCTCGACCGTGTTTAGACAACTATGGCGGTCGATCCCCATTTTCTGAACCAGAAACAGCGGCTATTCGAGACTTCGCTACTGGACTGAGAGGAAGACTGAAGATGTATCTGAGTATTCACAGCTACAGTCAATTCTGGATGCTTCCTTACGCTCATAGCAGAGGCCGACCCAAGGATTTTACTGTTTTGGTAAGATTTCCTATTTTAATAAATACGTTCAACTAGCATTTGAATGAGTAAACAGAGAAATCAGGGAAATGACAATAGTGTTTACTGCTACATCTATTTTGAATGTTTGATGGTGTATTTGTATTTTGTAGGTGCATTTTCTCTAATAAAAATCATAAAATAAATTCTCTTTTTTTTATCTTTTTAAAATATACTTTTTATTTTTTAGAATGAAGTTGCTAAAATAGGAGTAAAAGCCCTGAAAAATGTACATGGCACTGAATATAGATATGGCTCTGTATCTGCCATTTTATGTAAGTACCATAATTTTCTGTTTTTACCAACACAACTTTTTGTAAATCTCAAAAGACGTTTTTCTTAGAATGACTTCCGCCTTCCACCTACAGTCCTTCATTCATCTTTGCTCATATCGAAATATTATAATGTGAAGACTTCAGCAATCATCATGCACAAAGCATTTTATTCGAAGAATCCTCTCTAATTTTTTCTGTTCAAGCTCCAAAAAAATCTTGATATTTGGTCATGCAGTAGTCAATATTTTTCATCCATATCTTTCGCTATCCTTCTCCAGTAATGGAAGATTTTTCATAATTGAATAGTTATTCTTTTAGAATTTTAAATTTAGAAATCCTACATTAATTGACACCGCTGGGAATTTGATATTTAAGCAATAAATTCTAATATCTTGCTTTATAAATATTCCAGACCTATTACTGTTATTGTTTTGTTAAATGTTTATATCACTTTTTGGGCTAACGATTGAGATTCCGGAAAAAAAAAGTACAACTGTATCCATAACTAGAACGAACAGAATGAAGTATCTTTCAGATTATAAGTTAAAAATAATAGTTGCAGTAAAAATACCTTCTATTACTTTATATATACTTTTTTGAGGAATTTTCCCACTCTGGGATGAGGTTTGCTCGATATTTCGGTCCGGTGCCGCGGGCCTTCTTCGGGAGATGTATGTTAATTACATTAAGGTGGGCGCAAATCCACTTTGTAATTAATATATATCTACCAAAGAAGGCCCGAGGCACCGGACCGAAATCAACTACAAAACCTCCTTCTTCTTGTACGTTTTGTGAGAATGCTATTTACTTTTAAATCCCTATATCTGTTAAAGCAGTGTTTTCCAACCCGGTGTGCCATGAGGATGTCTTTGGTGTGCCGCGATAAAATTCCGAGAATGCATCTGTAATCAACATTCAGCAACACACTAGTCAAAAGTCCATATCTAGAATAAAATCTAAATATCAAATAACAGAAATATGAACTATATTCTGTTTTATTCTAATAATTAAGATTAAATATTAATTCTCATTCAAATCGACTAAAAATATATTTCAGGGTATTTTCATTTAAAAACAGACTGTTATATTTGTAAATCTTAGATGTTTTTCAAAAGATTGTGTGAAAGCAAAAAAAGAATTGAAAAGTTCGATGTGCCGCTGGATTTCTGCTGATACAAAAGTGTGCCGTGAAGAGAAGTAGTTCGAGAAGCACTCTGCTGAAGGACAATATGTTTTAAGATGGATACCATCATCGTAGTCCTTTTGCCGTTTCTGAGGAAATGGACTTCGAAAGTTGGTAGCAACCACGAACTCATGCAACGCATTAAACACATTTACTTCTATGAGTTTTTTCATAACTCTTTTCTCTTTTATTTACAGATCCTGCTCCAGGTTCCAGCTTAGATTGGTACTACGATGCACTGGGTGTCAAATACAGCTTTGCTCTCGAGCTTCGAGACACAGGAGATAATGGGTTTCTGTTACCAAATCACTTAATTCAACCTACAGCCGAAGAGACCTGGGCAGGTGTAATAGCAGCAGTGAAGCAGATGGACTAAAACCACCTCCAATGGTGTAAAAACAAAATGTCGATATTTTAAAGTTCTATTAATAAACCTATTGTTATATTTATAAGCTAAGCTTATTATTGCTTAAATCTTAATTTATTGTTTCGACATTATTTTATATAAATAATTTTATTTTATATCATTTCTTGTATTTATTAAAATCAGATATTAAAAGATTTTTTTATAAAATTTCTGCACCATGACTATTTTTTTTACTGATGTAGCGAAATTTTTCACAGAAGCTTGCAATTTATTAATTAATGTTGCTTGATGAGAGTAATCAGAGTAAAATAATAATGATAGAAGAGTTCTGCGTTAAAATAATTGTTAATGTTCGTTTTTTGATGTAAACTATAGTTTTTAGTATACAAAATATTTAATTTATCCCACTGTTGATAACATCAAACATTAAGTAGTAAATCTTATTTCCGGAATGACGGAAGTGACGTATTTGAGGGAAGCATGTGTCACGCCCACTGTGGAGACCAAAACATGGCTGAGATCATGATTGACCGCAGTACTATTTGTTTAAAGTTATGACTTTTTTAAACTTGTGTATTAAAAAATATTGCAAATAAAGAACATATTTTGAATAAATGAAAAAGGCTACCACTTGAAATACGAAACAAATTAGAAAAAAAAATAATTCATATTCTGTGAGCTGATTATCTATTATAGATCTCGATAATATTCTTCTTAATATTTCATATCGATTCATATTAACTTCATATGATTATGTGGACAAGTTTCCAGAAAATGCTTCATTTAATATACGTCTTGTTCATTTATTAGCTCAACTAATAAATGTGTGTTTCTGTTCGTTATTAGCCACTTTAATTTCATTCTTTTTTTTTTTTTGCATTTTGTTGCTAATGTAATTGCAGCCATCTTAATTTTTTTTTTTTTCTTTTATAAAGAACACTCATTTTTAATATCATGAAGCAAGTTTCATGAGATTGCACTGATTGAAAAAGATGCTTCAATTCGATCCTGAAATTTAAGCACTAAATCTTTCATGTATATATAGGGTTACCATAATTTTTTGGGTCCAACCCAGGATATATTTTTGAAATTACTTAAGTCTTAACAGAAAAATTAAACCTTATTTATTCAGTTGTATTTTTCACTAAAGATTTTTTCCAGAAATGGTTTGTTTGTTTTAATTACATCATAAAATTTACAAAAAGAAAGTTCTGAATTAATTTTAACATTTAGTAGATGTTTAACAGTAGATACTGAAAGTCTACCTCTAAAAATTGTGGTGGAACCGGTAGCCACGCCTCCCATCGACGTCAGCCCTTGCTCCAAGTTCGGCTGAGAGAGATGCACGACTGTAAGAGAATGTTTAAAAACGCAGCAGAGATTTGTGTGAAACTACATTCTCTGGCACCTACTGTGAACCTGTAAGTGTACATCTTACCTATCAATGTTGTAAACATAGGGTTAATAAAAAGGTCTACCTCACTTGTTGTCTTTTATTTCTGAACCTTAGACAAGTGTACCTTCTAGCATATTCGGGTGGCGTTTGCGGATATACGTTCCACTATGAATACTCTTTGTTTTTGTATTCCTGATCTACCTTTAAAGTTTATACAGGGAATTTTGAATCATCCTGTATGTTTTAATAGTAAATTAAATACATAAATCTGTTTTACTCTGTTTCTTTCATAGGAATAAATGTGGATGGCCGATTTGACCCTGACCGATCTCTACTGGCATCAAATATTGACTTTTTAGTATTTTAAATAAATCGAAAATCAGTTTTTATTAAAGATTGGGCATTTTCTCTATATTCCTCAGCATTAAATAATATTTACATGTATATATTTTTTAATTTCAATTATACATTTTTTATCTAATTGCAGTAAAGAAAATTAAATTTTTAATTTTTTATATATGAGTAGTTCTACAAGAATTGGGTAACTTTTTGGAGGAAAACGTCCCAATACTTTATTTATTTTAAATAATGTGTTTTAACATAGAGTAAGTGGGAAATATAATCAATGTACTGTTCCAGAAAGGAACAGTCACTTTATTCAGTATTTTCGAAGTTATTTCAGTTTTTCTGAAAATTGCCTCCAGGGGACTGACGGGTAGACCCAGGGGACTGACGAAAAAATACGTTTTATTGAAGAAAGAAATGCTTTAAATCATTAAAATCCTGAAATTCATTAAAACAACAACATAATCAGTAATTTTTGGTACATAAATAACTTTGTCTCTTACATATTTAAAAAAAAAGTTTAAAAACAATCCCGTAAAGTTCGTCAGAACAATTACAAATAATTAAGAACATTGGCATTCGCACTTGTACTAAAAGATTAAAAATAGAATTAGATTGTCAATAGTATTAACAATAATAATAATAACTGCATGAATTACAACTGCAAGCTTTGATATAATGGAAATTATGTTACCAAAAAATAAAGAATACCTGTACTATAGGTGCCAGTGGCGAATATAGAATATATTTTTTGGCGCGGTCCAAGATTAATATAAGGTTATAAGTTAAGTAATTTTAAGTAGACGCCCCATGGAAACCTAGCTGTTCAACCAAAAAAAAAACATTGGGAGGACATA
>JAFIDM010000003.1:31133578-31154777 GCA_023159025.1 Thereuonema tuberculata | reverse complement strand
AGAAAAAGAAGATGACCAAGGAAGCAATGGATAGAAGATGCAGAAAAAGATTTAAGGAAAATTGGGTTAGAGGATAAAAGGAAAATGACAGAAGGAGAGAAGAATAGCGGCTAGTGATATGAGATGTAAAAGCTAACTCAGATATGTAGAGATAAGGATAAGATGATAAGCATAATTAATTATACATAATAAATAATTAATAAAAATTGTTAATAAAATATTGTTTCAAGACATCAGAATATTAAAAAGAACTTAAGGCTATAATAAAAAAAAAAAAATGTTTATAATAAATGTACTATATGTTATTATATTTATTTGTGCTGGTGATGATGTTTAATATTAGAAATTCTAAAAGAGAAGAGATTAAGAAGTACAGTGTTATCAGTTATAAAAAAAGCAACTTTATCAGTGTCTTCTAATCTTTTATTATTATTGTTATTTACATTGGTTACACTGTTATTGCCATGTCTAATAAAAATAACATCTGGGTTTCAAAAGAGGAAACAAACCTTAAAGGAAAACTGATATCTTCTATCAACCACCTGCTTAAACAAAGATAAGTTCTCCACATATGTTATCTCTCTACAAAAGTTTACTCTGATAAAGAGAACAATTTCTTTGCTCTGTCTGGCATATGGATTCACGTTAATTGTAAATTTGAAGCTTTCAAAAAAAAAAATAACAAGAAGTTTTTGAAAGAACTTGAAGCCAACTTTCCTTTTTTTTTTTTAAGTCGTGAAAAATAACACAAATGAAAAAAATCTCCATTTAAATTTAAATTATCATATATTGTTGAATACAAAGAGTACAAATTTTTCCATTTTCTTGAAAAAAAATTAATTAAATGCATTTTTTTACAAAATAAAATTTTTTAAATCCAAATTACTAAGGACTAATTTGCATTGTAAATCAGCAGAAGACATTCACTGTTTCAGTTCTAATGCACTCTATTGAAATTGTCATCATCATTACATTATAATTTCTTGGCAAGTATCCACAGGAAAGATTTTCTAATGCAAAAGTTAGATTGTCTCTTGTGTCAAATACGCAGACAAAGAGGAACAGTCAGATAGTGCAGGAAGTTTGAGGGAATGAAGCGGAAATGCAGGCACTGATGTATTTTTTTGAGCCTCACTTTTCCTAGGAAATTAGGTTAAAAAAGATTTCAAAACACCTACCAAACAAAAGAACACATGAACACTGGGGTAAAGATGATTATCAAACAGACATTTCAAAGCTAGTGTGGAAAAAAATTATCAAAAAACAAGCACACACAAAAATGAAATGCAAACAAATGCTTATGCATAAAAGGATAGAATAAAGTAGTATAAATATATTAAAGGGATTTTTTTTCTTTTATAAAATCATTCTAGGAAAGCTTCCTGGATTACATACAGAAGGATGCACTATTGAGTGAATCAGATAAAGTATATAAGCTTTTATTAAACAACTAGTTGACCCGTGCGAACAATTCGCAACAACAAAAAAACACCTTTGAGAAATAATAAACAAATCCAATAGCTGTCGTGCATGTTAGTTATACACATTGTCAATAGCGCCTTCCCCATTTTTATAAAAAGGTTGAGCTGTGCAAATAATTCGCATGGTATCTTGATCAGTCACCGAATGGTAATGTGGAAATAAATAAATGAACAGATTGTCAATAGATTGCGCCTTCTACATTTTTATAAAAAGATTTTTAAAATAAATTTTTTAATGAATACATTAATTTTAAACAATTTGTTTATTTTTCATCATTAGCGGGTGAACGTAATCTTCAAAATGATATCTCAATCATTGATTTTGATGAAGTATTAAGGGAAATAAAAAAAAAAAACACCTTTGAGAAATAATATATGAGAAGTTGACAAATTTTTATGTTTTTTATTGTAATAAATTGTTTATTTTTATTAAAATATAAATCTTTGTTTTTTTATCTGTTCTTATTAAATCAACGAAGAAATATCATTTTAAAGTGCATTTTTATTCAAAAAAGGATATATTTGAAGTTTACGACGCTATAGCATTATTTGAAATGTTGTTTCGCTTTCGAAAGATAAGTCGCTTCTGTTAAAGTGTGTCTACATTTTTATAAAAAGGTTTTTAAAATAAAGTTTTTTAGTGAAAACATTAATTTTAAACAATTTGTTTATTTTTCGTCATTAGGGGGAACATAATCTTCAAAATGATGTCTCAATCATTGATTTTGACGAAATATTAAGGGAGTTATGGCGTACCGACACGAAAACACCTTTGAGAAATAATATATGAGGATAATAAAATACTTAAATGAATTACTACTATTTTTTTGGAATTTACAAACCTCTTGATGACTTGGAGATGGAGTCAAAGTGCTGCTGCTCTTAGAAGATTTAGAAGATTCCGAAGAAGCTGTCTTTACTGATTTCGCTTTTATCTTTTCATTTTCATTCCTAAAAGATTTAAAATTCAATCTTTAAAATTAAGGAGACTTCCAGAAAAATATTACATCTCCAAAATTACAACTGTTTGTTAAGATTAGTTCATTAAATCAGAGGTGCTTATCTCTGGGTCTCAAAATACGCTCTTAAACCCTTTATCAAAAACCATTAGGTCGATCAGTTCTTAAAACTATTTAAGATACAAAGTTATATTTATAAAAGTACAGAAAAAATCACTATATAGACTATTTATCTAAAATTAACCATGAAAGACAGAAAGATAGGGGAAAAAAATCAAGAAAGACTTTACTTTTTTTTAATTATACATTACATAATCGTTAGTCTATTTAATCAGTAAAATTCGTAATATTAATAAATACATTACTTTGATAAAACAGTAGATTTTTCTGCATCATTTGTACGGTAATTAAATATGTCTTACAAACAAACTGGCAAATTGAGAAACTTTCAAAACTTCATTTTAAATTACAAAATTTTAAATTCACATGGTTTTTATTATATTCATGTAAGTTTTTATTGGTTCCACGACCTTATTGTTCACTATAACATATGACCATTATTATCAATATTTATTAACTAATGGACTATTACATTTTTAATGTTTTATCAAATGTATTGTTATACGTCACAAACTTATTATCTAAACTACAGATTGTTAAAGTTTAATTGTAATGAAATTCTTTGTTATTGAAATTCTTTATGTAAATGAATTTAAGGAAGAGGGATAAGTTATCCCTATCCTTTTCTCATCTGAAGAAGCCATCTTGCATAGAGTTGACGAAATATAATGATTAAATAGTTGTCAAAGGAGTAATGATTAAATAATGATTAAATTGTTGTCGTTTTTGTAAACTGGCAAATTGTCAAAACAGCATTTTATCCCTCAGGTTAATATTAATCCACTTACATTAACATGTTATTAATAGTGAGGTATTGTATTGTTATTTTTGATTATTCCATTTTCAGCATTTTTCTTCATTGATGTTCAGTTCCCACTTTGCAATGGATAGATAAGCATATACCTAGTCTAATTAACTCTAGGGAAGATTCACATTTTTATTAAAAGTTTCCTACCTAAGTTTGTTATTTGAAGATGAGTTTTCAATGCTTCCAGCAACCAGTTTATCTTCATTGCTTTTCATTTTTTTGTAATCTGAAAGACAAATAATATTAATTTTCACAGTTAACCAATGCAAACAAAAATATATTGTAATTAAAAGATTAAAAAAAGAAAAGGAACTTTTTAGGAGTAAAACCTGATCTCTCAGTATCTTATCTTCTTAAATGAGTAGTCTTCATTGGGGATTCAGTTAAACTAAAGTTGATTCCCAATTTTTAATTGTGTCATAATTCAATATTATATGAAAGACAAATGAACCACATTACATCACATCAATATAACTTTACACCAGACACTATAACATATTAAGAAAGCTTTTCTGACTCCAAAATGAGCCAAAATCAGAATGTCCACCATTCTGTATTCATTACAATCAATTTTGTCAAATTACAGAAACAATGAAGATTCCAGATCAATAGAAATTTCCATTGATCTAGATTCTCCATTCTATAAAGTCAAGATATCAGTTGTCCATTTATTTGATGATGTACAAATGTGAGGCAACAGGAAATGAGTGTACTTCATTCAGTGTTGTCCCTAGCAAGGCCTCAGGCAAATATACTTTGTAAGTCCCTTATTAGAGTGTTGGATTCCTAATTTCTTAAAATCGAGTTTTTGTTTTTTTTTTTAATTTTTCTTTTTCATTTATTGGTACTCTGAGAAAAATCTTGAGAATTTATATATTTTTCTCCAAATTGTTCTGCTTTTATTTATTTATTTATTTATTTATTTATTTCTTCCGTATAACAAGAGGCTCCCAAAAGTGCAAGCCTGGGACAAGATTCCATTTGCCAAACTCTTAGGCGAGCCCTGACCTTCGTCAAACATAAATCTCTACCATTTTAAATGATAAGATGCATTTTTTCCCACATCACTAGGTCATAACATTTAAGCAATAAGAAATCCAAAGAGTTAACATCAAGTTTTTTTGAACGAAAAAAAAAAAAAAAGAATAATCTTTCAAATACCTATTTTGTCTCCTTCTACAGGTGAAAGGCCGACAGAAGACGATTGCAATAACTTTTGACAAATATTGGATGGAACTAGAGTATTGTTATTTTGAACGTTTCTGTTGAGAAGACATCCTGCAAGACGCCCTGAATCATTGGAAGATTGAGGACTGGGTGTGCCAATGAGAATTGAGGTTCCAGGACTGCCTATGTTACTTCCCATGCTGTTACTTAATAGTCGGGTGGTTCTCAATGAATGGGCACCAGAAACTAACAGAAAATCCTAAGAAGAAAAAAAAAAAGAAAAGAAAAAGAAAAATAATAAATTAAAAATTTCATTTGCTTAATTTATCACTTTAAATTTTGCAAATGTACAAAAAAATTCAACAGTGTGCAGATAAAAACTCTGGAAAATTCTACTAGACAAAAAGATCTTATTTCAGAAGCAATTCAAAGGTTGTATTGTGACATGAAAATTTATTTCTAAACATTAATTTAAAAATTTATTTATTAAATGAGTTCATGTAACAATTTATTTAAAGACTGGAATGAGCAAGAATTCAAATGTTAGGAGTAAGACAAGGTTATCCACTGCTTTTTAATTTACATCTCAACAAAATCATAACAAAACTGGTTAAGAAATAATTATGTTATTAGTACAGTAGAACTCCAATTATCCGAACTCCGACTATCAGAATTTCAGAAAAAAAATTTAAGACGGTAACGTACTGCGATTCGCAAAAATAATGATTCTGTCTATGCGTGCTATTGTCCTACCCTCCGTGAAGCTAGTGTAGGCGCAGCACGAACATTATTGGGATGATGAGTCACCGTTTCATAGTGCAGTTCTATTATTGGCTATTATTAATTAAAAGCTTTTTTTTAAAAAAAATAGTTTTTTTTCTCCCATTTACAACATACATACAGTAATTAATTAAAATACACCCTTTTTTCAGAAAAACTCCAATTATCCGAATTTTTGATTATCCGAATGGGGTCCAGTCCCAATTGATTCGGATAATTGGAGTTCTACTGTATTCAACATAATACTCTTCACAAAAGAGGAAGATATATTTGCTGATTGGAAAGTTAATCTCAGAAGAACTATTTATCATTTTTTTATTACTGTTAAAGAATATAATTTAGTTTTATTTATAGAAATCTTTAAAACACTAAAGGCAAACCTGTAAATAACAATACGTTTCTGAACAGATTAATACGTTGTTTAATTTCTCATTATAGACCTAAAAGTGATGAAAATAAGGTAAATAAAAACTCCAATTATTAACAGGCACATAAAGAAGACCTTGATGAAAAATTACAATCAACAATTTTACAAAACAATGGCTATTTCAAGGCAATTAAAAAGAACAGAAAAAAAAATTCGAGATAGCGAGTTTTCGAGATAACAAGGTCATAACCAAAACATAAAATTTCGTGTAAAAACACAAAATACGGAATAATATTCTAAAAATTAGAGTCTTGATAGATGAGAATAAGTATAAATATCTAATGTTAGTTGACAATAAGTCTAAATACAGCAATGATAATTTTAATTTTTAAAAGTAGTCGAAAATAATTACATTAAATTGAAAAGAATTAGTAAAATACAATGAACTTACATTGCTAGAATTTAAAATAAAAAATGGAGATGAATAAAACGCACTTTAGAATTTCTTAAAAAATACCTCTATTTGCATCGACACAACTGAATGACGATTTTTCCTGAAAAATTCATTTTTTACTTCGAAAAATATTCGACATAAGAAGGTTTTTGAGTGAAAACTCTTCGACATAATAATTAAAATTAACATTAGATGAATATGTAATATCAAGGGGGAAAATAATTTTTCAAGATATCGAAGTTCGACAAATCAAGAGTCCACTGTACTTTGTTTGACCATCAATGAAATCAGGACATCCATCAACAACTGAATGTAAATATTACAAACGCCATCGTCAATTACAGTAATGCCTGGTTTTAACATGTTTGTAGAATTGATGATCACTTTACACTAGACATAATCATGCACTACTAATCTAAAGAAAAACCACAATAGAGAAACACCCATTAAAAGATGAAGAGATCTGACTTTGATGATGAGGAAGAAGAGGTTTCTTAACCCTTTAAGGACAGATATTTCAAAAGAGTCTTTCTGAGTGGTATGCAGAAACAAAGGAAAAATATATTTTTTTTTTTCAGTTTTCAAATGTAGCTTATATATCACATCTGTTCTCTCCTCCCCAGTTTAAAGTATCAATAAGCCACACCCAGCCTCCATAGTATATATTGTGTCTATAAGTCATAAGGGTTAATGAGTTCATGTAATAATTTGCCAGGCTTCATTTTTGTATCTGTAAACAATTAGCTTCATACAAAATGATAGAATCTATTAATAATTAATCTTCATATTTATACTGGGTTGACATGAAAGTTTGTTTGGTGATACAATTGATATTAATGAGAATGAACTTTTGCTTTAACTCAAAACAAATATATGTTAATATATATACACTGCTGGCCATTAAAACTGCAACGCCAGAAAGGACACATTCGATCAACCCGAAATTTGCATGATGCGTAGATCATAGGAGCGTATGCAAATTATGTGAGCCAGTAATACCCCCTGGAAGCAACATAACAGAGGAGTTGTGTTTGCTTGCCCTACATGTACACAGACAGCTTCAGTATGCCTTGTAGAAGAATATGGTAGCCATACCAGCAGGTTTCTGACATCGATCGTGGGAGAATTGTAGCATATCGAGAGCAGATTATCCTTCCTAGAAATTGATACTGTGTTGTATGAAATGCAGCCACAGTGATACGAACATGGAATCGGTGGGTCGAGGAGAGATGAACTCGCCGACATATCACACCACACACCACCGAACAAGATGACAAACATCTTGTGAGCATGGCAATAGCTACTTCAGATCCTTCAGCTACATCACAAACCCTAGCTCAAGAATTATGGTGTGATGCACAGCAACCAGTCTCTACCCGTACGGTTCGACCTTGTCTGCAGCATCAGGGAAGTTCTGCAAGGCAACATTGCTTCAGCTTCCTTTGACTGTACACTACAGGTGTCTGCAGCTGCAATGGTGCCCAGAACGTTATGCATGGAGGAATGAATGGAAAGACATTGTTTTTTCCAATGAATCGTGCTTCTGTCTGGAGAACCATGATTGTGACACTTGTGTCTGGTGGCACTGCAGTGAAAAACTGAGTGAGTCCCGCATTATGCATCGCAGTATTTAACGCACCTGATGTTATGGTATGCAGTGCCATCAATTTGTGCCATTCCAGTCCCTCTCATACCTTAATACATCAAATAGCTACCATTACATCTCTGAGGTGTTGGAGCCTGTTGTTCTTGCTTATCATCAGGGCCTGCCTGAGGCCACTTACTGACAGAACAATGCGCAACCGCATGTGACAAGCAACATCCAACAATTCCTGGATGGCCACCACGTTCAACATCTTCCATGGCCCACACATTCACTGGATCTATCACCTATTGAACAGGACTGGTCCATGATCGCACAATGGCTGGCACATCATAGACCACCCGTGGCCAGAGCAATGAACTTTGGCATCGTGTCAAAACTGTAAGGACCGACATACCTCAAACCCACATCCAACGTCTCTTCCTCTCTATGCCAGGTCATGTAGCAACGTTAATATCGCCCGTGATGGCTACCTGAGATACTGCTTTCTTTAGGTTCCGCAAGTCACACCGATTTGTAATCATTAATCCCTTGTATTATAAGTTATGTCTAAAATAAAATATGGCTTTGATAGCTCTTGTCTTTTGTAACGTTGCACTTTCAATGGCCAGCAGTGCGTATATTATATATATATATATATATCTTAACTCATGTTAATGAAATGGCAAAGTATCTTCTGTGATTTGCTTCCTCCTCTCTCACTCATTTAACTTGTTTCCAATTAAACGTCATTATTTAGGTAAAAAATGAAACCTCAAAATTTTATATAAAAAAGTATTTAATCAAAATAACACCCATTTACCTCAATAATCTTATTCCAACGTGCTTTTAAGTCAAAAATTCCTTTTAAAAAAAAAGTGACAAGTGCTTTGAATGATCAAAAACGGCCTATCAATTTCTAAATTGTAAAGAAAGGACTCCGGAATAGGTGGAAATCTGTTGGTGTCAATTACTGAGAGTATGCTGGATGGGACAAAATTTCATATCCCAGTTGTAAAAGTTTCTGTGCTTTTTTTTTTTTTTTTTTTTTTTGAAACATGAGATCTAGCTTTATCATGCAAATCTGTTTACCAAATATGGTTGTTTTTGGAGTAATATTTGGCACATTATTTCAACTTCTTGATAATAGTGAATTTCTGACCTGGTTGTATGAAAAATAATGATTCCTTCTGCTGTCCACCATACCATTTCCATGCATTTTTTTTTGAACCCATCGCTGATTTTGGGGTTTACTTTGGAGCTTTGCTGATATCAAGCCACTGTCTCAATGTTTTACAATTACCATATAAGATTCAGTTTCCATCACAAGTGACAATGCACCATAAGAATGGGTCTCTTAAGCATAAATTCCATGCAACAAAATCTCTAAAATTGTTGAGTTCAAGTGTTCAGTTTTTTAATCTTGCCTATTTCAAAACGATGAGATACAGTTGCAGGAAATACAACCAAATCATCTCCAATGCATCTTATTATTTTTCAAATAAAACAAAAAAGCCTTTAAACAATCTTCATCATAATTTCCTCTGATCTTTCATGTGGTTCATTATTGAGGCTCATATCTCCATCACGGAATTTGACAGACCAATGTTGAATGATGAGTTTTTGATATTTTCTCCGAACATAAGAAAAATGTTTTGGGCCACTTTCACACTATTATGTCCCAATTTATGCAAAAAAATAATTGTGCTCAATTCCTTATTATTGAGCATGTTTCTATGATTCAAATAAATATGAATAATTGAAGGAATTCAAATATTCAATAAAAGTAAGTAGCACATACTAATAAGCAAGATTATGCACACTTTGCCTGAGGATCTAGCCTCACAAGTATCATTTTTTTTAACTGAGGACTACCACTGACTATTTTAGATGTGCCATTTTTTTGTTTGTTTCTATTTTGTCAGTTGGAACCTGAGAAAAACCTCAATGATTATAGGGGACTTCTAATCGAGTTAAAACTTGTATAATTTTTATGCTGATTTTGACTTTTATACACGTATAAAACCTCTCAAATCCGGATTAATGTGGCGCCCAGTAGATTACAGAAAAGCCGGACTACCGAGAGTGTTCTTAAAATAACTCAATAGCTCAATGTTTTTGAAGACATAATGCCAAATTTAATTAATTTAACCCAATTTTCATAATTTTGCACTCAAATGTTTATTAAAAACAATATAAATGTGCTTTTTCCAACACCAAGCTCTACTGATATTTGTTTTGCAGATTCCCCTGCATCCAATCTCCTAAACGCATTAAGCTTCTGTTCCATAGTGACAAAGTTTTTCTTTCTTTTTTCACTCATAATGAATATGCTCGGATAGGGAAACAAAATAGGGAAACGAATTTAATTAAAAAAAAAAAAATACTCAGGACCAGACCGGATTACCAAGGTTCGGATTTGAGAGGTTTAGTGTATATGCATATATATTATAATATTTACGTCGTTGCCTTTGTCATATTTTTTTCCTCCTTGTGTCTTTAGCCCTTGTCTTGTTGTTTGTAAAAATATAAACAATGTATAAATGTTTGTGTATGTATTGCTAATTAAATATATTATAATTTATGTCAAATGATCTATATAGCCCATAGGTAATTAGTATATTACCTATTTATGATAAGAATACCTTAGTATGTACAAATCTAGAGTTTTTAAGATAAAAATTTCCATTCCATATAAGGAATAAATGAATGTGACAACCCAAAAGAAACAATTTCAAGTTGCCGTTTACCCTATTTGGTCTTATCCCCTCCTTGGAATGAAAAATTATAATGAGATGTGTAAAACGGTGGGAGAAGAGATGAAATAAAATTCAGGAGTGAAAGAACCGCAATTTATGCTCTCTTGAATTTATTTTGGAAAATGTTGGCAGAACTCTTATTCAACACTGGTTGCAAAACGATGACTCTCGGATGACAGAACTCTGTATCCTAATGGCTGGTGAATGACTAGGAACAGATTATCGATTTGCATCAAAAATCTCCAGTGATCAGAAGTCATGGAAAGACTATTCTGTGGATTATCAACTTATGATTCATGCATGAGTAATTGCGAAAGCATATATGCGTACTTGTGTGTTAATCCCATGCGATCTTCATTAATAGTGTGAATATTATGTTACCAAATGTTCTTCAGAGAACATCATGTAAATCATTGTCCAATAGAATCTAATGATGGGAAGTCAAGTCATGGATTAATTACCATAACAGGTAATAAGATGTAAAGAAAGTGTATTCTTCTAGAGAAGTAAGAATATATTTTATGTCAAATATGTTTCAACCAGAAATTGCAAGTAAACCTTCATTATTCCGAACCTTAGAACCCAAATATGTTATTTGAAGAACTCAATATCTCTTACATAAGTTATCTTTGTTCATTTGAATTCTCTTAAATATTATGTTGTGAGGCTATTCTGATACACATTATTTCACTTTCTTACATATTACCATATCATTATTATAATATATTTTAATATATTACTTATTATTTAACCTTGCAGAGGGGTGAGGACGAATATTCTGATTTGGGATAAACTTTAGTATTTTGGTGAAGTGAAAGGAGAAATCTATTGTCTGGCTTGGAGCTAATTTTACTGTGAATTGGGTTGGATCAGGAAAAAAACAAACAAACAAACCAAGAGTACTGTATATCTAGATGAAATAGTACTCCTCCTCCCATCTGCTTTATGAATGCTCTTCCTATTGTAAATTTACATATTTATGATGCTCCCTCTATATTTTGTACATCTTTATGATCTGTAGTTTGATTATACTTAATACTAAATATATATTTTGTTCCTTCTTCTGACTTAGTAGTATTTATCTATGTTTAATTTCTATAACTTTACATATAGGCCCAGCATAAGGAAAATATAATTGATTATAATATGAAGATTAGTATTTACCATGAGAGTACAAAAATGACATTTCAAAAGAAACAAAATACGGTAATCCATAAACAATATTTCATAATCTTCACAATCTTATTAATTTTTGAGGAAAAGAAACAGCCAGTTAAAGAGTAATAGTCTCATCAAACAAATGCTCTTCAGTCCCTCATTTTAAATAAATTAACCTATACAGGTAAGAAAATTAATATAAAATACAAATCCCGAATATAAAGAATAGTTTCATTGCCTATTCCTGAAGGGTAAAAAAGTCAGCGTTTAACTTACAACAGCATTTAACTGAAGAAAAGAAGTTAGAAGTAAATTAAGTGAGAAACGTTTTTCTAGAACTAAATTAGAAATAATTTAAAAGCAAGAATCAAAATGATTTTAACAACAAAATTTTCCAGTTGTTTGCTAAAGCTTACTTTTAGAAGAAAGGTTTGATGTCAAAAAACACAGAGTTTTTAAAATTTTAAAACTGCTTTGGTTTCTAACTTCATATTTTTAATTGTTAGTAATTTGCCGTGCTGGCGTGGCCGTGCGGTTTAGCCGGCGGGCTGCCGTTGTGGCCGATGTGCCAGTACCTGGGTTCGAATCCCGGTGGTGGCATGGCTGTTTCTTTCTTCTTCTGTGTTTCGTCCGTTTCCCACCTGAGACTTACTATCTCAGGGTTATCCTGGACGGGGTATAATTCTCGTCCCCCCTTTCTTGAATTTCACTAGCCTCGCCCTGACGTTGTCAGGTTGAGCTAGTTACGTGGTCCCTAGTTGGCCAAAATCGATAAAAGGAAGGAAATAAAGCATTATTTAAAGAGATTTTTGAAGTCCTAAAATCTCTTTGATTCACAATTAAAATGTCAGAAATAAAAGAGACTTACCTTGTTATGGTTTCCAGGTGTTAGTTTCTTTCCTGGTGGCATTCCAGAACGATTGGGAGTATTTGCATCAAAGGAAGGCAGCGGTAGTAAAGGGGGAATCACAGGTTTAATGTTATCACTTGCTAATTTTGAAGAATTCGGTTGAAAACCCTGAAAGATTTAAATATCTTAATTAAAACTAAAAAAAAAAAATTAGGTTCTATTATTCATTTGTTATTGTAATGTTTTGTAAATCATAGTACAGCAAGAGGAAGAGAAAGAATTAAGAATAAATTTAGTCTTACTAAAGTGTAGACAGGATTTTTTTCACCACCACCAGAATTAACTGATAAATTACTTGAGGTCCATCCAGACATTGGTATTCTTCTTTCAATTTTCTGATGAGGAGAACGAGATTCCTTGGGAAGAGTAATTGTTTCTATCAATGAGTCATCACTGGTTATTTCCAACTCTGGAGGAAGAGGAGCTAAACGAAATGTTCTACCTAACTTTAAATTACGGAAGTGGCTGGACATCCTATTCCACCATGTCTAAAAACAACAGCAAAAAGATAAAACATTTTAGTGAATTTGGAAAAAAAAAAGGAGAAAATAATACTAAAAAAAAGATGTTCACAAATATTAATATTAAAATATAATATTTTAATATTAATATTAAAAATATTGTAATATTTTTGGTTCAACATTTGTGTAAAGATATATTAACAGTAATATCATACGTTTCAGTCTTTGTTATCTTTTTGATTTGGAGTAATTAAGACAATAAAGCTTTGTCTTGCACTGTTGAGTCGCACTCCATTCTTGTATTTAGGCTTTATACCAGTATTTCTAACCTGGGGGTCCATGAACTTGGATGGGAATAAAATTACATCTTTTATTTTTTAATAATCTCCAGGGCCAGCACAAAGGTGATAAGCAAGACTTCAGGGTGCCAGTAAGCAAGGGTCTCCTCCAATTAAGGTGGTCGGGTTGGAAAAGCAATATTTACCAAGGAAGTGAGGATTCTAAAATACCAAGCATTAAGGGGCTCAGCTGGCATATTTTGACCTTTTCCTTCATAATCCTACGGATTACGTTTTATGCATATAACAAAAACATATATTTAAGAATATTATTGAAAATAGGCTTCCCCAGACTGCCAAAGAGTTCCATGGCACTAAAATTATTGCAAAAAGAGGCTGTGCAATGTTTGCTCTGTACACTTTCTCATCAGAAAGAGGGAATGAATATAAGATGAGTCCAATTATTATTAAGATAACTGACTTATTATCAAAGAAGTAGCATTTATTGGATCAGTCCAACACCTACTTAATTCTTCAGAGATCCTTATCTCCGCACTATGATCTTAACATGCTTCTACATTTGATTAAAACTCCTCTCATGTTATATAAGTGTCAGAATAATCAAATTAAAAGTATATGCTACTCAAACCTCAAAATGCAGCAGCAAACCTTTGTAATGTCAACAAAACCCTATAGCTTAATCTATTTCACAAGATGTCACATATCTATATTTATCTCCTCTTTGGGCATTCTTTATAACTTAAAGATTATTTTCTATTTTGTTATATGACATATTTTATTTTTGAATACTGACTCAAACAATAATTACATTTGAATACATGAACAAACTGAAAAATGTTTTATGTACAAAAATAAATAAAAGTGATTTCAAAAAGGAGATGGGCATTGTTTATAAGATTGAATGTGAAAATTGTAGGAAGTTTTATGTAAGGGAGAGCATTACATGATTAAGGAGTGTGTAATGGATCATGGAAATTATTTAAAGCATGATCAGAAATAACTGAACATTGTTTTAATTGCGGTCACAGAACGAGTTACAATGTAAAAACATCGTACTCAGAAAAAGAAGTTTAACGAGAAAAGTGATAGAAAGTATTCTGATCAGAAGAGATCAAAACCTGAACCGAAATGAAGGTGTAAGCAGTTAATGAGAGATTAGTAAACTTGGCTAAAGATTTGGTAAATTTTAAATTCAAACAAAACTATGAAAAAATTTGAAGAACTGATGAGTTAAACTTGTGAATATTATTAAATTAACATTAGAGGATATGGTTAAATGTTAAATTGTTTTTATAAGTAGTGATGTTTATAAGTAGTTTAGTTATTTATTTGTTAAGTAAGTTAATGTTCACTTTTTCCTGTTTTATTGTGTAGATTGCTTTATTTGCTTGTAGTTTGAGGAAGCAAAGACAGATATTTTTTATGAAAATTTGCATTTATCAAATGTATTTTGAATATTTTAAATATGTTTAAAATGTGGAGTAATGTTTATTTAATAATAACATTCATTTATTGTCTCTCTGCATTTGCCTTCTTGTCGGAGTTTAAATATTCTTTCCACTAGTTACCATTTTTCTCTGATCAACAATAATAAGTACTGTCTGCATCCTACCATTTCTAGAGATTCAATCATAGAACCTACCTCAGTTTCATAATATCCATTTTATTTTTCCTTACATTTAAAATTACCTCACCTCAGCCTTATAGGATCACTGCACGGTGCAACATTTTTTCTTTCGATCTCTTCGAGATGATTTCTTTTAAGTTGATCTCTTTATTCGATAAGATTCTCCATGTATTTCCAGCCACTATTTTGCAAGTTCTAATCATCTTTGAATACTTATAATCCTGAAGCTCTTTTTTTTCTTTTTCACAGACACTTGCACAAAATAAACTGTGATTCATCAGCTCACATCTTTTCATATCTGACAAGCTTTGTTAAAATATTTAGTTGGCTTCAATTGACTAAATGCAAAAAAAATGTACCATCCTATGGTTACCTTATCTTTTCTGGTATCAACATTTTCCAAATTATATTACTGGCTGTTTCTAAATTCTTACTGGCCCAAATTAATGACCTACATTTTGCTATTTCCACTTGGGCTATATCTGCCGATTCTGTTTTCTGTCCCTATTCAGATATCAGTTACCCATTTTCTTCTACTTTTCTTTCAATTTTAAAGCAATTTAATATAAAAGCGAAAACATCTATAAAATTTCTTACATCAACTTTGAGTTAAAAATGAAGAGTAGATTATTTACAAAACCAAAATAATTTCAAGCAATATATTGATATTTTCATATGGTTTGCAAGTCAGTGCTGATATACTGTTTAATTTTAAAATATAATGGGTTGAGTCAAAATTGGTTCAGATGGTACGATTGGTAAGAATGAGAAAAAAATCTGAACAAACTTTTGGTTCAGTTCAATACATATATCTTTCTATTCAATATTAGAATATTAAACTTTGGTAAACTTACTTTAAATCCTCCTCTAGGTTTATCTTCATCACTGCAAAGAAATGTAATTAGTTAAAATCCCACTGCAAGCCATACTATAAATGTTAATAGATATACAAAGATTATCATAGGAACTTTGTTTGTCTAAACTTATGAAGCACATTCAAAATAAAAATAAAACTACTCAACATTCAATGACAGCAATTCTAGATTTCAATGATTTTATTTATTTATTTATTTATTAAGTGTTTTCAAATATTTAAAAATTGCGCCAGTGCAAATACAGCTTTTAAATTTAATTCCACAAACATCAATTTATGATTATTTTTTTTATTAATTATTGTTATTTTGGTTTTTTTTTCAATTAACTGTAAATTATTAACTGGAATTTGCCGATTCACAAGCTGTAGACTAGATCAAAATACATATGTATTTTTCAGTGCTGTGATGCTATTTTATATTTAGTCCAGTCGTCACAGGTGTAAATCAGGGGGGGTACCTTGGAAAAATTCCGAATTTAACGAAACTTTGGGATATTGTTTGTTGGTGTCCAGTAGTACTACACCCAATTTTCCGAACAAAAAAACCCTGTGGAAACTTAAGAGGGTGTGAAAAACCGCAAAATTTTTGCACTTTTTTCAAATATTTCTAAAACGGTTGATTTTAGCAGAAAACTTTAAAATAGTAATTTGTAGAGGATTAAATTTCCTTCAATTTTCACTAGTCAAACTTATTTTTTGATCCCATAGGTACCGAGATACAGGGCATCGAAAAAGTGCAAAATTTCTCAAAATCATAAAAAAAGGCTAAAAAGGCTTGTTTTCGCTATATAGTTTCCATTTTGCAACATATTTAATGGAGTTATGGTATCTACTTTCATTTTCATACATTCAACCCCCCCCCCCCCACAACCACCACTACCTCCTCCTCTATAGGATGTTCATACTATACTGTTACGGACTATATCGTTATATTTACATTTTAGTCCTAACAAATATTATTTTATAAAAACTGCCAACTAAAATTGCACTTACTTTTCTTCACTTAAATTAAGAAAACAATTAAAAAAACAACGTTTCGGAGCCCACTTTTTTGGACCCCCTTATCAAGTTTTTAATAAAAATTTTAAATTAAAATTATTCACCCTTCCTTAAGGAACATGTTCCCTATCGGGGTTCGTCAGCTAAAAGAGTCAGGAGTTTCCTTTCACCACTTATAACCATAATTGCCCTGGTGGCTATCTTTGAAAAGAAAACGAAACGTTGTTTTTTAATTGTTTTCTTAATTTAAGCAAAGAAAAGTAAAAGCAATTTTAGTTGGCAGTTTATATAATTTACAAAATAGCACGTTAATTAATTTTTAAATTCAAATATTATTTTATTTTATGGTTAGGATTTTATTTCTTTTTTTTTTTTTTATAGACTTCTGTTTTAGGCAGATTTTGTAAAATAGATTTTGAAAATCTGAAAATTTCTGGAATGTTGGTTTGGCTAATTATCAGATTTTACAAATCAGCAGCGTCGTCGTGAGGCTAGGAGGATTCCACCTCTTGATGTCATTTATGGGTGCGATGGGGAATATTATGGCTGGGAGTGGGTTGAAAGAGCTGTTCTGCACAATTTATGCTGGGAATAGTGTTGATAAAATACTATCAGGTCTTGCATATGCCAGGGCTGTTCGAGCGCATATCCTCACTCATGCTGCCTTGGCTGGTTCGAGATTTGAACGTGTCAGCTTAACAGAAGAAGACTTATCTGCACTGGACAGATTGATCAATTTTCCTGACAGATCCATCATTATGAGGGCACATGAGGAAGAGGCATTCCATGCAGTGAGTGTCAAATTCACAGAAATGCTGAGGACAATTGCAAAGAAAGGGCCCACTGCAACCCCATGGATTCAATACTTCCGTATGTGTACGCTGATGAAAGACTACATTAAAGCTGAACGGATGGGTGATTGGAAACTGCATCTCGAATGTGTCAAAGAAATGAAAGAAATGATACCCTTCTTTCATGCAGCAGGTCATTTAAATTATGCTAAAAGTGCGCATCTCTACTACCAAGATATGACCAACCTACAAGACATAATGGACTCTCGGGAATTTCACAAGTTCACGACACAAGGCTATTCCACTATTCGACGAAGTGAAAAATTCTAGTCTGGAATTTGGTCTGACGTGAGTATTGAACAGGTATTAATGAGGGCAATGAAAAGTTATGGAGGGCTGACACGTGGTCATGGGGTCAGTGACAGTGTGCTTTCTAGGTGGACTTTGAGTATGTTATGCCTCCAACACATCTGCGAACTAGTAGAGATGTTCACTGAGATAAGTTCAGGCGCTGCTGAAAAACATGTAGATATGAGGTCTTCACGTATCATTAGGGATAATCGGGACATGGAGAAGGTGCGGGGCTGGTTTGCTGAACACCCACCGTTCTTTGAGAATAAGGAGATAGTGTCTTTAAGCACAGGCGAAATCGGTCATGGAGATGTGAACTGTAACACTACGTGGGAAATTGGTATCATCTGCAGGAAGAAACTTGTGGGACAATGTGTGACTTGTATTTGAAAATGTGAAGCTGAAATAAAAGGATAAAGTGATAACCCTCGCATGCATTTCCTGTTCGTTAAAAATTGCAGACAATAAAGTTACAGTCGATCCACTGACTCTGTTCCAGCGAGTTTGCATTGCCAAGCAGTCTCATGAAGTCCTCAAGGAATTGTTCACGTATGAACTTGCACCCTTCCCAATGTCGCTCTTTACTGAGAAGGAATGCGTAAGGGCACCAAGGCAGCATTGTATGATGCAGTATTCACCCCTATGCAAGGAGAAGCAAATTTTGGTTGCAGATAATATGCGGTAATTGATGGAGGGTTCATACTCCATAAGGTTATATGGGGTAAGACCACAACACTCACGTCCCAATCAGCGTGCCAGACTTATGTGGACTATTTGCAAAAACACTTTGGGTGTAATACCAGAGTAGTATTTGATGGATATCCTAACGATGCCTCCTGTCAAAGCACCAAAGCCGCAGAAAGATCTTGCCGGGCTGTACTGCACTCGTCCACCACATTTATTTTTTCAGCAACAACTGCAGTGACAATGGCTGAAGAGATGCTTTTATCAAACGTCACCAACAAAAGAAATTTTATCACAATGCTGATGACAGAAATGACAGCGAAGGAGATTGAGGTGAAATAGGCTACTGAAGATGCAGATGTGATGATTGTACACACAGCAATATCGAAGGGTGCTGAATATGATAGTGTTATCATTGCAGGAGAAGATGTAGATCTCCTCGTGTTACTGACAGCTTTAGCCTTCACTTGACACAAAAAACATCTATTTCGAGAAGAATGGGAGAGGCAGTGCCCCATCGTAGTTATATTCAGCAGGTTCATGCAAGATCGACACACAAGACATTCTCTTTCTGCATGCAGTCAGTGGGTGTGACACCACGTCAACCCCCTTCGGACAAGGGAAGAAGAAGGTTTGCAGAATTTACGAGAAGAACACTTCCCTACATGACCTAGCAGCTGTGTTCAAAGACCCAGAAGTCTACCCCTCCCAGATTTCAGAGGCAGGCCAGAAGTTTCTGGTGGCACTGTATGGGGGAAACATGGAAACAGATTCCCTCGACAACCTCCGATACCAACTTTTTACTAAGTTGGTCGCCAAACCTAAATTCCAATTGGCCAGACTGCCACCTACCAAAGACACGGCCACCCACCGTGTTTCTCGAACCTACCTCCAGGTCCAGACATGGCTGGGTAACGACATTGTACCATCAGTTTGGGGGTGGTCGCTGACGAGAGGAGGGATCGTCCCCATCAGGACAAGACGTAATGCAGCCCCAGACAACATACTGAACATCATCTCTTATAAATGCAAGAAAGGGTGTAGCACTGTAACATGCAGCTGCAAGAAAGCAGGACTGCGGTGCTCCACCCTTTGCAAGAACTGCTCGGGGCATGCTTGCGAAAATTCGACAGAGCCTGATCTTCAGGAGGAAGATGCAGAAGGAGAGTGTGAAGAAGAAAATGTATTGGACGCACTGCTTGACGATGAAGAAGAGCGAGAAGAAGAGGAAATTCCCTGTGCCAAACGCCTAAAATATTAAATTTCCTTTGTTTTAATGCTTCATGTTTTATTATAAGAATTTACTGTACACATTAGACAATAAGACTCATTGCAATAAACTACATATAAAAATCCCCAAACTTAAAGACGAATTGGGTTATTTGCTCTTTCAAACCTTACATGTACATTGTATAGTATGAACATCCTACAGAGGAGGAGGTAGGGGTGGTTGTGGGGGGAGGGGGTTGAATGTATGAAAATGAAAGTAGATACCATAACTCCATTAAATATGTTGCAAACTATATAGCAAAAACAAGCCTTTTAGCCTTTTTTTACGATTTTGAGAAATTTTGCACTTTTTCGAAGCCCTGTATCTCGGTACCTATGGCGTCAAAAAATAAGTTTGACTAGTGAAAATTGAAGGAAATTTAATCCACTACAAATTACTACTTTAAAGTTTTCCGCTAAAATCAACAGTTTTAGAAATATTTCGAAAAAACTGAAAAAAGTGCAAAAATTTTGCGGTTTTTTGCCCCCCCTTAAGTTTCCACAGGGTTTTTTTGTTCGGAAAATTGGTTGTAGTACTACTGGACACCAACAAACAACATCACAAAGTTTCGTTAAATTCGTAATTTTTCCGAGGTAAAGTTTCCATATAAAAACTATATGGCAACTGGTCTAATTACTTTTATACATTTTTTTGTTATCTTTAACATGTTCATTGCCGACTATACAGGCCCATGTAGATGGTGCTAGTAGTAGATATACTGATTACATAACACAGTGTTGAATGGCTAGGCAATTTCTATTAAATCAGTATGCTACCGGCGCTACCTGTAAGAGGAGCTTTTATTGTTTGCAGCATCTGAGTAGACACCCCAAACCGTCATAAACAATTGTTGGCACCAAACTTCTGCTTTGTTTTTTGTTTTTTTTCTATCCATAATAATAAGTGATTATAACTTAAATACATTAAAAATTTTATAAGGAAAAATTCAAAAACAAAAAAAATGCTTTCTTCTAGTGTCTGGAAATCAATGTGTGGTGACTAATGATAGAGATGATCATTATCGCTTCCCTTTATTTACTATTCCCAGTCATTTTCTTTTATTATTCTGTGTTGTGCTGCTGTTATTACAATACACATCTTATTTCAATTCTTACTTAGTATAGTATAGGTCAATAAGTTAATGTAATGACATGCTCACACATCTACCCAAACTTAAAAATCTTAGTTTATGCTTTCCTTCCACTATATAAGAAAGGCAGGATATTTACCACCAAATTGGAAAGAATATCTTTTAAAATTAAAATTTAAAAGTGTGCAAGAATTATTGTTATTATTAT
>JAFIDM010000003.1:31088908-31126549 GCA_023159025.1 Thereuonema tuberculata | reverse complement strand
AAATTTAATAAATTTTCACTGAAATTCATTCGAAATAACAAATTTAATAAATTTTCACTGAAATTCATTCGAAATAACAAATTTAATAAATTTTTACTGAAATTCATTCAAAATTTCAAAATAATATGGTACATGTTTCAGAGCTTGAATTTTTATGATGTCATCAGTTAAAAAAAAAAAGAAAGAAAGAAACTTATGTATTATCATTCTCTATACATTTCAATTTAATTTTGTACAATATTGTTAGGACATAAGAAACTTACACCATCAAAAGTTGCTTTATTTACATTTTAAGCATATTCATTACAGTGGAACCCCGCTATTCGTACACAATCCGTTCCAGGAGGCAGTTCGAATGGCGATTTGTACGAATGGCGAATCATTTTTTCACATAAGATATAATGTAAATTGGATTAATCCGTTCCAGAACCCAGAGATGATTGCTTATTTAAACCTTTGTAATAATACTTTAAGCGTAAAATACATAAAAACTATGAAAACAATAAATAAACAGGAATCTCTTATTATGTCTTTCTTTTTCAGTACAGACGATAAGGTTGATTTCGCCATGCCATACTGAGTTGCCAGGTCAGAGACACGAGTTCCACTTTCAAACTTCGCAACGAGTTCTTTTTTCAATTCAATTGTCGTTCTCACTGCTTTCCTTTTAGGCTTAGTTGAATCAGTAATCTTTTTTGGACCCAAGGCTGCACTATTTTCAATAAAAATAACAATAAAATATCACAAAATTTCATGAAGCTTGCGTGGATGATGCGTAGCGTACGGAAGCTAGCACGAGACTGAACTGAAGCGAACACTTGGGGCGGCCAGTAACAAGGTCACGCTGTCCGAATCGCGAGCAAGCGTACGAATAGCGAGTTCAATTTTACTTGAAAAAGTTGTACGAATAACGAGTTGTACGAATAGTGAGGCGGACGAATGGCGGGGTTCCACTGTATTTGTAAATCACATTGCTTGAAAAAGTTATGTCAGTTTTCCAATTTTAAAAATTAGCTAATTTAAAGGTGACCAGATTTTTTACATTGGCAAAGCGAGACACCATTGACTGGGGGATGGGAGAAGGGGGGGAAGACCGGAAAGAAAAAAAAAACGGAATCTCCAGTTCAACAACCAAAAAAAAAACACGGAATCTCCAGTTCAACAACCAAAAGAAAAAAAGGAATTCAATAACCAAAAAAAAAAATCGGGACTTTTTTAAAACGCCGCGGGACGTGGGACAAATTGTTAAAAATCGGCACGTCTGGTCACCTTAGCTAATTTCAGGATATTACGAGATAAAATTTGCTAATACGAGGATAAGAAGATTTGGAAACTTTTTCTTTTCTTTACATGATAACTTTTTCCTTACAAATTCCCTTTAAAATCATCAAGATCATAAATCGTAAATTAGTTTATAACAGAATAAATAATTGCTATTTGCAGGGTGTCCACAGAAAAATGGAAATCAAATTCCTGACATTCCCTGACTAAACACACCCGAAATCCCTGACAATTTGAACCAAAGTCTATATGTTTGATTTTTTTTTTTTATCTAGCCTCCACCTTCCCCATAGCCAGCCAACCCTCATCTTTTTTTTTTTTTTTCCTCTTATTTTTTGAACATTTTTCTTTATTGGATATTCTTCAGTCAGTCAAACATATACATACAAAGTAGACCGTTTATGATATATGTATTTCTCTACGATAAATCTGCAAATAACATACAGATATATGTAAATATTATAGAAGAAGTGGATGACAAGATAAAATGATGAACATTATATAATGGGAAAAGTTTTATCCTTTTATGAACTCTGATTTAGTATTCCTCATCATGTAATAGGAAAAATGACAAGGTGACATATAATTCTTACTTAACATATGTGATGCATACACCAAGTTTCTTCTTAACACATTCTCTATGAAATTATGAAGAAACAAGTATTACCTTCTAGAAGAATAAATTTTATGCCAGAGTAAATGCTGGAAAAAAAAAGAATTCATGATCTCACAGACTGGTGTGAGAATTTAATTGTGTTAAAGCCTGCTATAGCCTTCATTACAATTTCATTTTCCCTTACTTTTGCCCTTTTTTTGAAAACTGCTTCTAGAATTTGAAAAACTGCAGTTTTCTAGTAATGTAGAATGTATGTAAATCTTTGCCTGCTAAACCTGTAAAATCAACAGGGGTAATTTCTGCTTCAATTTTTCCAATCTCTTAAAAATACCACAGCAGATAAATCCTTTCATCAGTAACTTGACGACTGTGCCAAGTTGAAACTGATGCCTACTTTTATCTGAATTCTGTAGTTAGCGGCTTCAAATAGATGAAGTTATTGTTGGAATATTGTTTGTTCCACTAAACCATTTCTCTTACTGTTCTAAGGGGGACTTAAAAAATAACTGTTTTTGTTGAGTGAAATTTTATTCAGAATAAAAATTAAGCATTGCAACTTTCTTAAAAATAACTTGTGAATTACCTGATTTTGATCGCAATTTTGTTTTTTGTTCTAAATATCCAGTAATGTTTCTCTTTCCTCCAATAGCTGCAATGTCTAAAGCTGTTTTGTTACAGATGTTGGTAATATTTACATCACAGCCTCGTTCCACTAAGATCTGCGCTGCTGTTTTGTGGCCATTTAATGCAGCAAACATCAATGGGGTAAATCCTGAAATGATATATTAAATCTTTTTTGTTTGAATTACTTTTTCTTTGATAAACAGTCAAAAAATGTAATGTAATTTTATATAACTAGAAACATTTTTTTTAAAACATCTTTAACATATGATATTCTTAAAAATTGCACATCTAAACATGTCTACATTAATAATCACATAATAGATTTTAATAACTTCTTAATTCTAGGCCCAGATAAAAAAACAAAATCAAAAGAGAAATGGAAGAAGAGTATTTTTATTTACAATACACATTTGCCAAATCTTGCTAAAAAAAAAAATACACAGATAATTTCAGATTTAGCAAAAAAGAAAGGAAGCAAGGGAGATAATACAGAAGAAATTAAAACGACCGCACAAGGAGAAAGCAAGAACAAATAACCCCCAGAAAGGAGACAGTGCATTGCTCGGGAGAGTACACCCCCACCCTCGCAATAACAGCCCAACGTCTATGCCCGGGAAAACAGGTCAATGACACCACCAATGAGAGGTTTGGGAAAGGACCCACTGCAAAGCAGCTAGATCAGCAACAAAGAAAAACGCACCAATAGAATAAGACTGTCAAAATTATTTCCTCATCTACACACATTTATTACCTTTCCAGTATATACAGTGGAACCTCGCTATTCGTACACAATCCGTCCCAGGAGGCAGTTCGAATGGCGATTTGTACGAATGGCGAATCATTTTTCACATAAGATATCATGTAAATTGGATTAATCCGTTCCAGACCCACAGATGATTGCTTATTTAAACCTTTGTCTAATATTTGAAGCATAAAATACATAAAAACTATGAAAACAATAAATAAACAGGCCTCTCTTATTATGTCTTTCTTTTTCAGTATAGACGATAAGGTTGATTTCACCTTGCCATACTGAGTTGCTAGGTCAGAGACACGAGTTCCACTTTCAAACTTCGCAACAAGTTCTTTTTTCAGTCTTTCTCACTGCTTTCCTTTAAGGCTTGGTTGAATCAGTAATCTTTTTTCGACTCATGGCTGCACTATTTTTAATAAAAATAACAAAAAATAACAATAAAATAGCACAAAGTTTCACGAAGCTTGTGTGGATGATGCATAGCGTATGGAAGCTAGCACGAGACTGAGCTGAAGCGACTGCGTGGCGCGGCCAGTAACAAGTTCACGCTGTCCGAATCGCGGGGCAAGCGTAAGAATGGCAAGTTGAATTTTACTTGAAAAAGTGGGACGAATAACGAGTTGTACGAATAGAGAGGCGGACGAATGGTGGGTTCCACTATATATATATATATATATATATATTAGTATAGTAATATATATATATATAGGATCAACCACTCTTGTAAATTTGTTGAAAATGAGCTCCACAAAAGCAGCCTGAAAGCTCCAGAATACGTATCTATGGTTTTCATTGTTTTAATTATAATATGTTATATTTTTCAAATTCATTTGTGTGTTGGCTGATACTTCTTTCTTCTCTATGAATTATTGAGTATGAAATAAAAACTTTTCCTTCAAAATTCTTTATAAATAAGACTTTTTTTTTTCTTTAAAATAGAAACTTCTTGTTCATGACATGATATAGAGTTCTTCTTATAGCCTTAACAGCAAGGAAGAACGTAAGACAAGAATTCCCACATATATGTGAGCACAGAACAAATATCAAACACACATCTTCACAAAAAACTAAAAAAAAAAAAGTTTTCCTTTTACAAATGTAGATACATTTTTTTTTACAAGTATGAGATAAATTTAAATTATTGGCTTTGTACAAACATATGACAATATTTTGTAATATTGAAAATAATAACAATAAAATTCTGAATACATTAATATCAAATTCTTATTTACAATTAACGAACTTTTACTAAAACACATTACTTATTTCAGTTATATTCAAAATGAAAAAGTATATTTAAAGTAAAAATTAAAATTACCTGTTGTGGGAATTTTTTGATTGACATCTGCTCCTCTATCCAAAAGTATACGAACAAGTGCATCATGGCCATGCTGAGAAGATACCATTAAAGGACTTAATTCTGGATGAGTGAGATCAGTTGCATTGATATCAGCACCAGCATCTAGTAATGCACGAACGGTTGATAAATGGCCACTTCTTGCCGCAGTTGTTAGAGCAACTGCACCTATTAATAAAATACATAATTTCATATTTTATAACTGTAAAATAAATAAATAACCTTAATGTGTAGGCATATGATATAGTGAAGAAAATACAACACTTCACATAAGTAAACAAAAGGTTCTGGCACCCTCAGCTATCATGTCGGGAATCTGGACAGCAGTTTCAGCCTTATTAGGCTTCTTCAGTCAGATATACCCTTGATGAGTGCGAGACATTTTTTTTTTTCCTCATATTTGTCTCACACTCTGAGCTACCAACAAGGGTATATCTGACTGAAGAAGCGTAATAAGGCTGAAACAGCTGTCCCAGATTCCTGACATGATAGCTTAGGGGCGAGAACCTTTTGTTTACTTATGTGCAGTTTTGTATTTTCTTCAGTATAACTGAATCCTAACTTAAAAGTTAGATTATATATCTAATGACTACAAGCTTACTGTAAAGTGAAACAAGGCTTATGATTAACACAAAATAAATCTAATATTTAAATCATTTATTTTTGGAAGTTTTTTTTCTTTAAAAATGTAAATAAATGACAATTAGAGCTAAGAAAATGTATCAATTTGCGTATATAACAATTTGCATATTTATAACAGACTCATGGCTCTGAACCACTATTTTTTCACTTTTTGTGAAATGATGTTAGATCTATCTACACAGATAGAACTAACATTAAAGATAGATCTCTCTGCATTAAAGCTTATAAATAGCTTTTAGGACCAAAGTGTATGAGATATAAATAGGTAATAAAAAATTCTATCTTAGTCAATAACCTCATTTCTATTTATTAATGATTCACTTCATAAAAGCAGTGTGCATTGCAAAATTTAAGAAAATTCATGTCCACAGAGCATTGGTTTAGGCAATGATAAGAAGCAGAGCGTACACACCCACAGTTCTGGGTAGATCAAATCAGTGTGCAATTTGTAGGGACCATCCCAACCTCTGGATATGAATGATATATCCCTGCCAGGGTATAATTATTTCCCACCCAATGGATATGTTAAATTTACATAAATATTTGATTGTTAGATAGGAATCTTAGTTTCGCTGAAACAAAATTAAAATTTGTATTTTTCTGGTATAGGAATTTGTGTGTCTTTATTTCTTCTGATCTTTATTGACTGATTAAAGGAACAAGTTGAAACACTTTCAAATCTGCTTTTTATCTCAATAAATGGTCTTCCATTACATTGCTTCAATGCAGAAAAGTTTCCGACAAAATGGATCAAGTCGAAACATTATACTGCCCTGGATAAACCAGAAAAACCACCAAACCAGCCGGAACAATATTCAGCTTGTCTCTTAACTGATTTACGTAAATCTCATGTTTTATTACATTTTGATTTCAGAACTTTTAGGACCAAAGAATGTTATTTTTTATAAATAACTAAACCAATAAGTATATTTTAAGAAATCATGATTAAAATAAATTAATAATATGTTAGGTCTATCCCTATGTAACATGTAAGTTTCTGTGTGTCTGTAAGTCAGTTTTCAGGGGAGGCATGATATACATATTTTAATTCTGGTAGTGAACCTATTAGCCCCCCCCCCCCGGTAAAATCACAAATCGCACACTGGACCAGATAAATGATCATTGCATTAGAAGGGAGGCTGTGACAGTTGAAACAGCCACAGCAATACACATCAGAGCCTCTATCTCACCAGACATGTTCACAGAGATCATAAATAATTATGTTTTTGACGCAATTATTCATTGAGTATTTGAAGGAGAAATATTAATTTAATCTAAAATTGCTACATTGAAGTGTATGTTATAAAAATGTTAAGAATCACATGACCACATTAATCCTATTTAAATAAACTAATAATTGCATGTTATCCATAAAATCCTTTGACTTTTGTTCAATTATCTATATTACCTAATTTTAAGTCCTTCATATTGTAACAGTCTGCATATAAAACATTTCTCTAGGAATCATTCTAATCATTTAGCTGTATTTATCTATATTTTTATTCATTTTATCTTTAACCATTATTTATTTAAAACATTCCTTTTTCATTTCCTAATTATTGATGTTCTGTTTATTTTTAAATTCTTTACAATTGTATCTGTTAAATCAGTTAAACAATTTAAATTTATTATGTTTTTGTCCAATAAGTATATTTTAATTACTTGTCCAATCAATTCACTGCTGTAAAAACTTATAAAAGACCGATGTTTCATTGAATAAAGATATATCAGTTCAATTCCAGAACTTGTCTAGCTGTCCCTTCAGTCTAATTGACACCCCCACAAACACCTGTTACAATATTAGGTCTTAAGATTTCAACTACAAATCTCTGAACACAGACAAAACTCCTTCTAAAATCCATTTGAAGTTATTGGAAACTAAAAGTAGGATGGTACTTTACCTAATTTATTTTTAAGGTTCACATTTGCTTTATTTTGTACTAACAAGTTGACAACTTCAGTGTGACCGTATCTTGCTGCTAACATAAGAGGAGTCCATCCAAACGCATTGGCTCTATCAAGAGCAGCTGCTTTCATTAGAAGCAAACAAACCAATTGGCCATGGCCATTGGCTGCTGCCACCTGTAATGGTGTTACCCCGTCTTCATCACAGCAATCTACATCACCACCTAAAAATAGCATTTTAAAAAACGGTTAGGAGGTTTTTTTTTACTTTATAAATAGCTTTGTTTTACTTCTGATAATATATTTACTACTCTGCAAGAAGATCAAGACATACAAAGAAGTAGCTGGATACATTTGGAAGATTAATTTTATTAAGAAAAATATACTTATTTGTTGGTAAAATGGAAGTGGAGGTATATTATCCGACAGTTTAGAACACTGAGCTTATTCCATCTTCAGGATGACACAAGACAAAACATATGATTCAGTACGGGGCTTCTCTTATTTTTTCACTTGGCATCCTGAAACTGTTGGGTAATATACTTCCTCTTCCATTTTACCAACAAGTGGGTGCGTTTTAACCTATTTTCTTTACTTTATTTCAATAACACACATTACTGAAACCTTCTCACTCATGGTTATCTTCTTTATATTTCATTTCCCAATTATCAAACAGTTATAAGTTATTTTTCTGAACTCATACATTATTCTGAATTCATACACTGCAATTGTGTTGGAAATGGGGAATTTATTTGAAAAGACAAAACCATCCTACAAAAAACAAGGTATGGATTTAAGGCACCAAAGTACAAAAATGATGAAAATATCTTTACTTTCTTCTCATTTTAAATGATACAATGAGAGTGGGATTAGAACATCCATCTACTGCATCAACACTACTCTCAGTACGCCACTCGATGCATGCTTTCTTTTTTATTACATTGTAATACTGATTTTTTTTAAATCAATATTCATATTATGGTGACTTAACAGTAAGAACTAATAACTCATTGGCATCAGGAAATTTATGACGGACTGTAAAATTATTAAATCAAAACAACAATGAATTGTTTCTGCATATATTGGTTATTAATATAAGAAATGCTTAGTCCATCATTGCTTTATTGTTACAGCGATAACAAGACTGTGAAGATATTATAGGAAAACTTCATTGATCTGATAAAATAACAATTAGATAACTCTCAACCAGCATTTTAATCATAATATTTCGTCTCTTGTAAGTGAAGAGACTTCTTCAGATGAATAATGATAGGAATAACAACACATCCTCTATCTTCAGGACACCTATTTACAATCGTAATTTGAAGGTCTTTCGAATTTTGTTTATATCATTTTATATTTTTTTCTGAACTGCACTTCAATCTAATAGAAAATTAAAATAAAATTAGCTTTTGTTGTTATTTATTATTTGTATGACAGGAACAAAATTTACCATCGTCCAAGTAAAACTGCGCTGAACGAAGATCACCTTGCTCGCATGCTTCTAATAAGCGATTAACGGGATCCATTCCATTTATATTGTTGTAATATCATGTTATTCTCAACACTAATGGATAGATACAGCCTTGCCAGTGTCCATTTTTCCGAATAAATTTATTGTCAAATATTCCCTCCATCCATACTCTTATGAATGTGTTAATCAATCATCACTCAAGTCATCGCACTAAGTGCTACTCGTTCGGAAACCGTTACTAACATAGCTTAGATTAATTTTCTTCAGGGTTGGAATTTAAGAAGGCTTATTATACATATGGAATTTTTATAATTATAGTATTGTTTTATTTCATTAGCAGTTTATCATTCCACCACTTAAATATTGCCAAATAGATAAACAGGAAGCTGATTTTTTTTTTCCCCCTTGCAAAAGAAGCATCAGGCCACATCTGTTTCCTGTTAATAAGTGTGTTCAAAAAACTAAAAGAGCTGTATGGGAGAAGTATGTGTTTATGCTGTTATGCATTTTTTTTATCATATCAGTGCATGGACTGCATTATTTGCTTACATTCGATAATTTTAATGTAAATTTCGTGCTGAAATTATTCGTTGTCCTGTCTGTATCTGTCCATATCCACCAAGTAACTCGATTCTCTCACGACCGATTTTTATGGAATTTGATATGTGGCAAGATTATTAAATTTATCAGTCAGTCACAAATGTCATTGAGGTTGCTTGAAAAAGAAAAAAAAACCAGGAAGCTTCTGCTCATTAAAAAATAACTTTTTTTAAAGCAGTAATTCCGCTCGATAGATTGGGCTAAGATTTGATACTTTGTAACAATAATCTCTTTGAATTTGCGTGTGGTTTGTTTTTATAAAAACCTCAGGATTTAAGATTTGTTTAATTTAATCAGTTTTTAGCAAACGGGGGAAAAATTCTAGAGTAAAGGGTTCCATGAGCAACAGGGCTAAGTTGAGATGGGGTGGTTAGTTCGATGCCCGCCCGCCTTTAGCCCCCGGGAAAGAAACCCGGTACCCATTCAACAGAGGGCTGGGTAGACCCTAGAACCCGTTTGGAGCAGAATGGAGCATGGAAAAAAATTCCCGCCCATCCACCCCCGCCGAGGCGGGGGATCGAACCCACCACTTCCAACCCGCAGCCTTGACCCACTCGGCTACTTTAACGACTTTAAAAAGCAAAGAAATCTATAGTAAGCAACAGTAAAATAGGCTTCCTGTTCGTTTAGGAAATTTCTTTTTTATATATAAATTTAAAACTAAGTTAAAATGTAACTTTTAAGCCAAAATAATAATAAATGGTAATCTGGAGAAATTCAAGAAAATTCATTTGTTTTCGCATCTGTTTAATGAAATACTCTTTTCTGCACAGAAATTGGCAATATTTTGCATCAACAAAAGATAGGAGGTATCATCAGTGGTGTAGTCATAAAAAAAAATAGTACCAGGTTCTTTCATGAAAGTTAAAAAAAGTTAAAGTACTCCTACTACAGGCCTTTGTAGGCCCTTGGGGATGCGGGAGGTAAGCTCTCAACGTTTCCTGACCAATGGGATTAAGTTGAGCAATCCGACCCCTTCCCTCCTTTCCTAGAAAGAAACTTGTATCCATTCTTCTGAAGGCTGGGTGGATCTTAGGACCTGTCTTAGGAGAATTCATCATGGAAAAATTCCCAACCTCTGCTGGGGTCGGGTTTTGAACCCAGCTCCTTCAGGCCTCAGTCAAATACTTTACCACTTGGCCCACTTCTTTTATTAAAAGGTTTTGTTATTATTATTTGTTATTATTATTAATATTATATTAAGGGAAAAGACCATTATTATTTTTTAAAGAAGTGAAAATAAAGAGACATGGTGCTCCCAGATTACAGAATATTAGTACCAATAGGCACAACTATACCCCTGGTACCACTCTTGAAAGTTCTCCTGTATTTCCTTTCTTCTTAAATTATGCAAAAGTGTGTTTCCTCATTATTCCAAAGTAAACATTTACAAATATTTTAGTGGCATTTAATTTTCAGGTGCCAGTAAATTACCTGAAATTTAAAGGTAATTAAGAATTTTTTCTTGTAAAACTAGGCCATCCCCCGTGTACATGTGCTTTTTTTCTATATCAAATAGAATTTTGTTAAGTAAGAATATTGTATTTAAAATATTGCAATGTTTCGGCAATTATAGTTCTAATGTCATTTTCGAATTACAAATAAACAGACGGATCGGAAATAAATAAACAATCCTGAGATTAAAAAAAAAAGGGTTGAATAAATTCATTATTGATGGGGGGATGGGGAAGTCAAAAAACAATATAAAGCGAGTTGTAGTCCCCGTGGCCTAATGGATAAGACGTCTGACTTTGGATCAGAAGGTTGCAGGTTTGATTTTTGTCGCAGACGTTTCATTGTAAAAATTATTTTCCATTCCCACAGGAAATTGCATCGGACAGACAGATAGAGAAATAAAAGATTTTAGTAATATAGATTACAAGAAAAAGTAACTATTAATTAAAACATATATTAAAACATTTATATGTATAAATTAAAAATGAAGTATAAAAGAAAAGTAAATAAGTTACAAAGGACATTTTTAGCCTCAATACTATCTTTGCTCAGCAAATTTTTAGCCAGTTCTGAAAAGCGCAAAATTTACTGTCAATGAATTATTTTTCATTTTTATCTGATATTTTATTTATTTCTTTACAGCTGAATTAATCATCTGTTAATAAATCGAGATTGAATCATTTGTTTTTGATTCAATCCCTGAATGAATTACAGCTACGAACATTTTCATGGCACACTTTTTGAGTCCAGGGGAACATCAAGACGAGATCTTAGAAACCCACAGGAGGTGTCAAAAGATCTTGTTTTCAAAAACTATAGAAACAATTTTGGTTTATTTTAAAATCAGGATTGTAGTCTGAGTATAGAGTCGATAGTTTTTTGGTGGAGTTGGAGTCAAGAGTCACATTTACTCAATTTTATCTATACTAATATTGTAAAGCTAAAGAGTTTGTATGTTTGAACGTGCTCAGGAACTACCAGTCCGATTTGAAAATTCTTTTTGCGTTAGATAACCCATTTATTGAGGAAGGTTATAGGCTATATAACATCACGCTATGACCAATAGGAGCAGAGCAGTAAACATAAACATCAACCAATCTGGCAGTCGGGTGCGGCGGCGGCGCGCTGGGTCGGGGCGGGTTGGCCGCACGACGAGAACCGAACATTACCAAGAAAGGCCGAAATGTGCATAATCTATTTTAAAAACGACCGTAATCTATTTCATTATTTCTATTTTTTATTATTTTATTATTTCTTAGTACATAGCCATCAAACTGAAGACGCTTTCTGTCAAGTCGGTTTATTTTTAGTGATTGGTCGTGTTATGTTTCCATATAATTTCCAGATGGTATTTATAGTTAATGAGATGCACTTAGTTATGTACTCATAATGTGCATGAAGCAGATATGTATAATCACAACTTAATGTGGGTGAAACTGCAGGGCACAGTTAGTTAAAATACAAAAGTCTGAGTCGAAAAAAAAATATAAAAATTTTAGGCTACTTAACATTGCAATGGCTATGAAGAGTCGTAAAATCAGCAGGGTTTTTTTTTTTTTTTTTTTTTGCAGTGTCAAGAGTAAAAAAAGAGTTTTTGCCCTGTTTAAAACTGAATGATGTCCTATTGTGTTGAAGGGAAAAATCAGTGAAACCAAGAAGGCTTGGCATAAGATCCCCATAGAATTTCCACACAACTGTGGACAATTTTTCAGATTTTTACAAAATTATTATCCCATTTTTGTAGTATTTTGTGAATTTATAATAAGAGAACAGAATTTAATGGTGCACTTACTCAAAAGGTGATACTGTCCTTTGTCCCTACTGTTTTGAATAGATGCATCATTAATTTATTAGTCTCACCAACGTTGATTACGCTTGCATTAACTGATTTTTAATATCTTCTCACTGCCCTTGGATGTCAACTACTTTTCAAGATAAAGCTTTTTGTCTTCAGGATACTAGAATCTCATTGTTACTTTGCTACTGTCTCGTCAAGAATGCATGAAAAGCAATTGTTCTCTCTATAACTCGAGGGAAGAATGTCTCATACCTTAATAGAGTGGATAAGACATTGAATTTCCTGGACTAAGTTCAGTATCACAGTTTGATTAGGCTCTCAATCCTTATCCAAAAGTCCATTGGGAATTCTCGTCATTCTCGATTCAAGATTTAAATACAGTAAAACCCCGATTATCCGAGTTTCCGCTTTAACCAAGCTATCAAATATTTCTAGGATTTTTTTTTTTTTTTTTGGTTCTACTTTTTCCATTTTGAAAACTAACGAAAAAAAATTCTGAACTTGATCTCATCAATTGACGAAGAGGATAAACGTGACTGGATAAATGCTGACGAACAACAAGACATCACAGATGAAATGATCGTCAATAAGGAAAATGAATCTAGCGATAATGATGAAGACAGTGACAATGAAAATCTCCCAAACAGATGGAGTAAAAGCTATCGAAAGTGCTATTGAATATATAGAACAAGAAGAAGAAGCGACACCAGCAATCCTATTATCCTTAAAAAAATAGCGAAACATTGCTGCAGATAAATGCCAAAGTAACGTAAAACAAAAAACAATTATGGACTTTTTTATGTAAAAGAACTCTTTAATTATCGTAACAATATGAATTGCATGTGGTGTATCTGTATAACTATTGTATTTGTTTAAATATACATTTAAACCTACAATTTTAAATTGTAGGTTATTTATTTTATTTACAATTTTCGCTTTAACCGAGTTTTTCGGTTATCCGAATTAGTCTTGGTCCACATTAACTCGGATAATCGGGACTCTACTGTATTCTAATTTTCTTTTTCCTGTTGGTGCTTTCCTCACTTGCTGTGGTCCATTGATCCTGTCTACTTTTCTCAGAGTATCAAAAATAAAATTGCTTTCCTTAAAATCTTTGTGATGATTTTAAATTAAGCTTATACGACAACAATACCTGGACATATTTAGGAGTATAGATTTTTATATCCATTAATTCAGTCACTTGGTTTTTGTCACTATTTCAAGTTTCTTTGAAAATGAAAAAAAAAACAATTTTGAAGTTATAAAAATAACTTCAAGAAGACGCCATTGAAGTATTTCAGACTGTAGTATACTTTTTAAGACATCTATGAGTACACGTAATCTTAGATTCCTATCGATTTACCAGATAAAGCAGTGACGTGACTATTTCATCTCGTCCCCTATTCCTTTAATTTTAATTTCCGAAGTAAATTTTTCTGACAAAAATTTAATCTCAGAATACTAATTTTCAAAAAGATATGTTGACTGCATCAGAAGTTATTGATGGGGGATCTATAAGCACCAAAGCCACAGGCCAATGGATATTTATTGGAGAGAAAGGACAAGAGGGGCCTAACTCTCAAAATTGCTGGAGATTTACTGCTGTCTAAAGACCTTTTTTATTTTCCCACTTTTTTTTTTGGTTGGATGGTAGTTTGAAGGGTAGAGATTAAAATTTTGGTGGATATTGGTTTTGGTTGCGTAGTTGGCCTCTGAAATGCCTGTCCTATAATAAATTCTTATATGCTCATGACAATCTGGTTCATCAGTCTATCTATCTTCAGGAATATAGGTGAAAACAGCAACTCAGAGGTAATGTGTGTTATTTGTTTTAGCTATTATTTCTTTGTTTAGATTCAAATAGGAAAATAATATTATTGAGTTCAGTTTTCTGCTATTCCGAGTTTCTCATTTCTGTTTATTTTTTTCTATTTATTTTAATGTTACTAAGTTCTGCAAATAATTATGGGATAAAATGCAGTACCATGTTTTTATTAATGTAATTTATAATAATAATTAGTAAGTAACCTTATTCATTTTTTCTTGAAATAAATTGTTATCCATATTTACCTCCCATGTATGTTCTTTTTATATTTGTATCTTGTATTGTTATATGATCTTCCGTCAATAATAATAAAAAATGTTTTTGTAATTATTTTTATCATACTTCCTTACCATTTGACCTTTTGTTGGTCCCATTCACATTGAATAATCAGAATTCAATAATATAAACTGGCAAAGAAACCCATATTAATTAAAATATAGAAGATACATAAAAACAAGTTTATTATAAAACATTTAATTATCTACAGAACAACATGTTACGCAGCTATTTTGACTTTGACTTTTGATACTTTGACTTGATAATGCAGTAAAATAGCTGTTGTTCTATAGCTAATTAAATATTTTATAATAAACCCGTTTTTATGTATCTTCTATATTTTAATTCGATGATATGTTAAAATTATGAATTCAGTTCAAAAATAATAATAAGACAAGATTTAATTTGTTATATTTAAAGAAATGATTAACAGTTTATTGAATATTAACAAATGATTTTTTTTTAATATACCATACAATATACAAGGTGTATAAAATGCATTAAACTTATTAAGCAAAAATTATTCTAAAGACATTTATGGCACTGGAAATTTATTTACAGTTATTGCTTTATGAAAGGATGTTCCATGCAAGGTGTAAATGATGTCCATTGTCAGGTACAAATCCATCATCAAGGCACTTAGATTTGTGATCAGTCCTTTGTTATAAGTACATAAATGATAACATAAACAGCAAACACAAGAATTATCATTGATCCCACCATAACAGAAACGTCCTACAAAAAAACAAAATAAGTCATGTTAGTAGAAATAAAAGGCCTATAAAAGGAAATAAAGACAGACTTTAGACTCTTTTTTAAGTGTAGAATTAGTCTTGATGTACAATTTGAGATAAGCTTAAGCTACAGTGAAATATACAGTAATCAGAAAGAAAAAAAAGTGTTATTTTTAAAATTTGACTATATTTAGTAAAACTTCAATGTAATGACTACCAACTATTGATGTAAAGTTGTGATTCCTATTTTTATTTTTATAAATAAAATGAATGTTTTAAGTTGACCAAAATAGTGTAGAAAACAATACTGAATTTGATGTGTATAGGAGCATCATGGACAAAAAACAGGGAGGGGAGAATTGAGAGGTGGCTCCCCACCAAAAAATTTATGTAGTATAATGAGTGATGTAGCTTTTTTTGTGTGATCGGATCACTTGAACAAGGCATTTCGGATCTTCACCTCTTCTCAAAAGTATAGAAAAGTTCAAAGACACTGTATATCTGTAATCTTTCTTTCTTTTTTTGGTTAGGTGATTAGATATGAACTTGATCCTAGCCCACCCCAAAATAAAATGCAGTGAAAAGCACTTGTTTTTAGTCGAAGCCCTTGCTATAGTGATAGATTTATTTCTTCAAAGTACAGGTATTTGCTAAAGCAATTAAGATTGTGTCCAATAAACTGAAAACAAACATGCTAATCAGAAAGACTGCCATATTATATTCTGGGGAACAACTAAAGAAGATTGGCAGTTGAAGAGAATGTTTTGAGACACTACAGGAACAGCAGGTTCACCGAAATCAAAAATCTTTGCTTGAAGATCATAATCTTGGATTTCTGAAACAGAAAATAAAACTATTTTGTGATTATAAACTGAATCCCTATTTTGTAAGCTAATCTTTTATATAATTAAATTTCTGTACTTTTATTGTAAGATATTAGATCTTATGATCATTGGAATTCTTAGAAGTGAACCCCTGTGTGATCCAATTTTTAAAAGGATTCATGGCTGCAGATTCAAATACTATTTACATGCTGTAGAAATGAAAATCACAAATGAGGTTGTTTGTTTGTTTGCTTTTGTGATGGGCACTATTATACAGAATCTTTATAAATCTATGAAAGGAACTTTTAAGTTTCCAATGATGTCTTTCTTGAGGAGACAATGTTGATTTACTTTAAGTAAATAATTTTGAATCTTCAGAGCAGCTTATAACAATAAAAAACTAATTTTCTAAAAACATCTCGTTTATACCTTTCTCCCCAGCCAAATTCAGAAGAAATTGAAGGGCCTTTGTTTGTATATATCCAAGATTCAAATAACAATTCGGAAATTCAGAAAATTAGAAACAATGTTGAATTGCCAGCACACTTTTGAAACATAACATTTGAACTTTGAGAAATGTTGATCTTTGAAATCTTATATCCTGCAATTATCATTGTACTTTGGGTAATTTTACTCAATGAAACATTTCAGAGTTCCAATGAAAATATCCCACAGTTCAATTATGGACATGATGCTATCTAACTTCATGATCTAACTAAGATCTCCAAGTTATCAATCTAGTAACTTCCTATCTATAAAGAATCAAAGGATTAAATTGGACCTTTATTTATGTAAAAGTGATGAATGTCAACAAACAAAAAGGAATCATAACCCTGATAAAGAAGATTTTGCTTATCATTATTTCTTGATGAATTCTTATAGATTTTGACGCATTGAACAGGTATCAGGGACTGATTTTGTCGTAATGTCAATATGTTGGGAGATGTCAGCTTGCTTTATGTTTCTCCTAGTATTTGTTTAGCCTAGAATCACATGTATGTATTTACTGCGACATACACTAAATGGCAGCACAGTTCTTGTGTGTAAACACCTGCTTTTTCTCAGGAAGGCTTGTTCTATTATGTATATGGATATTATATTGATCCAAAGCAAGTTAAAGCACATCACTGTGCCTGGAACAAAGTTTTGAAGGCATACAAATCTTATTTTGGATTGGCCATTGGTGACCTTGACAAGGCGGATGACACTAGAACATTGGCTGCATGGTAGCAGGAAAAACAGATCATTTGCCATTGTCGAATTTGGGGGAACCTGCAAACCACCATGACGACAATTAGTTTTGTATGGTGAACTTGAAAAATTTCGAGAAGGCAAAGAACAGACATCAGCTACAGTATCCTGACTACCATCCTCCAGAGCACATGTCTAGCACAGCAAAGCTCTGCCTTTTCCTTCGCCTTCAGTCCAAACGATGATTATCGAAGAATTAAATGGCACAGATAGTTCAGATGACTTTTCTTGAGAGGGATAAAAATTAACCTCATTCACTGAATCAGAATGAGCTACATGACCTTATTAGAGACCGATAATTACCAATAAGTCTGAACTTGAAGGAGTGGATCGTTCTACTTCCTGTAAAATATTGAAGTACCGAAGCAGATACAAGTGGTTTGCCTATTATTTTACTTCGGAAGATTCATTGTGCTACTGTTTCACATAAGTGTTTAATGCTATTGGCTTTCCATATGAACCAATGGCACCTGTTCATGGATAGTTCCAAAAGTAGCCTGAAGGGTGTTCTTTTACACAACAGAAACCAGCATCCTTCAATTCCAGTCGCATTCCCCATCTGAAGGAGAGTTACAAAAGTGTGAAGTTGATGTTTGAAAAAAATCCAGTATGAAAGTCACTGGTGGGTATATATGGTAATTTCAAAATGCTTGGGTTTTTTTCCTTGCCTTTCAAAGTGGATACACAAAATACTCATGCTTTCTGTGTCTCTGACATTGTCTTGTTGAGCAAGCGAAAATACTGAATTAATGAGAGTTCTGTTAAATTTTGTTTTGTCTGTCATAAAGAGTGTATCAATTTTGCAACTCGTGTAAGTACTGATAGTACATTGCTACTATGATTTCACTATTAATGTGTCCACAAATGCATGTATTTGTGTTCAGTATAGAGATTTAAGTAACATTTAAAGGCTGTACTATGTTGGGAAATGAATTACATTTACTGTTTTAATAAAATATAAATTGCTTATATCTTCTGAACCCGTTGACACTATGGCAAAGCTGTTGCCATGTTTGTAATCACTGGGACAGAGTTATTAATAAGCCAAGGAAAAATCAACAAAAGCAGAAAATTGATAAAAATTAGGTATGTTGCTGCTCTAGCTATTTCAGAAACTGAAATTTAAAATTAGTATAATGTTTGTCTAAAAATATAACATTCTTCCAAAATAGCTTCACTTGTTATAAATAACTTCAGTACAACTTGTTTGATAAGATTTTTAGAATATTAATTTTCTTCAAAGTGTTAGTTCTCTCAAGGCTTTCTCTTACCTCCGCGTCATTCACTGGCCATCAACAATACATATACGTACCAACAATTCAGCTTGCAAGACAAAAGATGCAATTTTTTTTAAAGATCAAAACCCTATTTAGAGGACATAATTTTGACCTTTAAATTTTATGAAATTGTTAGAGCATAATAAACAAAGAAACTAACACGAAATCCTACATATGACTTGAGAGTTCTCATGTTTTTTCATTTGGCTCATTTTAAAGTTTTATGAGACAAGAATAGAAATTAAAATTTTTATCATAACTGAACTCAAAATTTAGTTTATAAATTTGATATTTTGCACCATTAAATGCAATTAATCCATTCGTGGAACTCATAATTTATTTTGATAATCAAAACTAGATTTTCACAATATTTTTAACAAAATCAATGAACACAAACCAAATCTCCTGAATTTTCTTCACATTCTAACATATGAAAGTCTCCTAGCACAGTAGTTCGAATACCACAATTACATTTTTCCTTTGATATCTGGCTCTGATAATTTGATCAACAGAAATCTGCTGTCCTATAAATAACTTCTAGGTTGACTGACAGAAAGGTTTAAGGATGCCTTCAATCTATAATAATAGGATAATATTCAGATATTTAAAACAAACAATACCATTCACCAATACAGTGAAACCTAGATTTTTGTCCAGAAGATGAAGTTCCTGCCAGAGATCTATTTATCCGTGCTACATCAAAAAGTTAACAATATCCACATCTGAAAATTTCTTCAGCTTAGGATTTGAAAAGAACATGGAGAGAAATAAAGGAATCACCACAAACTTTAAACAATATTAAATGCACTGGTTATTTGATCATTATAAATAAAATAAGAGTTCTAAATATAATTTCTTAAGATGTAAAAGAAATTAACAAAATATCTTTTAACAATTGTAATAATAACCTTGTAAGTATACATGACAGCATTCTTTGCATCTGCTTTCTTTTTGGTTTCCTTGAGATCATGCTTACTCTTCTTATAGTCTTGTTTTCCTGAAGAAAATAAAAGGGAAACCAACGTGGTATGTATTTATTTTTTTTTAAGATAAAAAGCGGGGAAAAAAATCTATTGAGTGCGATTACATTTAAAAGATATGTTTCAAACTTCTACTTTGAAAAGAATAATTATTTCGTGAAAAAACATTATTGTTTGAAACTATATAATACAAAAAAAAAAAAAGCAAGTTGTAAATAACCTCCAACTGTACCTATTTGTTTTCTATATCGGTCGATGGAAAGTTGAAAATTTCCTTCTTTCTTCCCCATGTTTAAAAATTATCAAGGAATTGTTTTCATACTATTTAAGACTTCTTAATTAATGCAAAACATGCCACGCAAATCATTTCACAGGCATCTGCAGCAAAACGCTAAACTGGGAGGAAGATTCAGAACAACTCCTACATCATATTTCTCGTTGAAATCGTGATTTTCTTATAACTTTTAAAATCCTGATGGCTTTCTTGTCTTTATTCCAAATCGGCAATACTGATTAGTTCAGAAACCCTCTAATTAAAATCCAGATATCTGAAAATGCATATATTGCGAAATATATTTATAAATGGAATAAATTTGAGAGACAACTACGTGGCTGTGGTCTTGAATATCAGTGTCAAAGTTCATTAAATATATAAATTCATTTAAACAACACTTAGGAAATTATCTCAGGTTCCACTTGATATTTAAAAAAAGTTGCTTTACTAATATTTAAATCGACTTTTAAAATTTGTTTGATATTATTATTTATTGCGATGCGTCATCCAATCCGTACAAGGGATGATCTTGAATTTGGTCAGCAAAGAAAATCATAAAGAACACGGAATAAAGTGAAGATTGCCCTTTTTTGTGTGTGTTTTTTTTAATATTAAGCATTCAAAAGCAGCGTGTAATATCGTTTTAATGCTGCAAAACTTATCTATACTTATTTTTACATTTATTAATAAACATTATTTCATTTTAGGAAAATGATATTTGTTTAACTTCTCTAGGCCCGCCCCCTTCTTTACAGAGACAAAACAAAAGGGAAACCGAAGTAGTTCTTCATATATTAAGAAGTTTATTGAAAACTCCAAATACAAAAATCGTTAATCAGCAAGATAAAGGCAATAAAGATAACCTGAATGCTAAGCTCAAAAGGTTAACTTTCGAGATTTGTTTGGGATTTAATTTATACAGATCTCGCGCTCTCTATGGTGATATATGACCTCATCTTTCAAAATGGAAGCGATTATGATTTCTTTGAGATCCACCAGAGGGCGAAAGAAGATCAATTTTTAGCTTATTTTATTATTTTATTATTTTATTTTTTATAAAAATTGTTAAATATTACTTTTAAAAAACAAAACAAAACGTAATTTTTAATGCGAAAAATTTATAAAAAAAGAAATTGAAATGATTTTCTTGGGAAAATCATTCTTGTATATATTTATTTTCTTTTATCAATCCTAATCTTATTTCCAAATGTAGGACAATAGGAGAAAAGTCTCTAAAACAAAGAACAATTGAATGAATAAATTAGATATATCGCTTATCCAGAAATTAATAGGGATAGGTAGAATCAAGTGATGAGGGTTATTTAAATCCTAAATTTAATTGTTATTTAAATTGATAATACGTTCCAAAATTTATGAGAATAAAATTGCATGGTGTAATATCTAACCTAATATCTTAACAAGGAATACTTTGTAAAGGAAATAAATAAATAAATAAATAAATAAATAAATAAATAAATGCTGTTTATAGTAGCTATAGCTGCGTTAAAAATATTTATTTAAGAACGTATTTATTAAGATGCTATTAAGAAGATGCTAATAGCTCTTAAAATAATCACATGTTACATTTTTTTATTCACAAATTCAGTAGCTTTTTTAAATAATCAATTTATTGTATTCCAAAAGAAGGTCTGATTCCACCCAACTATTCGTCTGTGTCCTTGCCAGTAAAGTTCATAAATGAGATACTGTATATAAAATAAAACAGATGTTAATATTACTCAATCTGTTTCTGGTCTTCAATGTTTAGATTACTAATTATATGAGACATGGACGATATAGGCTCCGATATGACCAATCGGAACTTAGAGTAGATCGGTGGCCAAACCGACGCTCGCCCGAAATTTCTGTACGATATTCTCAGATCTTAAAATAGTAGTGCTTCTTTTAAACATAGACATTAAACTTATCATTTCTTTAATTCTGCTTTTAAATCAAAATGACAAGTCTTGGTAACTTCAAAAACAAAACTTATTTCACGAAGAGAAATACAAGATAGGAACATTTTGATTATATGACGTATATTATTAAAATAGCAGTACAGAGTTCCTTTTGTAATCTTGCTAAGTACTAAGTGAAAAATTATAATGATATCATCTTATACCAAAAAAGAATATAAATTATTATTATTATTATTATTAAGTAAAAGTTTCAAACCATGGGTTTCCCCAGCAAAGACAATATGGCGGGTCAAGTATCACAGCACATATTGCCAAATGTAAAAAAAAAAAGTGTGGAAGAATGATTAGGGATGTGTGGTTGTGTCCATAAATTTTCTAACTATGCGTATTGTGTTGAGTATCACAGCCTTCTGGAGTTGTGGTTAAGTGTTTTTATGAAGTCCTAGAGTGCTGCGGCTGTGGTGCAGTGTGTGAGGCACCAGACCTGTGGCAGACAGAACGATGGATACAACACGTACTCGGTCCTGCTTCCACTGCTTCTGGAGCTCGTGTGCTAGATCGGTGTATTTACTGATCTTGTCTGCGTGAGTTTTCTGCATGTTCTTGCTGATAGGCACTGCAATATCAATGAGGTAGGTCTATTTGTTGACCTTATCAACAAGTGCTACTATTATGTTGTGGTTTGTTTTGTTTTTTTTTCAGTCGTTAACGATGGATTCCAATGATCAGTGTTTCATGCTTATCACAATTCTCCAGCCAAGGCTTCTCGATCGTTAGCGACTCATTGGGATTAATGGAGAAAGAAAAATAAGGAAAAGTACAATATAAATTACTACTGTTTTTCATGTAAGAAAACATAATACAAAATATTTAACTTCAAAGCTTTTATCCACAGCTTGGATTCTTCTTGATTTTCAAAGATATATGATACAGTATCAATAAAATAAATATGAGTCTGTATATATATATATATATATAAATACATGCCTGTGTCTTTAAAAAAAAAAAAAAAAGAGACATATCAAAAAAGGAAAAAAAAAAAAAGAAAAAAAAAACAAGATTTTTAGGGATTTTTTTAGTTTGGTTTTTTTTTTTTATATATATTTATACATAATTTCTGTTTTAAAATAAACATTTTTAATTGCGTATAGATTATTTATATAATATTCCAGTATTTTTATTATATAAAATTAGAATGTATTTATATTTAATTCGTAAGTTTCAATAACGTCATGTTTTATTGTTTGAATTTTCGTTTTTTTCGAAGTAAGTTTCTCCCAGTAGCTTTAGCTTCGTATTTTCAAGAAGTGCGTTTCTCCTTTTAGTTTCAGCTCTGAGAAGCCGCATGGTTTTAATAAAATTTCAAGATGGCGACTTTCACTGAAGTATTAACGTTATGCAGTCTGGCGAAGAAAGAAATTGTTGTTGGTGTATCAAGAGGCTCTCAATCTCAAGAAGTGGTCGTAACATCGAGCAGGAGTATAGCAGTATATGATACTGATCAACAGAGACTTTTAAATTCATGGAACACGAAGAGTAATAGCAATTTTACTTGCCCAGCCGTATTTGATTCTTCTTCGCAGCAGTTTTTGGTCATTCAGGATAAGAGGACCTTACTTAAATGGTCATCAGAAGAATTAAACATTGATAAAACTTCGAAAGTAACATTGAACTTCCCTGTATATAGCATCATCAGTGAAAATGGCTGCAAACCTTACTTAATTTTCACTTCAGGTAAAATTGAAATGTTACATAATTTACATCAAAATAAAGAAGACGAGAAAAAGGAACTTTTATCTGAAGACGAATCTATCAAAGATGTTGCCGTGTTCTGTGACCAACAAGATATCACAGTTGCACTTCTAACTCAGAATTCGAAGACGGATGTGTGGAAGTTCTTCGTTATACCTTTGTCAAGTGGTAAAGAAGCCAGCTGGCAAATAATCCATGATAATTGCCGTTTGAAAGACTACTGTATTTTGAAAATGGACAGTTCACTTGGATTAATAACGAATTGGTCTGATTTAACTTGCTATTTGCAAGTATTTAAGCCAAATGCGACCGATTCATCAGATTTGAAACAACAGAAGCTGGACATTGTAAAATCTAGTAAGTCTAAAAGTGTCATAGCTGCTTTAGAGAATAATCACGTTGCAATCGTTAGCACCTCAGTTAATAAAGAAACAAACGCAAAAGAAGTTAATTGCTGTATTTGGGATGTTAAATTTGGAGTTCAGAAAGCTTCAATAACTTTACCAACTAGTGCCATACATCATATGTGGGAAGTGCAGAACTGTCTGTTTTTCGTTGCTTCTGAAAAGCTATTTATGTTGCCCTATCAGATAACTTCATCTTCATTGTGTTCAGTTCTGGGAAGTCAGAATGAAAAAGGAAATAAGTGCAGTATCTGGTTATCCAATTGGGAAACTGTAGCTTGTAACAGCGTTGATCATTCTGCGAAAGCATTTTGTCTGTTCTCAAAAGAGTTACAGTTCACTATTAAGAAATTGTTGCAGGAAGGTCAGACGGAATCAGTAATATGCAAATCCATAATCTCTGAGATCTTGAAACACAGGAACTTAGATGAACTGCTAATTGCCGTTGATTATTTTGAAGATATCCCCGAGTCCATATTGGTGGCATCGCTTCAGTATCTATTTGGCAAAGATGGTTTTATCCTAAATAATAATTTTGAGGAAAGTGAATCCAAAAAGAGGTTGAACCTTATTAATAACATACTCAGCAGGCCATTTAACGTTGTGTTTTTGCAGAATCATTTAAAGAAGCTGCCTTTCTCTGATGTCAAACTCTTCTTTATGTATTTGGATACCTGTTTGAAATCGTCCAAGTCAAGTGACAGTTCTTTAAGTACTGAAAAGATAGTGGACTGGATGTGTGCTGTACTGGATTCCCATTTTCACAGCCTTATTTTAATGAACGATGAGGACATAATCACATTTTTAGTTGAATTAAATTCCACAGTGAAAATCCACTTACAGTTTCTGGAGGAACTTGAAATACTGGAAAGCTTGTTGAATCAGATTAAAGCAAAAAAGACTTTGCCAACAAATGACAATAATTTACTGTACTCTGTAGAAGAACTTCACATTTCGTAATTTTATTTTAATGTTTTAATTCAGTGTACGTTAATTAAGCCTTTCAAAATTAAATACCTCAGTCATGAAGTTACACTTTGAAAATGAATTCATCAATTTTAGTTTGTGAAAGAACTTAAAAATCTATTATATCTGGAATGGATGGAGGGGAGGGAAGAAGGGAATTTGATAACACCCTCTTTTTGAGTTAATTCAATACAGGGACCACTGATATTTCAGATTCATCAATTTTAGAAAGCAATGTACAGAGTGTAAGGAAAGTTTTAAATATATTTTCATTTAGAAAATGTTATGTTGGTTTTTGTTATTTGTCAGATTTATATTCAGTAATCAATACGTCATTATTCTAATTAATGAAATAGTGAATTAAATGCATTTCGTGTGGGATTAATTATTTGAATATTGGAAATAACATTGTGCCATATTGTATGGTTCAACAAACAAGGCATTTTCAGTTCATTTCTATATAACATAATAGCATTGTCAGAGTTACTGGGAGATATCACACTTTGCCATTCTGCTTCAGAAAATAGTCCTTAAGTAAGCAATTAATTTTACATAATTGCTCTAATAATAATAATTTTAGATTGTGAATTGGAAATATACATTATGCTTAGAACGTCTTATATTTAATATCAAATAATGATCTCGAACCTTTTGAGAGACATATACTGCAAAAACCAAAATTCAAAAATGTTAGTACCACCAATTAATATGTATAAACCTATTAAAACGTAATAATTAACCTGTAGATCTGAACATTTTTGTGTTTTTATTTTTCATAAATTGAAAAGGTCATCCACATGTTATTCGTAGTAAATCGTCTTTCAAATATCTCCACTGGTTGAAAACCCCCAATTTAGAATATGCTACGAAGCTATGCCTGTTACCTGACAGCACTAAAATCATTTAAAACCATTATCTGATACTATTTTAAATAAAAGATACTGTTATAAGAATTACTTATATATTTTTTATTTCATTACATAGTTATTAGTTACATGATAGTATTTATTCAAAATAAGTGTTAAGGACTTTTTTTCTGATTTGCAATAAGCTACCTATAACTGGCAGTGTTATTAGAATAACTTGAGTCCACGTTATCAATGTAGTGCAGGGTAACGAGATTAGTTCACTTATGGAAACTAATCTTATATGTTAATGATTTTTGTTAGATTTGAGTGAAGAATACTTCAGCAGACTTAGAAAGTTAGATGTAAAGTAAAAGTTTGTGGTAAAAACAACATTTAAATCCATTGTTTACTTGTTTTAATTTTTTTTTTTATTTTATTTATAGAAGCTTTGTTTTGTTTTAATTTTTAAATGATGTGTAACACATCACCTTTTTAAAGATAGGTATCAAACCACGGCACTTAGCTAAAGTTAGGATTCGCACCTTGAGTTGTCATCGGGAAGAGACTGGGACGGACCGTTTCGTCCTCATTAGGACTCCTCAGCCAGCCAAACTCCCCTGATGACAACTCAGAAGGCGCGCAAGGTGTTAGTATCCCGCTTCTCGCACCCGAGAATGGAGCTTCATTCCAATTGTAGATAACTAATTTTCTAGCTGCCAAGTTTGAGTCTTTTCACTTCTCTGAATCGGATACAGAATAAGGATACCCTGTACAAGGCCACGGACAAAACAGTACAGGATTTGAGGAAAGAATGAAAAATATCTCTCCAGGTGATTTCAGACTTGAGATAAGGAAGCATTTTTCTTACAAAAAAAACACATCAGAATTGAACCCAAGCCTCTCAATTTCACCAATGAATTCTATTTCTTGAAGTGGTAAACAGAAATTGAAACTAATTAATTAATTATTAATAGTAAGATTTATTAACTCATGATAATAGATGAATACAAACAATAATTGTAGTTAATTTATTTATTTTCATGTTGGATAGGAGAGAAATTGTGTTATTAAAATAAATAAATCATTAAAGAAAATGGCATTAAAAAGATTTAGATAATGTTGGATTCTTATTAGAGATGTCAATATTGTATTTAAAGATTGTTTAGAATTAAGTCCTTAAGAAATACAAATACTATTCATTTCTCATTTTGTAACAATGTTTAGTAGAAAATCAAAGGAAAGGACTTTTTTTTTGGGGGGGGGGGTATTAAGGAGTTAGTGATAATGAACTATATTTTGCTAAATTTTGTCTTTGGTCTCTGCTTTGAAGAAACTGCTTTTTTCTTGCAGTAACTCCTATCAGTAATCTTTGCATTTTGACATAAACTGAAATGCATAGGAAATAATCGCTGCTACTCAAAGTCCTGACTTTTTTCTGCTTTACTTCCTGATTGGTGTTAATTTCGAATCCTGGATATAATTTTTTAAAAAGAACCGATAAGATGGTGCTTAGTTGACAAAACAAAATAGTAAACATTACTTTTTCTGATTTTGAAATAAAATTTTGAATAGTATCTATGATGCCTTTTGAGGCTTCTGATACAAGTGTTAGAAGTCTTATAATCCCGGTTTTGTCTGTCCGTCTGTGGACAGGTATCATTAGCAACCATCGTAATAATCGAAACAATTGCGCTTTTTGCATTCGCAGCAATCATATTTATAATAATAATGAAATTAAAGCAATAATTCAACATAAATTAAACAAAATGACAAAATGAACAAGTCTGGAATAACTAGGGAACATTATCGCAGTTTAAGGGTAGATATGGAAGAATGAAATTTTCAGGTGTTATGGTTTAACTTTGATTTAGCATTATTATATTTTCTTATACATATCAGAAGCCATTGCTAAGCATTGAGATTGGTTTACTAACCGCTATCCCTACCTTGTTTTATTTACATTTCAAAATTGGGAGATATTTGTGCTGAACCCTGTATGCCTTGCGTAAGCTGTAAACTTGCAAATTCTGGAATTTTCTGTCCCTAGATTAGCAAGGAAGGTATGTTTTGTTTTTCCTCTTTCTTATTTGATTAGTTAAATTGTCAGATAAGTGACATCATTTGGGTTGGCAGGTTGGTTATTAATATCTGAGACTCATGCATCCACTTACTTATTTGATTTTTGCCTTCAGTCATTTTGTTCATGGCATTTTGTTGTTTTTTTAACCTCATAATGGTTATTAAACCATCAACTAAACTGTTTCATGTATGGAGGATAAGTCACCAATAGGAGGTAGGTAGGCTCTCTATTCTTGGGATCCTTTTAAGATAAGATGAAGACTTGGTATTTTCACTGGAACATTTGAGTTTTGATTTGTTTTAGAACACATTTCCCATACAGAATTACATGAAACAACTGTTATGCATTCATACAATGATTGGTGTTTCATATGGCTTTTGTTTTACACCTATTATGGTGCTAATGGTTTATTGTGTTTCCATTACGGCTGAATTTGACCTTTGCAAATCTATTGAATAGATTATCATGACACTTTCAGTCCATTATTCAAGGGTTCTATAGCATTTAAGTGAATTTGAAAAGATCAAAAAGTTGGGCAAATGAGTCTCTCATGAATTAAGTGGCAAAAACAAAACATTTTATATGAAATTGCAAATATACTGCTTTTATGGCATGATAATGAACCTACATTGTTATAAAAAATTTAACTGGTAAAATTTATGTGAGGTGTTTATTCATTGAAAGTGGAAACCTTATGATTCATAATTGACTGTAGTCTGACAGAAATTGGCTGAAAAACAGTTATCTTTGCTCAACAGAAACGGAGATCTTTTCTATGACAAAATTGGGCCAAATGTTGACTTATCAAAAATCTCAGCAAATTGAATTTTCTAAAATTCCTCATCCTTCATATTCTCCTGACTTCTCTCCTACAGATTTTCACCTATTTAAGCTACTTAGTCATTTTCTGTGATGAGAACTTCTCCAATTGCATTGCCACCAAGTTAACCATCCAAGAATTTATACATTGTAGAAGTTGTCAGTTTTTTTAAAAATTTATATTAAAAACTTATTTTTATATGGAACAAAGCTTATTGAAATCAGTGGTGACTGTATGTACTTTGTCTTGTTTAATTTTGTTTTTAATTTATTTGAAAATACGACAAGTCTTCTGCACTAACCTAATACAGTAAAACCCCGTTATTACGCTCGTCAAGGGACCATGACCTACAAGCGGGATAGCGCTATAGAGGGGAAATGATTTATTAGATGGGGAAACATTTAAGACACCATTTTACAGGAAAGATACTTGATTCTGAAATATATATAGTGCAAATGTGAGCTTATTTCCTATTAAAAAATTCTTTGATTGTGGTTTGCCGTGTGCGTGCACTACTGTTATGAATTATGACATTTTCAATGCGGTTCAAGTAACTATTAACATCAATTGATACACCACTAGGAGCAACACTAATATATTTTCGGAGCAGATTTAGTGCACTGCCCGCTATTTCACGCGCCTTTTCTTGAATGATTGGGTCACTTAATGGCACTGATGAATCCATTCAATTAGAATTTCCTCAGCATCTTCATATTTTCCACACTTTTTTACATTTGCAACCATCCTACGCTGCACTGGTAATTCCATTCTTATTTTTTATTATTGTTCTCAGACTGGATGAGGTAATTCCTAGAGATTCTGCGAAATCCTTCTGACTTAGTATAGAATTCTCGTCGTACTTTCTGAGAATTTGCAATTTTTCACTTATAGAAAGAGATTTTCACTTCAACGTTTTGCACTAACTTACTGTATCACAGACCCGCTCTTCAAAGAGTTCAAAGATTCCCTCCTACCAGGGAAAGAAAAGAATCTTTACAGTGTTACATTTCTTTTCGATACAAAATTTCCGATATAAAAAAAGCACTACAAGCGGGATTTGAAGTGTTATAAGAGGGTAAAAGTATACAGAGTTACATAGAAAATTCTAGGGACCGTATGAAAGGAGCGTAAAGAACGGGATAGTGCTGTAAGCGGGAGCGTAATATTGGGGTTTTACTGTAATGACATTGTATTTATTCCTACATTCATGAATTTTTACTTTTCTTTTGAAGAACCCTATAATCAAAGTATGGTGTTCATCCACTATTTCTCTCGAATAGTAAAATCTTATTTCACTTTACTATCAAGACAGTTCTTCTTTCCAATTGTCCCTGGAAATGATTTGCAAAAATATATTTACCACTCATCTACTATGTCTCCTGTACCATTTTGAATTCTTAAATCATATATTGATAATCTTGTGCAAGTTTTGTGGATCATGATAATTCCTTGTATTGAATTGTCATTCATATTTAATCTTTCCCTCCCCTAAAAATTATTTCAACAGTTGCAGTTTTTTTAAAGTTTTTTTTTTTTTTTTTAACTCTGGTTCATAGATTTTATTCTTATCTACAGACAATTCCAAATGAATTGAAGCTGCTACAGAAGAATGAAACCTCAACATTTCATTAATGTTTCTTCAGATGTTATACCTCTGTAAATATAAAGTCAAAATTTTTGGAGCATTATTTGTGGCATAGACAGCTGTAATCGGCTGTAAGACGGATCACAATTTCTCTAGTTCGTATCTGCTCAATATGGCTTTTAATTTGGTAATCATGACTGAATTGCGAATCCAACATTATTAGCCAATTAATGAACCCTTACTTATTGATGAGAGTATAATGATATTTGTAAGCAAGATTGCTTTATCCATTTAAAATTCATTTAAGAATTTTCCTGCCATTGCTAGGTCATTAAAATGAGAAATGTGTGGGCATAAATTTCACAACATTCTTGAGCCCAGAATTGGAGACCGTATCTGACATGATCTTGTTACTGAGTATTCACGAAATGATTCAGAACATTTCTTTGCTCTTTTATTGAATAAAAGTTCAATAAAACTTGAGAATATGAATAACATGTGGATAATCTTTTGTCATCTGTTTTTGTCAGTATTTTAAGTAATCGTTAAATAGGAAGAACAGGAGACCTTAAAAAGACAAAAATCTAATTGAACAAATATGAATTCAAAGAATTTTTACAAAGATTATAATTGGTAAATCACTAGTCACATGTTTTCTAATGATGGGTTAATTTGAATCAAATCAAAAAGTTAACATTTCAATTAACAGTAAAATAATCAAACCAAAAACCAGTGGCTAAAATTTAATTTGAAAAACTTTAAAATTAATTTAAACAGTCAGTCAATAGGAAATAAAAATAATAGTTTCTTACAACATTATTTTTCTTATAAAATCTATCAGTTAAGCAATTGTATGCAGTCTCCTTAATGGAGTATTTTACTCTGTTCTTTTACTGCTGTGCAGATACAAAATATTTTAAGATGGATGTTTAAATGTTGCTCAAAATTACATTATCACCCAATGAAAGATTTTTTCTTTTAGAAATGGATTCTAAATATTGAATTTTTGTTAGAAGCATCCAATTTGATCATCTGCCCTCAGCATCAGAAATCTAGCGTCATATTGGACAAGAAATACACCTAGCTTCATTGTTATATTCGGATACAAGCAGGCCCATAGCCAGGGGTGGTGAAGCCCCTCTCAAAATCTAAACAAAGAAAAATCTCTCAGAGTTGAAATCAAAGGAAACAGCAATGTAAAATTTTCGCCTATCAAGAGAGGGAGTGTTGATATTCTTACTACGGCCAACCACCACACAGCGCATTTTATAGGAATGAGTCTCCCCCAAGAAAATTCTGGATACGAGCATATCTATCCCATGTGGAGATAGACTCACTGAATGTAAATATATTAATATTCAAGCACGACTTGGTAATTCCAGTTTTAATATTCTTCTTTAAACTATCAGTGGGCCCGGTAGCCGAGTGGGTAAGGGCGCTTGGCTGCGGGTTGGAGGTCGCGAGTTCGATTCCCGGTCTCGGCGGAGAGCGGGAATTTTTCCACGCTCCATTCTCCTCCAAACGGGTCCTAGGGCCTACCCAGCCCTCTGTAGAATGAGTACCGGGTTTCTTTCCCGGGAGTAAAAGGCGGGCGGGCGTCGGACTGACCCCCCGACCTCAACCTAGTTCCGTTGGTCAAGAAACGCCGGGAGCCTTACCTCCCGCGAGCCCTTGGGCCTGCACAGACCTATCGTGGCATCCTTTAACTTTAACTTCTTTAAAATATCAACAGTGTCAGAACCTGATAATGTCTTTCCAATTCATTTTGTAAACTTACCAAGCACATAAAAGAATCAGTAATTTCCATACCACATAGTATTGGTAGGCTCAATATCTTTAACAATAACAATGGGTGGGACCAAATTATTTACCAGTGACCTACAAGGCTTTTCTTTTCTTTTTCATTATCCTATTTCTTAAGTCACTAAGATAAAAATCAGTTGATTTAGAATGAAATGTTAAATTTCAACACAGCATTCTGAATGGCATTACAAAAGTCTATATCTAATCTTCTATTTGAAATAGGAAGTTTCACAGGAATATAATAAGATCATTTAGTGATTATGGACACAGTATTTAAACACTACCAAAAATTTGAGTGATCTAGCTAAATGGGACTCGAACACATCTTTTGAAGAAGTCTAATTACTATAAAATACCTTCAAAACCATTGACATTTAAAAAAGTCCGTATCAATTTACTCCAATCGTTAAAGGAAATCGCTATGGAAATGTAAAAGAAAAGACATAAAAATAGAAAAAAAATGAAAGTTATTTTTATAATAAATATAGAAGAAAACAAGAAATATTTCTTTCAGGTCACAGAAGCTATTAATTATCAGAAGGAACTTAAAAAAAAATTTGCAATGCCAACCTGCAAATGAACAATTATAGATCAATGCTTCCCAATCATTTGCTTTATGGTGCACTTATATACTTGCTAAAATCCCCACATCACACTAAACTTTTTCATTATTTTTATAATGTACAATAAAATTCTTTGAAACATAAATATCGGCATGATTTATAGATGAATAACAGGCTCTTTTCGAACATTTGAAAATATTTTTATACAAAGATTTTTTTTTACAATGATATAAATGTGAATTAATATTTTATTAATCTTTAACAGCAATGTAATTCATATTTCTGTTTTCTCAGATTATTTGCTGTCTAGAATTTAGTCTGGAATACAGCATTTGGGTATTTGTGAATGTAAATATTTTTAGAATATGAATGCAAATTCACTCAGGATTTTCTCACAGTTCACCAGTGGAACAGGCAGGCTTGCAATGCAGCTGCAGGCCGACATTTCAAACATTTATATTTTGGTAGTTCTTGATTTCTTGAATAATTAGTGTAATAAAGCCTCTCCATTCTATGTTTATTTATAAGTATTTAAAGTTCCTTAGCTATCTTCCTTTCTTGATTGGAACATACAGTAGAGCATCGATTATCCGAAGCAATGCTGCACGGGGGATGTTCGGATAACTGATATTTCGGATAGCCAATCATTTACGAAAAAATTGAACCAGTGTCATAGGAGCAAAATGAAACATAGAAACAGTGATACATATTTAACACAAAACCTTATATTGTATTTTAAACATTGCAAATTATGGTCCAAGTCATGTTTTAGATAATAAAGTATCTTATTTTAAATCCGTCCTGTGACTTCATTGCATTGTTTTTGTCGTTACATGTTTCGGAACTATGTCCCATCATCAGACCTATCACTCGGAAAGAAATTAAATTATTAATTTTTAAAATTTTTGGTCTACAGAAACGCCTTCGTTTAACCAATGATAATCGATGCTCTACTGTATATTGTAATGGGATTTTGACTTGTAAAGATCACCAGAATGCTATGTTGAAGTTTTAATATTTCCTTCTGAGTCGCCCTGTATACAAGAATCTTCAAAATACTTTAAATGTGTTTAAAAACTTTATATGTCTTTGATGCCATTCGTCTATTCCAAAACATTACCTAACATTAGAGCTTAAGAAACAACTGCAGCTTTCTGAAGCAAGAACTGAAAGACCTGATGAAGATATCGACTACTGGATGGTAGTAGCCCAGTCTCAAAGTGTCCCAGGCATAGCTAGGTTAAGCATAAATTTAGTATAAGAACTTTATTTTAAATAAATTTTTACTCTTCAAAAATACATATTTATCAGGAAAGAAAATGTAAATGGATGCTTTATAATTGCAGAGGAAAAAGAAATTTAATTTTAGGTATACACCCAACATAGGACGTTATATCTGTAAATAAATAACAAATGTGTGAAACCGTTGTTCATTCCCAAACAATAATTTTGCACAAATGTTTAATCAATTTAAAGGATTGTATGATTAACTAGGCCATCCCCCTGGTAAGTATGAGATAATCCAAGAAGAATCGATTCCAAATGGTTATGGCAAAAAGTGATATTTTATTCTTTTTTGAACTCATTATTTGATAGCGCACGAACAAATAGAATAAGAGTAGGATTGGATATTGGGGGACCAGCAGTAGTGCATTGGTTAGCGTTCCTGACTCCAGGACGTAGGTCCTCGGTTCGAATCCCATGCAAGGCGAAAAAAAAAGAAAATTTTATAATCTGACTTTCTCAACAAAAGAAACTAATAATTAACAATTGCGCCGGACAGAGAGAAATAAAAGATTTTAGTAATATAGATTAATTTAAAGTTGTTTTCAAAACGCCCTGCATTTTGTTTCACTAATTAATGAAACCAAAAACGACCTAATAACATTTTTGATGTATTTATTTATATTTAGTATAGAGGCAGAAAGATATTCTATCATAGAACTAAAATATTTTCGGAAAGATTTCTTAAAAAGTACTGTATTTTAAGCAATAAAAAATTATTGTATTAATATAAGGTTTGAATTCGTAATTTTATCGTTCAACACCCCCTTTTACGTTATCTATATGCGAAACAGCTGTTTGAGTGCAGGGGAATAACTATAGACACGGATACAAAGTGTACTACAGGTGGCAGCTAAGTAGCAGTCGAAGGTCACAACAACAGGGGCCAACGAAGACTTCCGTGATTAAGAAATGGTCCGGCAAAAACTCTGAAAACTTCCCTATACATTTCTTGACATCAATTTCAAGCGGACTTCGGTAAATGTAATAAAACCTTTAAGCAGAGATTGCCTGATCGCTGATACAAATCATTTACTTCGATTTTATTCCCTTATCTGATAATGCCGTGATAAGCTTGAACTTCCAGACGGAAAACCTTCAGAATCCCTGTAATAATGACATAATCAGAGAAGTAATAAGCTTTAATTATCCCATCGCACTTCAGAGTTAGGGTAATAATCGTTCCATTGTTGAGATAATAGTTACTGATTGTCGAATGTTTAATATGAATGTCAGATATCCTTTGATGTTAAATTGTTAAAAAATTTTCACATAAATAGGTCAGAAACCATAAAATGTGCAAATCGAGCGTTTTACAATGTATCAATGTTTAGCTCGCTACTAAATATTAATTATTCAACAACGTTCTGTGTTACAATGTCTTTATTATTTTATCTGAAAATATCTATTTAACAATAAGTTAGAAAAAATCATTTTTGTTTAATTTTCAAGCAGAGCGATAACTGAATTAAGCTATAAATATTCAAGAATAGCTTTTTTTTTTTTTCTTTTGTTAATCATTACGTAATACTTAATCATTGGTTATTAAAATTACAATTTGTAAATATATGTCTTTAACATTGTGATTTTTTTTTAATAAGCAGCTGATCTATTAGAAATAGTTAATAATTAATCTTTGTTTAATATTAAATGCGCTAGCGTTAATTGAAAATTAATAATAATAATCTCAAAAATTAGGTAACTCAGAATAGATCAATTCATTAAATATAGACTATATTTAGAAAAAATATATATATATATTTTCATTTTAGACGATTTATAAGTATTAATATGATCGGAAATCACTTCGACTGTTTTGAGAGATAAAAGTACCCTTGGACATTGAGAGAGGGTGTATATCATCCCACTCCCATGAAATAAGCTCTTCTAATTATCATCTCTGACTACAACGGTGAATATATATTGAAAAATTATATATAATGCCAAACTTATTTCTCACATATAATGAAAATGCTCCAGAAATCGCTGGCAGAATAAATCCATTTTTTTTTAATTATATTTTATTCTTTGATTAGCATTTTTTTTTTTTCAAATACAACAATTGGGGGGGAGGGGGGAACAACCAAAATTACCGAAATAACCAAGATGGTCAAGAACTTAAAATTACGCAAAAAATTAAACAAAAATGTGAGACATAAGTCGTATACACGAAGTTTCAATGAATATTTTTTACAATTTTAATGATTTTTGTTTGATTTAATCAATAGTTATCTTGAGAAGGGGCAGACAACTGCATTAACTGAAGGATTGTAGAAGAGTTAGCATATGAGCAGGAATAAAAATGACTCGCTCTTTTTATTGTTTTGGTTAGAAAAAAAGACCCACTTTTTATTGGAAGGGAGGCAGGTTCAAGAATAAGGTAGTATTCAGGCCATAAGTTAGTATTTTGTGATCACTTTCTTCAAGTATCAAAAACCCTAGATAGGCCATTGACTCTGCCAATCCAATTTAACTGGATAGTTTTGAGATCTCTCTGAAAACTTCTGTTGAAACCATCAATAACTGCAAAAAAAATCAATATGAAAAGTTTGTTTTTTTATGATTTGATAGCAATTAAAAGATTAAATTGCAATAATGAATCCTTTTTTGTTTTTTTTCAGGTTTAATTGAAGACTATAACCATGAGATTACTAACTATAGTTAAAACATCATCTACTAGACTTCATAAACTTTTAGGCTCTAAATATCAAGCCCCATGTTGCCATTTGAAAATTGCAGGGTATCAGAGCTCTTATTATTCTTCCTCTGTAAAGCCAGTCTGCTTAAAGGCTCAGGAATATAATGATAACATAGCCTTGTTCGATCAGAACGGGCAGTTCACTTATAGAGACATTCTCGGAAGCAGTTTAACTTTAGCAGAGGAAATAGTTAAGCTCCGTGGGATAAAGAAAACCACAGAATCGCAAGACAGAATAGCTTTCCTATGTCCTAATGATGTATATTACTTCATTGCCCAATGGGCTACTTGGTTAAGTGGAAACATTGCCATTCCACTACATAAAAGTCACCCTAAAGCTCAGTTGGAGTATTACCTCCAAGATGCCAAAGTAGGGTTGGTTTTAGGAACACCTGATTTAGCACCCAAGATTGAAGATCTTGCCAAAAAACAAAATATCGACTTTATTACGTTGGATTCTGATCTACTGAAGAACAAGGCAAATGCCAATGCAGAGGAGTTTGTGAATAGTAAATTTTACGAAGATTCTTCTGCTGTGATTCTTTACACCAGTGGAACCACCGGGCCTCCAAAAGGGGTAGTGCTGACTCATAGAAATCTTCAGGCTCAAGTGGACACCATTGTTGAGTCTTTTGAAATATCCAAAGAAGACTGTATGCTACACGTATTACCCTTACATCATACACATGGCATTGTGCATGCTCAACTCAGTCCACTGTATATGGGAGCTCGTATCAACATGCTTCCACAGTTTAACAGTCATGAGGTAATGATGTTATTTTTTTTAATCGGAATTTAATTATGTTATAATATTAGAAGGGAAAAAACTATGTTTTCATCATTTACTAGATGTTCATCATCTATTCATTTTGAAATAATTCAGTAATTCACAGATTGATACATGATTGGTATGAATCCACTAGATCCTATTTTAACACAAGGTTAACTGTCATCTGTTGCTTTTAAGAGGAA
>JAFIDM010000003.1:31035828-31054982 GCA_023159025.1 Thereuonema tuberculata | reverse complement strand
CATTTTTGCCGTAGAAGCTTCGTTCACAAGTTAGCACAATATTTAGAATACATTTACTTTATATTTGATAGTTGATAATAAAATGATTTTTCAGATTTTTTTTATGCCTGTCTGCCGACAGGCTTTGCTGCTAGTTAAAGCTATAATTCAACATAAATTCAACAAGTTCTGGAAGCTGTTATGGTTTAACTATGAGATAGCATTATTATATTTTCTTATACGTATCAGAAGCCGTTACGAAGCATTGTGATTGGTTTACTAATCGCTGTCACTACCTTGTTTGACTCTTTATCTAGTAGTTCTATGCATCAGTATTTAGAAATACATAGTTCAGTCAATCGTGAAAACTATTTGAAGGAAGAATAGAAATACAGGGTAGACATGAATGTTGGAGTTTCAAAGGCATATATTTTATGTAGGCTACTGCTTAATGTATACAGTCAAGCTATCTCTCAATTGGAATTGCAACTATCCAAGTTTGATATCTGTCACTGAAAATCCTTCAATATGCACACCTTTCGTCACCCGGCACACATCTAAGCGGTAGTCTAATTCCTACTAGATTGTTTTCGACACTTCAAAACGGAGCACGCAGAAATACTTTTCCTTCTTGGTTCCCATTTTTGGAGTCAACGCCACCAAGCGGGCATAAACAGAAACTTGAACATCTGCATGTCGACGGTACGCATGTATTGGACACGAACGATGTTACACGTCTTTGAAACGCTCTTGTCTGCCCACCCTGTATTGTATATTCCTTTTCAATATCCCGAGCAGTGTTGTAAATAAAGCTTCATTTGATTTCCTTCGTTTAAGTATTCTTCAAGGAATATTATAAAACCACCACCGCTATCTTACTAAATTTCAAAGCCCATTGAAACTTGTTTCTTCAAATTCCAAAGGAAAAAGCGTTATTAGTTGATATTCAATTAACCAATATTCATCTGAAATTTTGCCTTGAACAAAAAATACGTTATTTCAAAGTCTAATAGACTTGTCAAAGAATACAAAGACATTGCAACGATTAGAAGGAATAATTGTAGATGCATAAAAATCTGCAGACAAACGAAAATCGCCGAGTTCTTCCAATAATTATTATCTTCGGCTGCAAAGTTTATTGGGAAAACGTCTTTGCCACAATGTCCCTGTAATATTTACGACTGGTTTCCTTGTGAAAAGAACTTCCGGCTTTACGATGAGAGTTTTTGGGAAGAAGTAAAGTTAGTACGGAATGCCAAGGCAATAGATTCGACCAACATATCGCCAGTTGAGCACATTTGAGGGAATATTACCTCCAAGACGCGACATTATCATCTCGCTTTACTGCATAACGTTTGAGTTATGATACTGCAACTGCGCGTTAATGTTTTGTAGCAGTTTTTGAGACAACTTATGACTTCTCGTCATTTGAAACTGAAGCCCACGGGACAACCCACCAGGTACATTTATTTTTTTTTTTTATTTTTTTTTTTACGCTATAAGCAACAGCCCTTCTATCTAAATGTTACACTGGTTGATGTTGCTATTAGTCATTGCATAAGAGCCTTATTTCAATGGCTGGCGATAATATGACTTGATGTATGTGTTTTGCAAGACCAAGATTGTTTCAGAACTGTTTGAAGTCTCGTTACTTCATTGCAGCGCCGCATTGCTGAATATACTGATAATAATACCTCCTACTAATGCTCCTTACTTTGCAGATTATTCATCTGTTTTGAAAACTTAATCTTTTCTTAATTGCTACAATTTTATGATCAACGTCAAGCTGTAATATTTGTAATTTTTTCTTTGAAATTAAGAACAATTGTAAGTTTCTTCAGTGGGCCAGGTAGCCAAGTGGTAAGGCGTTTCAATGCAACTGGAGGAGATGTTCCCATGCTGAATTCTTCTTCAGACGGGTCCTAGGGTCCACCCAGCCCTGTCTACAATGGCTACCGGGTGGACTTTCCCGGAATTATAAGCAGGCGAGCGTTAGGTTGATCATCCGACTTCATCTCAGTTCTGGGTCAATGAAAAGTTGAGAACTTTACCTCCAGCGCTCCCCTGAGCCATCGTGGGCCTCAATGGAATATTTGGCGTATAAATGGGAGAGACTATAATGGTCGTAATCGTTCAACCAATAAAAAAACAAAGAAAAACAAACCATCGTTTTCTTTCCTGGATTGGGAGGGGGGGTTACAGATAAAGTGATAAACATTCCAACCAAAAAACAAATTTTCGAAAAATCATAGACTTCTTCCCATTTTTAGATGCATGGGGGGTGGGGTTCTAACTTGGGATAACAGCTATTCACGATATCTTCAACTTTCTGATATTAAATGACGACTTTTCTAGGACATTTTCTTTGATATTGCTGTAGATCTGTTGTTAGCACCGAAGAACTAGAAATTATTACCCCGGGCTTTAACTTCACAAAGATTTTCAAACTGTCGGCCGAAAGCTAACACTAGTTTTATTTAATTTTATTTCACTTTTTTTTTTGCTTGTTTATTTTTGTCATTATATTTGTTAAGTTTGGTTTTCGTTTTTGGTTTGTTTTAGCTTTATTAATCAGTGTTCGCTGTTAACTTCACATCCAATTGATGAGTCCTTATCGCCCGTACTATCAGAAGAATCACAGTTCAGATTAATGACTAATGACTGTTCTTCACGGTCTATCAAACAGTCCAGATTCCAAAATTCCTCTTCTAATGTGATGGTATGTGCTACAAAACTCCTCCACATTTCCGCTGTCACTTTCAAAATGCCCTCTTCAAATAAAAACACTTACGGCCAAGTGAACCAAGCTTCAATTAACTTTGATGGCTACATTGTGAACGTAGCTAAAATTAGTGGGGGGTGCTGCTCCAGAAAAAATTTTAGCCTTTGTTTTAAAATTGTGTGAAAGGAAACAAACATGTATAAAAAGAAAATTTATTCAGAAACTTGATAAATTTCTTTTTATATATATTTGTTTCCTTTCATACAATTTTAAAACAAAGGCTAAAATTTTTCTGGAGCAGTATCCCCCACCAATTTTAGCTACGTCCACAATGTAGCCGTCAAAGTTAATTGAAGTTTGGTGCACTTGGCCATTAATATATTTCAGTTTGAATGTTTTATTATGTAGAGCTATATGACTTCTCACCTGACTCCAAGCTAGTTCTATTGGATTCAATTCTGCATGGTATGGTGGTAAACTTAACACTTGATACTTTTTTGCTATTGCTATTTCATTGACATGATACTTTAAGTTTTTATGTTTTTCAAACCCAACCATTTGAAGTAATTGTGACTTGAGCTGATCACCTTGCCACTGTAATCCTTTCTCTGCCAGCCAAGCTTGAATTTCATGTTTACGCCAATTCGCTATGGCAGGGAGCGTTATCCCTAACTATGATAGAATTAGACGGGATTAGGTTCAATAGAGAGCTAAACCAGTTATGGAAATACTTACCGTCCATCTCTTGATGATAATCCCCACTGCTTTTTGACTGAAACATCAGAAGTCCTCCTTCAACAAACCATCAACACTGCCAACATGTACACAAATGTAGCGTCCACCTCTACCCATCGTTGCCTTCAATCCTGTTGAAAATCCACCCATAAAAGCTTCCTTCTTCGATGATATGGTAGAATCGTGCCAAACTTTTCAAGTGTATGGCCGGCATTTATCCACGTTTCAGCTAAATAAATGATAGGCCTATTGTCCGCACGAAATTGCTGAATTGCACGCAAATATTTGTGTCACCAAGTGATTATATCTTCACTATCACATAACTATGGATTGGATTGAGATCTATGGGGATTCCAGAGCATCTGATACGACTATTAAGAGAACTGTATAGAGAGCAAGAGGCTACAGTAAGGACTGAGTCTGGTGATACAGAGTGGTTTAACATTGGAAAGGGAGTGAGACAGGGATGCATCCTCTCACCATACTTGTTCAACCTGTACAGCGAACACATTATGAGAAGAGCGGGACTAGAGGAATCAAGAGCTGGTGTGAAGATTGGAGGAATTAAAATTAACAACTTAAGATATGCAGATGATACCACCCTGTTGGCAGAAAATGAAAAAGACATAGAATATCTTCTAGGCATTGTAAAAGAGGAAAGCTTAAAATTTGGACTTAAATTGAACATTAAGAAAACGAAGATCATGACAACAGGAAAAATAGGAGTGCTAAAAATCGGAGATGAGGTGATAGAGAAAGTCTCACACTTTGATTTTCTGGGATCAAGACTGGATGAAGATGGAGGATGCACAGAAGATATAGGGAAAAGAATCTTGTTGGGCCGGCGAGCAATGTCGAACCTGGAGAAAATAATGAAAGACAGAGACATCTCTAAATCTACCAAGATTAGGATTGTGAAATCAATGGTTTTTCCCGTGATGATGTACGGTTGTGAGAGTTGGACAATGCGAAAGAGGGAAAGAAAGAAAATCGACTCCTTTGAACTCTGGTGCTGGAGAAGACTTCTGAGAGTACCATGGACTGCAAGGAAGACTAACAAATGGGTTTTAGATCAGATTCAACCAATCTATTCGTTGGAAGCATTGATTTTAAGGCAAAAACTATCTTATTTTGGCCACATTATGAGAGCGGATTATTCCATGGAAAAGATAATCATGCTTGGGAAGGTAGAGGGGAAGAGAAGAAGAGGAAGACAACGAAGAAGATGGTTGGAAGATATAAAGGAAGCTACCGGGAATTCTTTGCAACAACTAAGATATGCAGCAAATGATAGATCTGTTTGGAGAGCCTTGGTGCATGAGGTCACCAGAAGTCGTAGACGACTTGATGGAACCTAACACACATCACATAATAGTGATTTCGATGCCGAGAATAATATCTAAATTCACACTATTTTAATGTTCTATACAATGTACTGCGGGAAACATTTGGCAACACGAATCGTCAGTAATTTCTTTCAATAATGTTGGCAGGGGCGTATATAAGGGGGGGGGGCCGAGGGGGCCAGGGCCCCTCCCAAAATAATGAAGATATGTCCTCCCAACGTTTTTTTTTTGGTTGAACAGATAGGTTTCCATCGTTTTTTTTTTTGGTTGAACAGATAGGTTTCCATGGGGTGACTACTTAATTATATTAATCTTGGCCCCCCCCCCCGAAAATATATTCTATATACGCCACTGACTGTTGGTATTTCATTTTGAAAAAAAACATTTTATATGTTTTACCTCTAATTGCTGTGCACAAAATTTATCCGACCGTGACAGTTATATTTTCTGTCTATTAAAATATTTAAAGTTTTCAAACAATAATCTTCTAATCGAAGGAAGAAGCCTCAAATATAATTTTGTGCTAAAGCATAAATTTAAGGGCGACCCATAATAACAAAATTTTAAAATAATAATAATAATAAAAAAAAGGAAATACATTAACGAAAGGAAAAATAAAAAAAAAAAAAGTTCGGATAAAACTAAAAGAACATTAGGAAAATAAAAAAAAAAATCCACTCGGATTTAAATATTCAGAGAAGAAAAGAAAAAAAAAATACATAGACGGATTTGAACCGATAACATTCAGGATATCAGTCCGAGAAATTACGGATCACGCTATAGCTGACAAACAAAATCAAATGGTTTCATTTCTGACATTTAAGCTAATAGCAGAAATTCAATGAAAACAAAGCCAAATACACTGAAGCTCGGTTATAACGCGATCTTTCGGATCCAAGATCTCGAAGATCGCGATATAACCGAACTTTTATTACTTCGCGACGTCAAATGTCGTATATCGCACCCTTTTATCGCCCACGCGATTCCAAATCGATTTAAAATGGTCATTTCGCGATTACCTACATCATTCAGAGCTATGTGAGAGAATTTTATATTTATAAATACATAAATCATTACCTTTTCAACACTTTGATGGGTTATATTAGCCAAAATCGATTGGCACCGCCATCTTGGCATCTTGTACAAACGACGAGTCACGTGGATCGAAACTAGGTATTCCTACGCCTATTAGATTACATGGGCCTCTTTACTGATTGTCATTGGCAGAAAAATAGATCTCGATATTCATTTTGGTTAAACGAAAAAGTCCGCGATTCTGGTATTTTTTGAAAAATATATTGTACTTGACGCATTTTCGTGACATTAGGGGTGGGTATAGAGTCTCAATTACTGTAAATAATAAGGAAACAAGCATATTAATTTACACCTTTGATTTAATTTTAGGCGAAAAAACGGTAAATTTTGCAATTTTACAATTATACACCTTTTTTAAAATAGACGGGGTCCAAGACCAAATCGCGTTATATCCGAATTCGCGATATAAACAACCGCGTTATAACCGAGCTTCAGTGTATCTATAAAAATACTCTATTCCTATGTTGTATGGGCCTTTGAACATGATGATGAAGTCCATTTGTCGATCCGATCTTCCGTTCGAGAGTTGTTAAGAGGGAACAATGGCAACAATGCCAAACATCTCGTACATGGAGAGAGGGGGGGGGGAGTTGGCCCCTGAAAATACCCCATTCCTACAGCTTTTGGACCTCTGAACACGATGGTGAAATCCGTTCGTCGGTCCGACCTTCCGTTCGGGAGTTGTTAGGGGTGAACATACACGGACAGACACCAAAATCGCAATAGCTTCCGCCATCACAATAGCTCCCAAATGGATCGCTAAAAATTAGTGAGAAAATTCATGTGCGAGCAGTCCGCTAGCCGCGAGGATAAAATTTCAATCTGCGCATTGAATTATTCATAAGCAAAAAAGAGTGATACCAAATTGTTTACCAAGTGACATCGGAAGCGTAGTGATGTCTCAAAAGAAAAAATAAACAAGTTTCCGACAGTATTCATAGTAGCCTCAGTACTGAGACCTCGTTGTTTACTGCTGACTGCTCCTGGCTGATGATATCCAAAGAGCGTGAAACAGCTGTTCCAGCAGGTCACTTGGTAAACAATTTGGTCTCACCCATTGTTATTAATAATCTTCTAAGTTCAGGATGAAATAACAAGAACGTCAGCACTAAATTCTTGATTGCAGAATAATGTGTTACGCGGCTCTTGACGTCACTTCATTCTTTAAAAGAAACCGACTTTAAATATAGTTCATACCTTTTGCTGCAGATTGTTGTAGTTCATACCATTTCCTGGAATAAAATTTGTCTTTATTTTTTTAAGTTCATGAGACAATATGTACCAAATGTTAGATATATTGTTTTCATTTGTAGAAGGAATTGTACGAACCACATGTTTCTCTTTCAATAAAAACATCATACAAGATAAAAAATAATCACAGCAGAAGTTTCGAAATAATCGTTCTTTAATTTTGAAGGTTTTTAAAATAATAGTTTCTGAACTCGGTGACATATCCCGATTATGGCCTCCATGATTTATAGAGAGATCAAGGTTGGACGAAGACGTAACCTCCTTTTTTAACAAAAATATTGATGAACTAATTTCGATTTCAAAAATATGGCTGAATAACATCCGTCAGATGGCAGTAACTCCAGATGCAGAATACTAAGCAGTTCTCAGAAAATTATTGTTAATGCCATTTAGGAAAAAAAAGAAGGATATATATATGTATATATTAGTATTTTTAAGTTTTTTAATAAACTAGGTCATAAATCAAACATATAATTATTTAAATCCAAATTATATATATATATATTGTAATATAAAAATAAAATTAAATACTTCTATTAAATGTGCAATATTTTCGCAGATTATATATACTTAATATCAATTCACATTGTCGAACACTAGAAGCTTCAAGAAATGCACCATTAATTGAGATAATGAAAAGATCTCAAGATTTAATCAATAATATTAACAAGTGTTGTAAGTGTTAAACAATTTAGTATTCCATATAATTAAAGCACTTTACCAAATACAGTGGTACCTCGGGTTACGAACTTAATTCGTTCCAGAACTAGGTTCGTAACCTGAAACGTTCGTAACCCAAAACATTGAAATCAATGAAATAGAGGCGATCCGTTTCCGAGACAAAAAAATTTTCGAAGTTATTGTTCGTAACCCTAAATGTTGGGTTCGTAACCCTAAACTGTTCGTGACCTGAGTCGTTCGTAACCCAAGGTATCACTGTATAAAATGTAAAACAGCGAGAAGTATTCTAACGAAATGCTAAAATTGTCCTACCAAATCTAGTGCAATTTGAATTTCAGCTGATATAATCTTCAAAATACGTATAGTTGCTAATCAATATTTTTAAAATACCAATTAATAATATTTGGTATGACCTAATCACGTCCTTTAGCAGACTTACTAAAGCAGATTCTACGAGTTTCTTTCATCACTAAGACATGATAAGGAATTCCATTTTTTTTGGAAGAAATTTCTTTTGACGACAACAGCATACAGGACTGTCTGCTTATCTGAATACTCGCTTCCAAACTCCTGTGAGTTATTGTGCTCGCTTCTTTTCTCCATTTTTCTCTCGTATCAGCAACGGTTCAGCCAGGGCTGGCGCTAGGAGGGAGCGGGGCCTCGGGCAAGATGAATTTTGCAGGGCCCTTTTAACAACCACAAAAAAAAAAAAAAAATAAAAAAAAAAAAATAAACGATAATTCTATTTTAACAACCCAATAAAAAAAATCTTATTTAAACAACCAAAAAAAAAAAACTTTTTTTTTTCCTCTTCTTCTAACCAGCCACGGGGCCCCCACAAGACCAGGCCCGGGGGCCACCAATAGCGCGGGCCTCGGGTGGTCGCCCCATTCGCCACCCCCTAACGCCGGCTCTGGTACAGCTATTTTGCAGACCATTGTTGGACAGGTAAATATATGCAGGAATAATTCGTTTTACATTCTCCATCGGTAATGAAATCAGTCAGCGAATTATATTGGGATGGCGAGTGTTGTAGAAATAATAATAATGAGCCTATTTAATTTTAATAGCAGAGCAAGGAATTTAAGAATAAATAACTAAAAAGAAAGATTATTTGCAGTTAATTTAAACTTCAAATGCTTTAATTCCTTTAAAATTACTAATATCGTAGAGATCCAAGAACAACCTGACAAAAACAAACTGGCAGCTCGCTCCGACGCGTCAGAAATCTGGCAACTGATAATACAGCAATGATATCACGTAGCTTATCAGAAATTAACTAAACAATGTTTTTGAACAAAACCAAACAAATTCTAAGCGATTTCATGGATCGTCTGCCTTCCGGATGGTAACTTCACAATCGAACGCTAACAAGATCCCTACATTTTTGTTATGTTGTTACTGTAAAACGCTGTTTTGTTAAATAGTCGGAAACTGCACGAAAAGAAAATGTTGTATTCTGTATTTTAAGCATTCTTCTGTAAGGCAACGTATTGATAATATTTATTAAATTCTCAAAACGTAAAATAACTAGCAAAATACCCGTTGTTCGTAGGGGGTAACAAAGATGTTGATGAGAAAGAAATTGAAATTGTGAGATCACTTCGAAACTTTCTCAGTTGGTACTAAAATCACGTTATAGATACAAAGTAATGTTTTATTTGAATTTTGTTACTCGAGATCCCTAGATATGAAACAATATCGAGATCGGAGAATATAAGATCCTTTTCTCCTCTTCTCCACACCCCTATCACTTCGTGTTTTATGAACACGAGTTCATAAAAACTCATGTAATCATTACAAATCTGTAACTATTCCGAAAACCCCGTTGAAGTATCCTTCAGCAATGTTTGTCCATTCCCTCTTCGCCCTCTCGTTTCCATCCTATATTTCTAGTTTTTTGCCTCCAGATTAATATGTGGCGTTATTATGCAGAACAATATTATTTAGTTCCAATTATCGCCACCAGGCTATTATGCATAACAATATTTTTGTAGTTTCAATTGTAGCCTCCAGGTGCATATGTGGCGCTATCAAGAAAGTTGCCCCCCCCCCCCTGTTTAAACCTCTTAGGACTCCCAAATCGAAAATTCGTCGAATACGGGTCTTTTTGATTTTGACTAAGAACACTCATGTCAAATTTTGTGTTTCTAGCTCAAACGGTTTCCGAGATATGCATACATTTCAAGAAATTCCATCCACCCCCCCACCCCCCCGTTTACAAACCTTAGGGATGGTATTTTTAAATCCTTTCTTAGTGAGGGCGTACGTCATAAGGGGAATACATCCGAAATTTCAAGTTCCTAGGTTTAGTGGTTTTGGCTGTGAGTTGATGTGTGAGTGAGTCAGTAAGTTAGGTGGTTTTGATTTTTGTAGATAAAAAGCCTTAAAAAATTTGATTTCCTTTATTTTTGAAATTCTGAGTGTCATCTAAAAATCAGATTACTTAAAATTAGCTTTTTAACTTTTTTTTTCTGCAGAGGGAAGAAAGTAAGAAAATCTTTTTTTTAAGTTATTTTATTAGATAATAAAAGCTAAAAATCATGACTACAATGTACGTCAAAAATCTCCGCATTTCAACATTGGAGATTTGAACAATTTCTTTTTATTTTTTGCTAGCGGTAAATATAAAAGGAGGAGTGATGAAAACTATTTAAAATTTTGCATTAGGAACTTTATTATTATTGGTTTGGTTAGCAAGGTCGTTCTTATGCACAAACGTTTGAGGCACCAGTCTGAGACCCCATAGATATAGAGGGCTCTCAAAAGTTAAAGTTGACAAAAAAAACTTTTAGAAAACTTCAAAAAATTACAATAATGTATATCAGATTAAGTATCTTGAACAGATTATATAAATAGAAATAAAAACAATACTTTATCTGGCCCTTAGTAATTGTATTTATACAGTATTTGCATTTTTTTAAATCCTTACTCTGGTTGAGGGTCCGCAACTTAATAGCGCCTTGGGCCCCCAGTAAGGATAAATGCGGTCCTATCAGTTAGTATTATATTGAAACAATGTGTGCTAACGTTGTGTTAAAACCACATTAACGATGGCTGTTCATCAACATGTTACAAATGTCTGTACTCACATTATTGTTATTAATCTACTATTATATACTTGCATGTATGGGCTAAGATAATCGAGGACTGTACTAGAAGGAACCCTTTGCATAAGCTAGGCAAGGCACATGTGGAACCTCAATAAATCATTTGTGATATTTTTCTCAGGAGTTCCAGTTTAAATCCAAATTTTACTTACGACCTTAGGATGAATCACAGAAACACAAGCAGAAATTCAATCCCTTCAAAGTTTTGAAGCATTGGGTTAGCTGGGAGGAATGAGTCCATTTCAGTATTTTTAGATTGAAATTTTGATTGATATGACCCATAAAAAAAATATCTATACACTCTTGATAGGAAGAAATCAATACGTATATGTGGTCAGTTCCTTTCACAAAATTCAAATTTGTACTATAAGAACTTAAAAAGTTTGATGGATGTAAAAAAATACCTAACATTCACCATAAAATGATAAATTAAACAGTAAACAAATAAATTCATTCTTTTTTCCTGCTTCAGTAAACATTAACTTGGTTTTTAGATCGATAAAATAGCAGAACATTCTTTCGCTGTTCCCGATAGCGGAGAGCTTCCCTCATACTGTCACTAATATTCCTGCAAGACAGAAATCATTCAACTAAAAAAAAAAAAAATCACTATTTCAATAAATTCCAGGCATGAATTAATTATTCCGCGAATAAATGTTTTCTCACTGGAACAGGAAGAAAGAATTAAGAATAATTGTAGACTGTAGACGAAATTCCTCGCTAAATATGGAAGGAGTGAATTTTCGATAACGCTAATAACAGAAAATCGCAATACATTGTCAGACTATTCTATTAAAATGTTCCTCTGGTCCGAATAACAGACGTGTTGCTTTTCCTTTCAATTATAAAATTACCAGATCTAGATTTGCCGGAATGCCTAACAACATGAGAGAAGATTTCCTGTAATCGGAACAGCCTGAGTTATTCCATCATTGTACGGATCTTCTGAAGAGACAAGTTTTTCCATCTCTCAAATGTGCATTAACTTAGAAATTTGAAGAATGAATGGATAGTAGATCTTTGGGCTGAACTGAGATGGGGTCTTCCACCTAATAAACCAACGGCTTCCAATTCGTGTCCCTCGAAAGACGTTGTGTGACTCACTACATGTTTTTGACTGAGCATGCGTGAACTTACTACTCCACTTGAACAATTTTCTTCTCTGTTTGTCCCCTCCCCATCACGTTACAACGGCTGAGCGGATTTTATAAAACTTGATTCATAGCTTATTTATAACCCAACTAAAAAATATAGATCCATTTATTTTGATTTCCATCCTTCAAATAACTAAAAAGAATTACCGAAATCCCGCATTTGAAACGACTAGACGGTTTCTTTAAAATTTGATACAATGTTTATTTACGGTCCAACTTATGAGCACTATTATTTTAATCTCCCTCCGACTTATACCGTCATAAATTGACCCTTCCCCATCGCTGAATGCTGAGTCAGTACGCCTATTTATTAGAAATAAAAAAAAAAAATGCAACCACCAAAAAAGAAACAAAAAATAAATAAGTTTACTGTAAATATTTTTTTTTTCCAGAAAATCACTGATGATTTACATGTATAATCTTTTTACTGAATTTGTTATTATTGGAAAAAATTAATGGAAGTGTTCTATTATTTAAGTCCTTTTACGGGTTCTCAATTTTTGCTTTGTCTAGTTGCGGCCCGCCTGAAGTCTTCCACGCCTTATTGTGGTTTGCGGTAAAGCCAGCGGTTCGGGGCTTGGCAAGTCTCTCCCATTCCGAAGTACAAGAAGGGTGGCTTGACTCGTGCAAAAAGCCGCTAAATGTGGCACGAGCCAAAGGATCAACAACCCCCCTGTCGCTCGGCTCGTGTTTTTGCTCCGAACAACCCACCCGGTAGAAAGCTCGTGGGCTCAAAAAGAAATCACTCATACACATCTTTTTTTTTTTTTGATAAGAAATAAAAAGGTGTATAAATTTAATATAAGTAAAAAAAATAAATATGTTTGTTCGTTATATTTATTACAACATCTGTAATTTTTAAATATTAACATTTATATAGACTATTTTACATTTATATTTTATATTTAAGATTTATGTTCATAAAAAATGTAATTCTTTTAAAACATTTAAATTAAAGGAGGTATGTAAAATTAAATTTGAATTTCAATCAAATTCAAAGATATATAACACTTATGTACTAAAAAAAAAAGCAAAAAAAAAAAAAAATCACATGGCCCATAAAGCATGAAAACACCTAAAAATGTTAAAATTTATTTTAATTTTACATTGCTTATTAAGAATCGAAATAAATGTAAAGATGATACATTGATCATTTTCTTTAGTTAACTGATAGCAATTTTTTTATGATAAATATATATAAAAAGAGGAAACATTTTTTTAAACCTCTTAAAATAAAGAAATAACGGAATTTTTCAGCACTTATTCTAAAACATTTTTGTTTTTATAGTTTATTTTTCAAGCTCTTCCAAAATATATAAGCTTCAACAGAGAGGGAAGAAAATAGTATATTTGCTGTTCAGGGTTGCTCTTAGGACAGGACGAGCTGGACCGTTCTTTTGGTGGGTCCCACACCTTTTGGGACCTCGCACTTCATAAAAAAAAATAATAAAAATGAAAAAAAAAAATTGGTGATAATTAAGGCAAAAAACATATATGATCTAGTATTTTTGTCAAAGTAACAATAGTTTAAAAGAAAACTACAGTAGAACCTCATTATAACGGCCTAATAGGGGCTGAAGGTTGTCCGTTTTAATGAAAGTCCGATTTATAACAAATAATTCTTATAGGGGTGTAATGCAGCAGGATGTACATCAATGAAAGTACAATAGTTAACTATAAAAAAATGTTTATTATATATCAAATAAAAAAACAGCCTTCAACATAGTAGGTTGAATTGAAAAAGATGTGTACGTATACACTGCATTAATCTTTAGAGCAAGAAGGTCCTGGTTCATGTTGATTTCTTACATTCATTGGTTTGAAAAAATAATTTATTTTCGGCTGGGTTTGTGTGCTGCTTATTTCTTCAGTTAATAACTGACGGAGGTGTTCATAATATGCAAACACATTTTCATTTGCTTCCTGTTTTATTATTACAATTTTTTTTAAAACTGTCCGTTATAAGCGACGTCCGTTATAATAGGGTCCGTTATAATGAGGTTCTACTGTATTTTAAAAATACCGTTTTTTAGAACTTTTGAAATTACGAAGTACAGTACTTAATTAATACAGGGACGGCCCTGTTGCTGCTGTCTTCCTTTGTTTCTCAAATTCCGGCGTAATACTGAAATATCTTGCTGTGGCCCCTCAAATGAAACGAGTTTGAAACTGCAGAGAATAAAAGAATATTACGCGTTTACAGTCACAAGGGAAGTGCGTGATTCGAACGCTGAGAACCACACGAAAATGTGTTTAGAATATAAATAGCTCATGCCAAAAGCAGTGGTATGAGTCATTCCCATGCAAAACTCAGCTGTTGTCTGCTAGTGCACTTTGAAGACTAAATAGCTGTGCAACACTATCAGGTCAGTAGAAAAAGTTTGTTGTTCAGATGACGTAATTATTTTAAGCAGAGGGAAATATAGCAATATAGTCACGACATTGAAAGATGTGTCTTTTTGGTCCTATTATATCGATATTTTGTTTTTCCGCGTTACCAAAGTTCCTCTCTTGGATCTTCAATAGGTGATCATACAAATGTCTCTCGTGGTAAGACGTGCAGTTTTTCATGAGAATGACTCATATCACTGTTTTTGAGTGATTTATATTCTAAGTACATTTTCGTGCGGTTCTCAGCGTTCGAGGTCACGCACTTCCCTTTTCAGAACATTTTATTCGAAGGACGGAAAACCTAGGGTGACAAACCATTTTTTTTGTAAGTTCACGAACTCTTACTTTCCCCCAATGATAGCAACGAAACTGACAGCTAAACATTCTATCATTGAAACTAGCAAATATGCCTATTAAAAAAAAAAAAAAGATGAAGTAATAATGCTACAGTTTTACACATCATACCGACAGTACAGAGTTTTTTACAAACAATAGACTGTGGGAATATGTACAGGATTCACTTTTTTCATTGTTAAAATTGAAAGGGAAAGCAATAGATACTTGCAAAAGTAATTTGAAACCTGAAGTTGATTAATGAAAGTGAAGTTCTACAGCTACTTCAGAAATGAAAAAAAGAAAACAGATCATCAATAGTTCTCGACTCTCGCACTAGAACGGCGCCACCATCGACTGTGTGGATTGACAATGCTACCATGTTACAGAATAACAATGTAGGGATTTTGTAAGTATTAATAGTGAATTCAATTTTTTCTTTTGAAAACACCAAATATTAAATTATTATTAAATATTTTTAACTTCTGGGATGGGATGGAAGCGCCAAAATCCTAGATAGAGCTAATTATAAAAAATTGCTCACTTAATTACGTTCTTTTAAATATAAAATAAAATTTAAATTAAAAACAAGATACAGAGGTGAATATACATATAAGTGGGCATGGGAATGGCACCTCCAGAAAAACTAAACTAAAAACAAAATACACAAAAACAAAACAAAAAACAAGATAATTAATGCTTTTAGACAGTGTCAAAAGCAAAGCGGCCCCATTATAAGCACATTTTTATAAACAAAACTTTTATGAACAAAACTTTATCGGAAGCTACCACTTTTGACCCCTAACTTCCGGAGTGGTCTAGAGGTCTGATGTTTTGAACGTGGTCACCTACTTTTTGATGCTGAACACAATGGTGAAGGTTTTGGTCCCCCTATGTTTTACAGGCAAGCTGTAAGCTAGGGGCCGCTAACATTGATTTTATGCTGTCTGGATGGCACACTCTGTAGCGGCCAAACGGTTAGAGATATTCGAATGAAACCTTCACCATTGTGTTCAGCATCAAAAAGTAGGTGACCACGTGTAAAAAAATCAGACGTCTACGACCACTCCCTGCCTCCCCAAGGCGCTTTCTTTCTTTTAAAAACGCCTTTAAAAGACAGAAAACGCCTTGGGGGGTCAGGGAGTGGTCCGAGAAGTCTGATTTTTTTGTACATGGTCACCTACTTTTTGATGCTGAACACAATGGTGAAGGTTTCATTCTAATATCTCTTACCGTTTAGCCGCTACAGAGTGTAAAAGCAAGAGCGGTCCTCTAGCGGTTTTACAGGAAAGCTGTAACCTAGGGGTCGCTAAAAAACGGTCTTATCTTCAAATACTGTATGAAGAGTAGGATTATTTTTTACTTGGTTTTTGCTGGACGAAAAATGAAATCATTAAAAAACATTCATATGGTCTCTACTTTGATTTATTTTACTTTCATCGTAAAAGGTACGTTTATAGTGAGCAGATCGAGAAAGTAAGAGTAACACATCGATTAAAGGCTGTTTTCCAAGACGTTTAAAATTGGCGCACAGCAGAAAATATAGTTGATCGCATTGGGGACTAGTAAGGTCATGGTCATTACTGACGAGAAAGTGTCAAGGGAGGCGGAGTGACAATGGGGTGAATTGAAGGGGTTGTTATCCACTGAATCTTGAAAACAATACGAAAAACTTGAAAAGAATTAAAAAAATAAGAGGGAAAAAAGGAAAGAAGACAAAGAAATCATTAGCATAAAAAATATCGATGATTTTTTTTTTCGATGATGTGAACAGGTTTTTTTTTTGTTTGTTTTGTTTTTATGAGCCAAATTAATATCCATGTTAATATTCAAAACGCTAGGGACTCTACTATGAGAGAAACCATGGAAGAGCTTTCGTCATACAATCACAACACTTATTGGGATGTAAAAAACAAATTTGTTTATCGCGAGGGCGATCCCTTCACTGCTAAACCGTCCAACTGCTTTCTATATAGATTCGTTATTTACCTCGATCTTCTCTCAATCAATCTACTTATTGTAATGTATCCTAACATCTCTATAAAAAATATTCATGGAAATTGGAGCCAAGCTTTCCAGAGATTTTTTTTTTCGTCCTTGTTCTCTGCAAGCGCCATCCAACTTGTAACTGAAGTCTCAAACAAGGAATCAAGATTTAAACGTGTGTCATTACTACGTAGTCTAACACCTAGTTGCTGTTTCATTTTCGAGACTTTTGTAGTTTGAATATATCCAAAAAAAAAAAAATAACAAGTTTTCCAAATACAGACCCACATCATTTTTCCCTGAATTATTGTGACCTATTAATATTATATGCTAGTTGTACCCGGCATGCATTGCAATGCCACTCAAAGAAAGAAAGTTTTTGTTTTAATTCTGTTTATTGAATGCTTTTGGATACAGAATATTTTTTGTTTTTCCGTCTGGTGCATACACGAATAAATCAGAAGGTTTTCCAACGCGTGAGCACAGCTGTCATGTGTGAAGCATGGATTTTCCAAATCTAGTCCACACACTTGTAGCGATTGTCCCTATGCTTTGTTGATGGTCATTGCAAATACGAGTCGCACCGGAAACTGCAAACGTTGAAACCGGAAATACACTCATTTGTTGCGATGACTTGCGCACCAGATATTGTAAAATGGTTCTACTAATTCAGAAACCTTCGCGGCGTGCGCATAACAACTCACCAAAGTTTCATCGCAATCCCGTATAGAAACGCATACGGGACAAACAAACAAAGAAATATTCATTTTTATATATTAAGATAAAAGTGGAGAAAAACTTTCCTTTGAATTGGAGGATTCTCCTATTCAAAATAATTACTTACTGTTAATCATTGTTTTTTATTAAAGAAAGTTCGAGTCATAGAATCAGTATCTGTGCTTATCTGTTGTCTATTCGTATGCCCCACAAATAAGTTTCAACTATTGAATGGCTCTTCTTGAAACTTGAAATGCATATTTATAAACAAGAGAGAACTGTCTTTGCTTTTTTTTTATGTCGATGTATTTGCACCCATTAAATGATGATAAAAATTTCTACAGAAAAGCATTTCTATAAATACGAAACATGAGGTAATATTTCGAGGTAGAAAGTAATGAATATTTATCTATCTCACAATGCATCGTTATTCACTGAAATCCATTTTAAATTTGCTAGTGCTTTGATTTGATCAATATTAACTGGTTAAGCGGCATTTCTGGAACATTCGTCTTCAGAATGAAAACTTACATTATTGTGATACATCGGAAGCGCAGTGGTGCCTCAAAAGAAAAAATATACAATGAAAAACTCACTAATGAGAAATTAGTGAGAAAATTCATGCGCCAGCATGCGCAGGCTTTAATGAATTTTTTTAAAGCATAAAATTCAAACTGCGCATTTGAATTATTAATAAATAATTAATGTCACTTGCTAAATACTTTGATCTCACTCATTGTTATTATATTATTTATATTTAGCAGATGTAATTTACAGAGATTTGTTTTTCTATGATTTTCATGATTTAAAATAACAAATAAATAAATAAATAAATAAATAAATAAATAAATAAATAAATGAATAAATAAAAAGAAACAAGCATTCAGTTCTTTCACAGACTTGCAGTTTGTTTTTCTCCAAATTCTTTTATTGTGGTATTGATGTGTACTGTTTGTAAGGGAATTTTAAGTTGTTGTTTACATGAATGTTCATGAGGATAATACATGTTCGATATTTATCAACTGAGAATGTTTAGATAAGGACGAAATACGTGATAGTCCGTTCCCATCTTTCACAAGGTTAAAGGTTACTGTTAAAGAAGTAATCAATGACGTATCCTCAAAACACTTCGAAGAGTAAACGTAGGCCAATAGGAGAAACATTCGACTCTTCCAAAACTTTTATGAATTTGTAAGAACAGAATGATAAATGAAATTTAATTTCCTTTTTTCTTTCTTTCAAACTGGAGATTAAAAAGGTGATTGTACTTGGAAGAAATAAAACTAATTAACAATCAATGAAAGTAGGTGTTTAAAGCATCCTTGAACTCGAGAATGATCTAGAAAAATAATCCCAATCTGTCTCTTCGAAATCTTAAAAGCAGGCTAATGGATCGGAAATGAAACTGGAAATGTAAGCTTTTAACGTAATGCACTGAACAGAAGAAATTTGGGATCAACTTGGTTTTAGGCCTAACCGACTTACTTAGATTAAGAATGAAAAACAGCAAATTTCAAGAAAAAAAATATCAGTTATCCTACAAGATTTTTAGTATAAAAAAAAAGTTATTGAAATTTTTATGCAATGTTTGTGAGGGGTAAATAATAAAAATAGTTAGTGTGGCAATTTTCCAAGAGTTCTTGTAGTGATATTG
>JAFIDM010000003.1:30994944-31011832 GCA_023159025.1 Thereuonema tuberculata | reverse complement strand
ATATATATATATATATATATATATATATATATATATATATATATATAGGGTGTCCCAGGAGGAAAGGTCAATATTTTGGGAGGTGATAGTATCGGCCATTTTAAGCAAAAAAGACCATAAGCAAAAAAGACCGTATGAACGAGTGTCCTATTCCGAATGGTACCCGAGGTAGAGCAATTTTGAAAGTAGGCTACAGTTTCAAAATGAATGTTAACAAAGAGATACTACTTACTTTAGGTGTATCTTTATATTATACGAATGTGATACTTATTATTAGAAATAAAACCAACAACATCTTTTCTTTTTCTTAAACATAGTTATATTTCGCAGATGACACTTATCTGCTTCTTCAGGCTTATTAATACAAAGACTGTTCTTCATAAAAACATAAAAAACAAAGTATTTATGAATTGAATATTAACAATATCAAATCATATATGGTATTTACAATCATAAATTGTAATTATAATTAGAAACAATATAGAATCATTCACGTTAAATATCATTTACATAGTAAGTATTATTTACATAGTTATTATGATTGAAAACAATCTAGGATCATTTACATAGTTAAATAATAAAAATAAAATAAAAAGCCTGAAGAAGCAGATAAAGTGTCATCTGCGAAATATAGCTATGTTTAAGAAGAAGAAAAGATGTTGTTTTTATTTCTAATAAGATACTTTTATTTATTGGTCAAGTTTTATTATAGTTTATAATAAAGTTTCAAAAAGTCCACAGGCAACATCAATGCATTTCTCAACTCTTGTGAGAACAAGACTTGTCTGAGTTCATCGTGACGTTCCTTTATGCCAGGGGTTCTCAACCGGGGTCCACCTGGACCCTGGGGGTCCAAGTAATATTATTCGGGGTCCACAGGGATCTCATTGAATCACACTTATTTTAAAAGGGTTTATTATGAATTATTTCCCAGTGTGTAGAATATGTATTATTTACCACTGTAGAAAATTTATTTGCTTTAAATTATTTTTCATTCAAAATAAAGCATAATCATTTACTATTTCGTTGATTATTAATATAATCCCTTTACTTTTTAGCTATGACGGGGTCCACCCAAAAAAAAAAAAGAAGGGAAAAGGGGTCCATGGGTAAAAAAAAGTTTAGAAACCCTGCTTTATGCTCTCAAAAGCATTCATTATGTGAGCCAGCAATTTGTCTGGTGAACAATTCAATGTCTGTCATTCAAAGGGATTAGGTCTGGAAATCTTGGTGCAGTGTTGTGGAAGAGAAGGAAAACAACGACCAGCAGGCGCAGTGACAATTGTATGCCTTTCAATCATCGCGGAAACCATTCGGAATTGGATACTCGTTCGTAGGAACTTTCTTGCTTAAAATGACCTTTACTACCATATCCCTAAATATTGACCTTTCCTCCTTCGACACCCTGTATATTTGATTTATAAATTCTTCTTAAAGAGCAAAATTCTAAAATACGTTTTTAGTGGTGCAAAATAACTTGTTATTATAACTTTAATGTTTTACTGGAATTCCATGTATTTGTATTATTCTTCCGAGTTCTGCTGTATTCTTCATATCATGGTGTCAACGTTTCGCGATATCTGACGGCATCGTCAGGATAACTACTGGGTCTGCTCGATTCTCCTGGTTACACAGCATTTCTGACCATTGTTGCCAGATAGTTTATGATGTTTATGGCCAAACACAAGAAAAATACTGAAATTATCTACAAAACATTACAAAGCACGAAACAAACTACGACAAATGCACTTCATTTATACACAAGTTGGTGCTGCTTCCATTTTTCGTGTCCACACTGAATTTTTAATTTCCACACTTACAATCCAATGCAGTTTTCTAAATTCATATCATATTCCCTCAATTTAATCTTTAATGCATTAGATTGTGCTGTTGCCGATGATACAGGAAGTAGGTATATGTAGTTTTGATGGCTACATCTTCAGAAAAATAAAAAAACTATCTATTTCATACCTGTGCTTATGCATGGTATCATTTTTAGCGGCCCGAAGGTTACAGCTTTCCTGTAAAACCGCTAGGGGACCTGTCTGTCTGTCACACTCTGTAGCGGCCAAACGGTAAGAGATATTCGAATGAAACCTTCACCATTGTGTTCAGCATCAGCGAAGTCTTTCTTTGAAAAACGCCTTTAAAAGACAGAAAACGCCTGGGGGGAGGAGGTCAGGGAGTGGTCGTAGAATCTGATTTTTTTTACACGTGGTCACCTATTTTTTGATGCTGAACACAATGGTGAAGGTTTCATTCAAATATATCTAACCGTTTTGCCGCTACATAAGTGATAGCATCCATCCAGACGGCATAAAAGCAAGAGCTGTCCTCCAGCGGTTTTACAGGCAAGCTGTATAAGTGTTTTGCTAATAATGGGTTGCTAAAAAACCAAGAAACCTGGTATTGTTTTAATGTCATTATTATTATGAATGTGAATGTTGCTAATACAAAAGGCGTGTAGGGTCATTGTTGTGATGGTTGTAGAGCTGCATTATAAATGTGAGTGTGGCGACGTGCGGAAAAACGAAATGCTGATGCAAAGCGAGAAGCTTCACTCTTGCGTAAAGAACGGTCTCGCTCAAAATTTTGTTTATAAAATTGTGCATATTTTGGAGCATTAATTACTTTGTTCTTTAAGTAAGTAACACATATTTCCTCATAAAGAAAAAAGTTAGAAATATGACCAAACCAGAAAACTCATGACCGAACGTATTTGAAAAGCCAAAAACTGTTAGACTTTTCTGACTGTGTTTGGAGGCAACGCAGTTGTCAAGGCAGTCTGAGTTTACGTCTTCGGATGGCGCTAATGAATTTTTTGGATATATTTATTTATTAAGGGACGATTTCAATATTAATCTCAATTCTGTTTATAGCTGGTGGGATGTTCAGCCTCTTTTAAATTCTTCCCAACTCTTTTTTTTTAAATAATATAAGAAACGGACTATGAGATCAGAAAATCTCTTATGCTGAATGAAAAAAATGTTGAAGAACGATATTCCGGCTGAAAATTGGCCTTCAGATCGTATGTAAATATACAATATATAAATTATAAATATTATCTGTGTACACGTAACAAGTTTTGGATAATAAATGTAATAAAACAAATAATTTTGTGGTATGTGTGTGTGTGTGTGTATAACCTCAAGTAATATGAATTTTACTTTTTTCAGTTTTATTTGAACCTTCAAAATGGGTGCCTTTCGCAATGCGCCCAGGTAGCCGCTTCGCTCGCCCACTTCCTACTAAATGTCGTTTTAGATTAATGCAGGAAATTTCCAAAACTGGCCTTATCTAAGTTTCAATCTTATCAAATTAATGGTTTCTTACTGTCAGAAAATGCGATTTATATATATATATATATATATATATATATATATATATATATATATATTCAATAAATGAAGCTAAGCAGAAATACGAAATACATAATAAAAACTCAATGCAGCTATATTAAATATAAATCATATGTTCTTTGGTCCTTGACCCGCTATTTTGTCTTTGCTGGGGAAACCCAAGGTTTGAAATTTTTATAATAATAATAAGTACTTGAAATTTTTATTTTTTTTAAATGTTGATTAACAATTATATTGCATATAGTATTTGGATTAAATTATTTTAAAAATAATTTAAAAAAAATTTTATTTACAATTATATTTCAAATATAAATATAAAAATATAAATATATTTCAAATATTCTTATCAAGAATATTTAGTTGTTTTATACGACTTCAAATATACTAATATTATTGCATGTAAATGTCCTGAACTTCAAACAATCGCCGATTTGATAATTGTAGCAAAGACATCTTTTTTTGTAGTTTTTTTTTTTTTTTTTTCCAATTTCAAATAATCATTAAAAAAAAAGTCCCCTGTAGATACAGTGAGCAGTGTTACGTAAAGAGTTGGAAAAAAGCCAAGTAGAGAAAATTATGTCAGCAAAGCATGCTTTTTGCTTAGGTGAATCAATGCCATTTACCGTATGACCGTATTTAGGAATGAACACTCATGTATTAAGTAAACATATAAATTATTCCTAATCGCTATTTTTATTGTAAAAATGCTTTCTAATATTTTTAAAATTTCGCAGTTTGAATCGGCGTGCTATTAAATTAAAATGATAAGGATATAGCTCCGAGTATGGATTTCGCGGAGTCCGTTCTCGCACAGCGCTTCGTGCTATGAGGTGCGACCTAGCTTTTGCAAATTTAGAAACGTAATAAAATATTTTAATAAAATATAGAATTCGAATAATCCTTAAATTAAAAAAAAACCCGTACTCCATTAGCAATATTAGTACTTGGAAACGAGTTTTAGAAACCTTGAAATCGAGAGTAACGAAATTTGGGGTTAACAATAGGAGGAAAAAAAGTTAAAATTATTAAAACCAACAAAAAAATTGCGAAATATTTAAATTAAAATGTTTGGCAATTTATTGTTAGACGTAGTATTTTTAATAAAGATTTTACAATTGAGGAGTTCGAGAGTACGAGATTTTTAAACCTGCGCATGCGTAGTAGACTAACAATCGTTCTAGCGAAAGGATCGTGCTTGTTCTGTCCACTGTGAGACTTTAAGTGAAATTGATCTACCTCTTACTATCTTAATTTGTTATAGGTGATTTACAGGCTTAGGAGAGAACACGGCGCACAAAGAGGTGGCTGACAGCCGTGATCCGTTTAATGGATCCTACCATCGGTTGGTATCAGCCTGAGCAGCAAGGACCAGCGCAAAAGTTGTGGTCTCGCATTTGGGAGACTCAGCAAGGTTTGGAAAATATGAATCTCAACAATTCCAACATTGAGACGAAAATTTCGGATTTTATCCCCATCAATATTAGTAATAACACAGACCAAATTATCCGGACGCCTACCAACAGGCCTCAGAACTGTAATTTAGTGGGGAATGTGTATTACAATCGTACGAAAAGGAAGCGTGAAAACAGGGCGAGTACGTACGGACTGAACCAAAATGCCCATTTAATCCAGGAGTATGGAGGGACACCATGGAGAGTCCCTGGCAAAGCGTACAGTCCAGGAATTATAGGGTAAGCACCCTTTAACCATCCCCCTATACAAACTTAAACTCTTCTTTTAGATACTAGAAATATTAGGGAAATGCTGGACTGTCTTGGGAATCGTATTGAGACGCATGGAATTCGATGGAGTTAAGCCTAATTTATGATATACTAAGCGGAATCAAGGGAGGGGAGATACCGGCTTTCACTTACAACTCGATTTCTTTTAATATTACTTAAAAAAGTCGATCTGTTTCATGTAGGAATTATCAATTTCGCTTACTTCGACTTTTTTTGCCATTTCAGCCATTGAAATCGTGACGGAAGTCGATTTAACTGAACATCCAATCGAAAGTGAAATTGAAACATTAAGGGAACCTAAATTCCGATTCTTAAAATGATATTAAAATTAATTAGGATCACAACTTAAGTTCCCCATACAGTCCAGGCCCTTGTAAATAGATTTAAAATAAGAAACTATAATTTTTTTTCAATTTCCCATTTTTTTTTTTTTAATTAAAAATATGAAAAAATAAATGCCAAATGTGTTAGTTAGTATAATGCAAGGATATTTTTTAATTATCAGATTAGAAATGTAATGTATCAAAAGAATAAAAAATGTAAGCATGTGAATCAAGTCCTAAATGAACCTTAAATTTAATAAGACATGGCTTCCAGTTGGTGTCAAACATCTCCAAGTCTTTTAAAAGTGTTAAAATTGAAATGTATTGTTACGCATTGTCCGTTACATTAAATATATATTTTCTATTTAGAGTAATAATTTGAATTAATTATTAAAATGTTGAAAACAGGGTGACCCGCCCCCTTTACTATTTTTGTCATTCTTACCAAAACTATTCGAAGTTGCGGTGAATTTTATTTTTATTTTAGTTGCGAAAAAAGTTAACACCTCATTTTTTATTGAGCATCATTTGAGGCTAATAATTTACAAATAAGTTGAACCAATTAACTTTTATGGGGTATACTGTATTGTACATTTTAGCCATTTTTTTTTTTTCCTTTCCCTTAAATGTCCTTAACCCTCACATAGTAAATAATTCGAGATAGTTTCCATGGCTTTGCGCAGGGCCTAATATGTCAAAGTCAAATGAGGGGAAGGAAAAAGAGGACATTTCTAGGTAAATCCCTTTGCTTGTGATTGTAGCCAATCAGGAGAACATCCTCATCTCGCCCAAGTTTCAAATCCATGAACTAAAGGGCGTCCATTGGGAGGAGGGGTGGGGGGAAAAAGGACGTTAACCCCCACTTTTAGATTTACGGATTTTTTAAAAATACCCGTGGTTTTTATGCTAATACGTAATTTTTATTGCGTTGTGTGTGCCATTTTGGAGTTGTCCACTGAAAACACACTTGACAAGCTCCCTCCCTGTGGATTTATTCATAATTAAATGACACATTTCGGAATAAAATATTGTATAAAAAAGGATTATCAAATTTATCAGTTTTTATTGTCATAACTAATTAAAGTCATTCAATATTAGAAACGTAACTGTTGACTTTTAATGCATTTTATGTTTTAACTAAATTTTATTCCAAAATAGCACTATTAATTTTGTATTAAAATATATGTATAAACAATAAATACTTAAATAATTAGAACTTTAGGTATAAATGGAGAATATCAGGTAATACTGATGAGTTCAATTGTATTCAAAAGTTCAAGAAGAGGTATTTATTAAGATCTTTTGAGTAATCAATACGGAATATAATTCTATTTAAACTGAATATTCTAGGGGACTTCATGACAGACGTTCAAGTATAGACAGACATGCATAACCACTTCCGATTTGACTTGTTACTTAACAAATCGTTTAATATATTGATTAGTTTCTTATTCTTTACAGCTAACATGATTTTTGGAAATAAAACATAATTTAAGTTCTTTGAATTTTTTGTTTGTAAATTGTAAATATCCAGTCCAACATGCATCCATTTTTCCATTTCGAAGTGTCGAATTTTTCGTGCACACTTTCTAAAAACAAGTTGCAATGATATTTTTTGTGATTGCTTCTAAACATTAGCATAATTTCTCATAAAATCACAAATATTTGGTTTATAATATTTTGTATTTAGTTTCACACAGGTTGTGCATCTGTTAATTTTATAATTTTCAGGAAGTTAAAAAAACTAAGAAAAATTTTAATCTTTTTAGTTCAGCAAAGTAACCTTATTAGTGTGTTCATTTTGCATGAATGTTTATCTTGTGTGTATTTTGAGCTCCAAAATTTGCTGATTTCATTAGAAAAATAAAACAGTAATATTTAATATCTGCAGTTGAGAGTTTCATATTCAAGATTTTTTTTTATCATTACTTTGGAAGGTAAGTTAAATGTATATTCACAAGAATTTAAAACTTCGTTAATATAGTAAGACTGTATCAAGAATTTAAAAAAAAAAAAAATCATGAAACTTGGTTTGTGAAAAAATCTTGTCAATTTGGAAACTACTAAAAAATCTTACTAAAAATTCTTTAAAGTTTGGAGAATGAACGATCTAGAATAAATAGTCTTAAGATTTCCTTTTTCTTTTTAAAATAACTCGTTCAAGAACCCTTGATTAAGTGGGATGAAGTTGTTTTTTAAATAAAAGAAAATTTTACTTTTTTATTATTAATAATTTTTAAGATTTTCTTTTATTTAAAATGTATTTGAGTTGAGATCACATTCCTCCTTAAAGGAGGAAATGATGATTCTTTTAAAATAGCTTATTAAAAAAAAAAAAAAAATGGAAAGTATCAAAAAGTTATTACAGCAAGGGCATTCCTGGGATATATTGCAGCTAACGTTTTCAGTTTGTGCCCTAAAAATGAGTATATGATAGTTTTTTTGTTTGCTTGTTTGGTTTTTTTTTTACAGTTCCTTCCTGAAAGGTATGTAGAGAGATACAGGTAGTGTGTTGGAACTTGTGTAACTTTGGATGAACAGGAAAAAAAAAAAAAAAAAAAAATGAAGTTTTTCATTAATTTCAGAGCTGATAATTTTTTGTAGCTTATATGGGTTTGTTGTTTTTAAAAGCATACTATTAATTTTCTGATTGTAAATAGGTGATTGTAGTTATTCTTATGAGAAATGCTGCAAATAAGTTTCAAAATTATACTTGATTAAAAAGAATATGAAATTTTTATGATTACAAATTTAAACTTTTTTTTTTCAGAAACTTAATTTTAAATAATAAAAACTTGAAACAATTAAAAAATATTTTCAATTGTAAGTGAAAAAGGGTTACTCTTTCTATGTTAAGTATTTTAACAAGTATTTCCTTATTTAATTTTTAAAATAAACGGTTCAGTTTGGTTATTTGTTCACCTAGGTGACTCGTAAGCAATGGTTGTTGAATTCTAATTTCAAACTGTTCTCTTAGACTTTTTATAATACGCGAGAATTTATTATAACTTCAAGATTTACATAAAATTGATAATACTTATTCATTAAGTTGTAATTTGTTCATAATAAATTTCATTTGAGTTCTACATTTTAAATGCAGTTCAGAAATTCTACTAATCATGATAAGAAAAAACAAAAAACTAATGAATGGTTAACTGTCCTATTTGACATTATTGCTAGGATGTCAAGACTTTCCCCAACTACAGACTTTGAAACTAAAAAGAAAGTAAAACCATAAATTCACAAAATGCTCAACTTCCTTTAATAATAGCATGTTTAACTTAAAAAATTTCACTTATATAAAGACTTGTGCAACTTCATCAACTCTTGCAAAAAGCATTAAAACAGTTACAACAGAATTTCCTTAAACATGATCTTCCCACATGCCACTATATCTTTAATATGTAACTGCACAAGTATAAATAATTGAAAAGAACCCCCCCCCCCACTCAAATTGGTTATTTTCCAACCTTATAGACATTGTCAAACCAGCTAGAAATTGGTTAATAGGCTTATTCAGTTGTTATCCAGAAATTACCAATTTTTGATTGCATTAATGAAAGAAGGCTTATTGATTTTAGTTGACATCTTGATATAATTTCCAAAGATAACATTTTGTTATCTTCAGATGATAAGACAGTAGTTACATCTTTGACATACTGTAACAGTGGCTAGATTTGTTTGGTTAGGGGTCAAGCATAACTTTGGAGAAGATAGTTGAAGTTCACTCGTTTTTTTTGTTTTTTTTTTCCCCTTTTGATATTTCTCCTTTTATTATTCCACATAAAGGATATTTAAGATTGCTTTATTTGTTAGCCCTCGACAGTACTTAGTAAAAACTGAAATGCTCAATTTTTTTCGTTCAGTTAATCTCTGAACTGATGTCATTAATAAGATTAACATTCAGATTAAATTTGTTAAGTATGATTCCTCTGTAAGCACATAAAATCAGCTTTTAAAATTGTTTAAAAAGTTTGAAATAAAATAAATGTTTCATTAAGTAAATTTATGCAGAATTTAAAATTTCTTACAGTACGAACTGTTAGAAACATTAATTTGTTTCTGTAGGATTTGTTCAGAATCTATTTTAATAGATTACTTGGATTATTTTTATTTAAAGAAAATATGCAATCTTTTGTTGGTTGAAGAGAAATGTTTTACAGATAATTTTACTAATCAGCAAAGATGATGCAGAACACTGCAGTTACAACATTCATTGTATGACTGATGTTGCCCCTGTGATATCTATGCTTCATTTGTCTAAGAAAGCTTATTTAATAAATTAAGTAGGGTTTGAGATTTGAAGAATTCTAAGAATTTGACGACTGCTACATCAACGCATGCAATCCAAGTATAAGTAGTTTAACAGCAACTATTAAGTTTCATTGTTTTTTTGACTGATGAACATAGTTTTAAGGGATACAACTGGAACTTTAAAAAATTAGGATCACTGTGTCGTAGGAAACTGTTTGGGGTTATCTGATCAATTTCAAAGCTTAGCAGATTCAGTTTATAATTTGAATAGAGATTTCTTTCCAGAATATTTTTCTTTTTCAAGCTATTGTGGCACTTTTTTTTTTAAATTCATGCAAAAACAGAGAAATATATATCTATTCAAAAAAACCACAACCAAATTACCTAAATCTAAAAACAAAAATTACTAAATAAAAACTAAGTAAGAAAGATGACCTGTTTCTTTATTAGGCCCACTTATTAAAAATCACTTTATTAAATTTACTTAATTTCATATATTTAAAATTAAAAAGAGCAAAATCTATAATATTGAGTTAAAGTTACAAAATATAAATTAAAATAAGAAATAAATACCATAATAAGAAGCTATGAGACATAAACTTCAAAATTAGGATAGGCTTTGAGTCTGGCCTGTTCGATATTATATATATATATGTTACGGTAAATGTGATTAATCCGGTGATTATATATACTTACCGTTTATTATATATAATCACCAGTAAATTTGAGAAATGTAATAAATTATTGAATGTTCATCAAATTCATCAGCGAGTTTATATGTTTCCTAACTTGTAATGACGAATGTGATAAATGTGTTGACTGAGTTTATTGTTGAATGTATGAATGATGTTTTTTGAAGGGGAAAATTGTTTTATAAAGTTATCAACACATCCGGGTGAATACAGGAAAGCCGCTCTCTTGGTAAAAGGGGCCATCACCATTAAAACAGAAAAAAACGAATATTTACGAAGCCTCCGATTGGTTAGTACTGTATTTGTTGGTATAGGGAAAAAAACATTTTGGCTTCCTAATCTTAACTGCAATCAGTGAATATTCAATAATTTATCACATTTACCAACGTTATTGGTGATTATATATAATAACCGGTAAGTATATATAATCACCAGATTATCATATTTACCGGTGTTGTGTGTATGTGTATAAAGTAGAATTTGGAAATAAGCCCTCTGCGGAGGACGTTATTTAACAAAACGATCTTTGAATGAATATTAAAATTTGTAATCTCAGCATGCAAGGTAATGAAATGTTTCCATATTAGAAGCTGCAAAATTCAATTAGTTAGAAATGGAAGTTAGAAGAAAAAAAATCCAACTTCAAAAACATTCAGTCAAAATCCCCAAAGATGATGTAATTTGCATCAGTTGCCTAAATATCTTATCTATGACATATAAGAAAAGTTTGGCATCGAAATATGTATTTCATACATTTATGCATTGCTGCAACTTGTTATACAGTTGCAGCAGCGAAGTTAATTAAGATGCCACTGCTTAGTAAAGAAAGGAAAGTAATTGAATCCTGTTGTGCATTTTGCATCAAATTAGTATTTGCTGGAGGTTTGATTCCATGGTGTCTTCCCACAGTATATTTCTTTTGCTGTAAAATTATTTACTGTGATGTTGACAGTGGTCAAACTTATTATCTTATCAATTTTTTTAATTAAGCAGAAGTTACTTATAATAAACATTACTAAATACCAACCATAGTAATACTTTTCTCTCAAATCTGGAAAACAAAAATATGATAATCCTTCAGACACAAGCAATTAAAAGGGAATGAATGGAGAAACAACATACTTGCTGTTTGCTCCATTGTAAAGTGATGTATTAGTTTAAACACATTGTTTATCTTGAATTTAAGATGCACTCTTTAGTTTGGTAGGCTTTTCTCTTATTAACAGTCATCATAGCAATACGATTACATTGGGTTACAAGTCTCAACAAGATATGTAAATTATTTTTTTTTTACGTCAATATAGGGTATATCGGTGGGAAGTCTCACTTTTTAAATAGGTCAGTTGTTCGACATAATAACTGAACAATAACATAATATTACGTGTTAATGAAAGGTTAATAATGGGAGAATGACTTGCCATCACATAAAGTGCTGGAAGTGTCCCCCCTCTTTTTCGGGACACGTTACACCAAGTTTATTTATGAATAATTACAGGCGTTAAACTTGCTTTCGTTACACCAAGTTTTCAGATATACGCCTCAACATGCCTGTGTTGATAATTATTTCAGTCGTGATGTTTTCCCGGAGATCCTGAATGGTTTATTGTCTGTTTTTGTAGGGCTTTCTTTCCTTAAGATAGCCCCACAAGAAGTAATCCACTGATGCTAAGTCTGGCAACCAGGGGGAGCCAAACGTTTGAGATAACTGGATCCATGAAGAAGTTGTTAAGTGATATGGACTCATTGAAGGTTAGACATGCTGCTGGAAGTGCCCCTGTGTAAGCTAGTTGTAGTCTTAATTGTTCCACAAAGGCCTTGAAAATGTCCTTGTACACATCAGTGTTCAGTCCCTTCAAAGAAATTGATCCAATAAACAATACTGACACAGGCTTTTTTGAGGCGTGTACTGAAAACATGGTGAAACGTGTGCAGATGTGTCCTGTAAAAGAGGTGGGATGAACACTTTCAGCATTTGGCATGATGGTAAGTCATTCTCCCGTTATTAATCTCTCACTTATGTTACTGTTTAGTTATTAAGTTGAATGATCTATTTAAAATGTGGGACTTCCTACTGAAACACCCTGTATCAGAATAATTTAAACAAGCTGATTTGACTAATTTTTTAGGATTGTATAAACTTAGAAATAGGTTTTTAAAAGATTAAATAATTAAATAAGATTTTAAAAATGCTTTTTTTTGTGAGGATAAAAAATAAGATAGATATAACTCGATCAACTTTTTGCTGATCAGTTTTGTCAGCTGAGCATTCCTGTTCCCCTACCTTCTGCCGAATGCTATTCAAGCAATAAAGAAAGAATTAAAAAGAAAAAAAACTGTTGTTTCTTAATTTTTCATCTTTTTATTAAGGATTGTATTGAAAAAAATGTTTCAATTTGTTCTTGGGCTGGAAATTTAAGTGTGTAATAGGAGCAATAAATAGTAGACTTCTGTGTAGAAATTAAAAATTAGTTTTGGATTGGGGTGGGCAATTTATTGAATATGAGCTACTGAATCTTAGTGAAAACAGATTAATTTGACTGAAAAGCACTAGCTGAGCTGTTGTGCATTGGGCAGTAAAGTAGCTAGGAGTGTCAGACATCAAAATACCTTAAAATGTGAGCTGTTTAGGTCACAAGTTTTTAATTTTAAGTTTTTGGGGTAAGTTGATACCAGTATGATTGGTGATGACAAAAGCAAGCTTTAGTAGAATATAATGGTTAGTGGAAGCAATTAATGCAAATACAGTACACTATCATTAATCCAGCATCATTGTGACCGGTAAAGCCCCAGATTAGGGGTTTTACAGGATCGTAGTGATTAAGTTAGGATACACTGAACCCAACAGCTAACCACCTCATCCTTCCTTTAAAACACCCCCTAATTCAGTATAAGTTAGTTAAAAAAGAAACATTAAATGAAAATCAAGTGAAATTTTAATGAAGCACAGATAAAAATAAATGGTACAGGTAATTCTGTTGATTTACACAAGAAAGTTCATCACTGCGGCTTCCAAAGTGAAGAGGTGAAATTTGCAACTAATCACATTTACATGTCTTCGTGTCAACAGTCATGCCAATAATGTAACAGTGTTTATGCAGAAAGTAGCACCACCAAACAGTAGCGGCAGGTTGATGCGGCTACACGGGAAATTTGAAATTAGTGATGGTGTACTGTATGTACAAACTGTTCTTTGATGCCTGTAAAAATATCCTCACAATCTTCAGATCTTCACAAAATAATGGCTGATCAATTTCATGAACTAATCATGAAATTCAGCAATATTTAATTTTGTTTATTCTAAAAAATTGCCCTCTTAAACATATGCATTAAATAAAGTATTTTCAATAAAACAACGTTTCGTTAAGAAGAAAAGGCTTACAATTTCAGGTAGTTTTGACTTTTAGTCATTTTCTTTTAGAAACTTAAGCGATTTTCCATACGACACAAATTATTCTGGCCTTTAAAAAATACTGTAATTATTACTTCTAATTTTGTCTGGATTTATTACATCTTAGTCAATAAGAAGTGGTATTTCTTTTTTAAAGAAAGTGAAATAAATCTTCTAGCAATATTTATAAGAATTAACATATATATTGTAACGGTACCACGCGATAATTTTAGTCCTTCAGGGGTTGTTCGGGTATTTTGTTGGGCGCCAACCGAAAAGTCCGTTCGGTGAATTTTCTATCTACCCCCTCCAAAGTCGTTACATGGTATGCCCTGACTAATCCAATCCATTCGGAGCGTGGGGGAGCCACACTTCACGTTCACGCACAAAGAAGCACAACGCATTCACCACATTAATTAAACTTAACCATTTTTATTCGACACTGCGAAATAATAATATGACACAACACTGCAAGAATAATACTTTCGACGAAGCTATGGCTTATAACTTCTTGAAGCATAAAGTTAAATTACGACGCACTGAAATTTCACTTACGAAGCACTAAATAACTAAATTACGAAGCACAAATTTTACTTTCGAAGCACTAAATAACTAAATTACGAAGCACAAATTTTACTTTCGAAGCACTAAATAACTTACGAAGCACTAAGTAACTTGGGGAATCCTGCACGGGTGTACACGTGCATTGAACACAAAATTTGCAAGCTTTATTTTGCAAATTGATTTCAGTAATGTTTCGCTCAAATAAATTGTAGGCTATCCACGGGTTGCCTATTCTAACTAACGATAACTTGATTTAACACACCCTATCTCTAACAAACGCATCGAGAATTTGAGACGCGGCCGCCAATACATCGTCCACGGCGATCGACGAGGCCGGGTGCATTGTAGCAAAGGTTAAACGAGCGAAACTACGGCGAGAGAGAGAGATCTTTCTCGAACACCCCGTTTTATAAACTTTAAGAGCGCCGCTGTGTGACGTCACGCGTCGCACAGACCATACGGATAGCAGGATTGCATATCTGCCCAAATAAGGGAGATTACCTCATTATTACCTCACATGGAGTGATAATGCTAATTAACCAATAGAATTACAATGCTTACAACAATTCCAAATATGGAATGATGGCCACAAGGAAATTCCTAAGAATAGGAAATTTCCAAACTCAAATAAACTCAGCTTAATTAAAGCAAAAAGAAAATTAATTCCTTATTAAAATCCTTAAATTCAACTAATCTTAAATTACACAACTACTTAAAACACCTAAATTTCTAACACTAAATTGCATTAAATCCTAATAATTTACATTTAAAAGATTTATCTCCTAAAATCCTAAATTAAAATAAATTAAAGCCTAAACTAAAATAAAAATCACTGACAATAATTAAAACTGTCCCTAACGAAGTCTTTCGCCATTAGCTTTTACAAAATAATTACTTTAAAATTATTTTTCTTAATTGACATTTCTTTTGTCTTTACAATGATAATAATATTAATATTCTAATATTTTAATAGTTATAATAAATCGACATATGAGTATTGTCACAATATATATATATATAAAACTTGTGCTTATGTGTTGCAAGAAATTAGTTGGAATTTTAAGTTGAGGACTGCTAGATGGCCAAATGTTACCTGTATAGGAGGAAACCTTCATAGATTTTTACAGAGCATTTTGTATTGCTAGTTGAAAATCGCCATATCTGCAATGCCATTCTAAGTGTTCAGCATGTTTAGTACTATTATAAGTAGTAGTCTTGTTTTCAGTTTGGAAATGGAACGGCCAATTGCAAAATTATCTCAATGTAATTCAGAACATTTATTCTGCAACTTGTGTAATCTGGATCAGCGTTGAGGCAGGTTATTTTATTCATTATTATTATTATTTTTTATTTTATTTTGTTAACAGTTGTTAAGTGCAAATTCCAACATTTTTGATTAAGAAAATAGTAAAAAAAAAAAAACCCAATAAAAATAAAATAGTAATTAGATATATTATACAAGATGTTAGTAAGAGAATAACCAAACAGTACCGTTCAAAAATTCAGTCTCTAGGTCTTGTGTATCAAGGATGTAATTAGATGCTGTGCTTAATTAAGTATAGCTATGAAGAAAAGGTAAAAAAAAATAACATTCTTGTCTACTTGCTAAAATAACTGAAATGGATGACTTGTAATTTTCTGGAATTACTAAGATTACTTGGTTTTGTTGCTCAGCTTTTGAAATGAATTCCAATTGTTATGTTTCCAATTGAAACAAAATGGAAAATAAATAAAAATAAAAATCCACTTTGCATTAAAGATTAATGGGAGTGAAAAAAGATTAATGGGGAAAATAAAAGAATTAAATTTTCATCTGTCAGCTTCTCAAGAAGACTCACTTAGATGTACGATTGCTGATTCACTGGACGTATAAGTGAACAGTGGAACGCAACTGAGATACTGTCTTAAAGGATGCAAAATGCTGATGGATCCCTTGTTGACTTGTTCACCAGAAGAAAAGAGCTAATATGCTTTTATGCAGGTATAGGAAAGAACATGGTTGAGAGAATAGATTTCTCAATATTAGCTAGAATAGATTTGGACTGTCAGTTTAAGGAAGTTGGTATCACAAGAAAGCCTTGAAAACACTAAAGGAAAATTTGGAGATGTAAGTACAGTAACGGCAAAGGAAATTGCATCATATATGAGATATAACCAAATCCTGTCAACAGATGGGCAAAATAGTATATTTCAGCTTTGATCTCAATTTGTAATTTATAGTCCAGAGAATAAACCAAAGAAATGCAATTTATTACATGTTACATTGAGCTGAAATAATTTCACAATATAGGCTCACCAAAATTGTAAAGGAGCACTGTTGCAAGAATATGCTTTTCACAATTCTGGAATTAAAAAAAAAAAGGTTTATAGCATAGGTAGACCTACAAAACATTACTTGAACAATTATTTCTCATTTCATGGGATCTTAATACTAGGGCCACCTCGAGTCTTTAACAGCAGCTTTGTAGTACTCTGGCATGGAGTAGATGAGCTTTTTCAGATATTCTGTACCCTAGCTCACGATATCAAATTCTTGTAATATACTTTTGCAGTTGTTTATTGTTAG
>JAFIDM010000003.1:30975394-30994934 GCA_023159025.1 Thereuonema tuberculata | reverse complement strand
GACAGCAGGACTTGCATTCTACAACTCTGTAGGTCTGCTGTCATATGAGAATGGATCTCCTTTTGCTGAGATTACAGCTATTACTGTTCAGGGTAATCTTTTTACTAAGTTCTGAGAAAGCTGGAGTTGGTTTCAATTCTAGCAAACAGCTAGTGAGTGGGTCTGGCACTCAACCTTTATCCAGCTAATCGCAGAGATGTTTTATAGGCTTGAGGTCAGGACTTGAGCTAGTATTAAGTTCTTTCACCTCCATGTCTCAAAACATTATAACTAATACCCTTGCTTTGTGAGCAATGCACTATTATGCTGATATAGAAAAGATCCTATTTCAAACTTGCCAGTTTTGAGTAGTATGGCATTGTCCAAAATGTGTTTATGGCATCTGCATTTAAATATCCCAACACAGAAACCAATGGGCCCAGTGTAAACCAGATCATGATGCTGCCACCTCCAAATTTCATAGTTGAAACAAGACAGCCTTGTAAGGTACAGTGGATGGTGTTTCCAATGTCACATTAGCTGCCCGATGCTTCCCTGCAGCGCAACAAGCTCTCGGCTCTTACAATTTTTTTAAACCCCCTTTAAGTGCAAAAAAGGAGCTAAAATTTGATATATGTCAACTCCTTAAGATCCTGAATAAATGATAAAAATTTCAAGGGATGTTTCGATCTGACAAACCTAACCATTCCCTTGTTAGACTGGTTTAAGGAAAGTAATGCAGGAAAGCACTACTTTGCAATGTGACATTGGAAATGCCACCAACGGTACTGTTCACCAGGTATCCATCATATCCAGACATATCCATCAGATTGTCAGATCAAGCAACCAGATTCATTGCTCCACAGGACCATCTTCTATTGATCAGTTCATTGATGGTGTTGTTTGCACCATTACAGATGATGGTGGACTTTTGCAGGTGTAATCAATAGCTTGTGAGTAACAGCACCACTATGAAAACCAAGGGCAAACAGCTCCGGTGAATTGTTCTATCACTGACAACTATTCCACAGTGAATGTAGAAGTCATTTGTGATGGCTGCTAAAGGAGTGATTTGCAATTTCCTTTGACAGCATGCTTGAGTTTGCCAGTCTAGGTTTGTCAGTTTCTTGATCCTACCAGAAGAGGCAGTGGTTCTATTATGTTTCTAGTTCATGATAACATTGCTGACAGTAGACCTGGGCACTTGCAATTTGGCCATAATCTCTGGGACCGAAGAACCAAATGAGTGGACTCCTACTGTCATACCCATGCACAAACAGATTTAGCTCTTTTTATCCACTCATCCTGATGGCAAAGAATGTCTATTCTGCTGAGGCACAATATTATTCCTTTTATAGCATTTGCATGTGTTCCTGCATCATTCTAGCGAGTCCCCTGGAGCTTCGAGAATAGTTAGCATTGCTAGTCAGCATAATGTTTCTCTCTCTCTCTCTCTCTCTCTCTCTCTCTCTCTCTCTCTATATATATATATATATATATATATACAATTTTTACTTTCTCATACTATTTTTTAGTGTACTTCTTACCTTTCGTAATAGTGTAGCCAAAGATGCTTTTGCGTTATTAAAATTCGATAACTTACCAATCAAGAAGAACTTAGGAACTCTTTTTAAGTTTTAATTTTGAAAATGTTTGTACTGAATGCTTAAAAGAACCAAGGAAAATTAGAAATAACTTTTTTTTTTTTTTTTTTTTAGCAATTAGGGATAAATGGACAAATTACTATTGGAATCAAACTGCCCAAGTTCCATTCTTTCACTTTTATTTTATTCTTCTTGGGAATATCTGGAATCTACAGCTACTCCTTATCTCAATTCTATAAAACCATGAAAAAATGTTTGGCTAGGGTTTATGAAGCTTCTCACTATCTTCCTTTTTTTTTAATTCTAATATTGTCATTGTGCTTAAATCGTATCCTCAAAAAGGATTATTTTCAAGTAAACTTTTGTTCAGAATAGAAGAGAAAAAAATGTTTGGATTAAATCTGTTTTCAAAGTATTTTTACTATTCACCCAAAATAAGAATTCTATCAAAATTAATATATGTAATAACTTTAAATGAAGATGATCATTGTCACAGTCTGTAAAATTTACTCTTTAAAATACTCTTTTTAAAGAAATCTCCAAAGCTTAGAATCTCTAAACTTAAAGATTTTGTAAAATAGGAGAAATTCGTAAATATCTGCTTTTGCAGAATATTAATTGAAATTTATCAAATTCCATACACTGAATGTTTATAATAATATTAAAAAGTTTGGAGAGAAATTACATGAAATTAGCAAACAACAAAGTATCAGTTTTCTGTGTGTCATATTATTAGCTTTTAGTAATATATAAAATCTTAAGTGAAATAAATATGGATTGGCAAGATATTATTTGACCCTGTTTTTGATGTCTTTTCAAACTTCATTTTGCTTTGAACTTTGAAGAGGATGAAAAATAATATAGTAAAAGCTGTAGTAATAGTTAAATTAAAGTTGCCATTTATTTCAATTATTTTTAACTTGCTTTAAATGTAATTAAATTAGAACTTTAAATGACCCAATTTTTCATATCACTTTGAAAAGGAAAAATCATTTAAGATTTGAATAATTTATGTTTGGAATATTGATGCTCTGTAATGTTGTTTTGATGTCTGAGTAAAGTATACTCCAAGGTCTTTCAGGAACTTATTTTTGGTCTGTTTAATTTAGAATTTTAAATCTTTATTATTATTATTTATTTTATTTGATTATGCACTTTCTATAATTTTAGGGTTATACATAATTTGCCTATTATACAGGGCAATTCTAAATTCATGAGTGGTAGGGCACACTAAAACATTTTTTGTCAAACAATGCTTATCCATAACTGTCGCTTTGACACGATAGATGGCTCTTGTTTGGTCGTTGACGATACCTGCCCAAGGATCGAGAGAGAATCATTGCTGGTAAGCATGTGGCCATGTAGCATGTGGATTTGCGTTTGCCTACACATGAGCATTGTGCACATTAAACACCCCCTCATGTGTAAACAATGCTTCAACTATGAAGAGCATGTGCTGGAAAATCTGGCTGCACTGCACTCGGCTGCATAAACTAGTGGCAGAAGTCTATGCGCTGAGGATAATCCTCAGCTTTAAATGCGCGAATTCTCTGTAAATAGAATGGGTATTGCTCCTGATGCAAAATTCTCCTGACGGTAGTTTGGCTCATATCTACGCTACATGCAACAGCTCTGTGCCTGTGTTGGAACGTCTTTTAACCTTTTCTAGAATGTAAATGCGACAGTTGCAGACAAACATTGTTTGACAAAAAAAAGTTTGTTTTAGTATGCCCTACCACCCCTTAAAGTTTGTTCTCTATAATTTGTCTGTTTTATCTTTGTATTCTAACAATATTGCACAAGTCTGTCGGTTATGTCAAACAATATCTCTTGTTCTTGTGTTTAAAATTTTAATATTGTAGGAGTTTATCCCTACATAATTTTCATAATTAAGTCATTGTCAACGTTTCTCTAGAATAGCAATTTCTCTTTATTTTTCCCAATTGATTTCCAGCAATTTGCATGCTGTAAAATCTACTTAATGTTTCAAAAAATGCTTATATCTTTGTGGTTCATTTTCTTGGTTACCATTAATAGATAGTTCATACAAAAAAAATTAAAAAATATCAAAGAAATTCATTGTATATGTTACACATAAAATGAAAAGTAAGGATCAACTTAGCAGCTATTACAGGATCAAGGTGTTTATTTTGCTTAGGATTATTTATTCTTTATTCTTGGAAATTTCAATAAATATCTCGCACTCATTTCCATATATTGGATATAGTTTCTCCTTTATACTAATAGTGTTGAAATTAATCTTAAAATTTTAACTTGAATCAAAAATAAATTAAACACACTACTACACACTAAGAAACAAGTTTCTCTAAACCACCTCTGAATAACTAGTATAAATATATTGACTTGTACAACATTAAAACTGGAGAATCCAGTTTTAATCATTAGTTGGAAAGACAGAAATGAATTGAAAATATAACCAGTTGCAACATCAGTCATTTAAGCAACATGCTATTTGGATCTGTTAGTACACAATTGCAGAGAGCTTGAGAAAGCTGCTGCCATCGTGTTTGTGACAAAGTTGCAGCTTTGTTTCCAGTTAAGCTTAAGCTTTAAGTCTGGACAGAGTGATTCATACAAAACCAAACTCAAGTTTTCCTATTAGAAAGTACATGAATCAATGGAAGTTTCTGTGAAACCTTCTTTCGATTTTGAATCACCTATATCCATGTTGAGACACATCTTTGCCTCCATTTCTGATCTGCATCAGAAGCTTTGGGTTTATCTCTGTGAATCACCATCACAGTTTGCTAAGCTGTACTAGTGTGTGTTGACATACAATTTTTTTGTACTTAGAGCACAGATTTTTGGCTTGGTGCATGAGCAGGTGATGTAATGATAAAATTTTGTTATTGATTCTTAAAAGAAGAACAGAAGCACTCAAATTGTGCCATTGTGGCATGATTTGAGTGTTTTATTTGTGTGTGTATACACCAACACCAACATACACACAGGTGCGCAAAAAAATTGCATCACATGCTCCATTTGCATTAGCACTGAAAACAATAACTAAGCTGCAAAAAACCACTGTGAAATGTTTAAATAATAGAAAAACAAAATTTCAATACTTTTTATTTGTAAATAAAATATATTTATTTTATGAATTAATTAAACCCTAATAAAACAGCTTTTTAACACTTGTGAAATAGCACTGAACTTATCTTTGGCTTATCTGCCGTGAACAAAAGGAGGCATTAACAACAAATGTGAACTAAAAGTGAAAATGTGTGCTGTAATAACATCTGTTGGCACTAATATTTAGTGGGCCACCCCTGGACTTGATGATGACTGCACAACGACGGGGTATAGACAAGATAAATTTTTGAATATGTTTATGGGGATATTTCATAGAACCACACCATGAAATATGACAAGTACTTGCCTTTGCTGTATCAATGATCCAGGTTTCTTGTTCAACACTTCCCGACCCATTTGTTCCACAAATTTTCGATTGGATTTAAATTCAGACTGTTGCCAGGCCATGGCAAGGTAGAGATGTGTCCTGCAGCCATTTTTTAATCTACGAAATTATAATTGGAAATAACTATCAAAAAACTTAAATTATACAAAGTAATTGATGTATTTTGATCATGCATGTTGTACTTACCGATTTGGCTCTGTGGCACTTAATTTTGATACATTTCCAAATTGCTCTTGAATAGTAGGCAACAGTTCCCTCTTGAGAATGTCTGTGTATACTGGGAAACTGACGGTACCATTGACAAATTCATGTTGACTCATTCCTTCGTAAGAAAAACACTACCAGACCATCTGGTACACTGGATGCTTCAATGTAAACACAGCGCAGTTATGGCTAAACTCTTCATTATGTCTATGCCAAACCATCTGTTGACTATCTGGACCTCTTAAGGTCCAATCTGCTCAGAAGTCAATTTCATTGCTCAGAAGTCCATTTCTCCTGTTCTTTAATCACTTTAGGTACTGGGATCTCATTTTTGCAGTCAGTAAAGGCTTCTTCTTTGGATGTCATCAAACACTCCTCGCTTATCGACCAATTAACTTAACGACGTAGTCGTCGGAACGGAACTCGGTCGTTAAGTGAGGAGTACCTGTACTATATAAGTTTGACAGAATTTAGTCAGCAGACGAGCCACACTGGATTGATTGCAGGCGATCCTTTCTGCTATATGACTTGTAGAAAAACCTTTGGCATTCGATGCCGCACAATGTTTTTCTTACGAAGAGTTAGTGTGATGGTTCCTTTTGTTCAGTTATCTCAAAACACAGCTTACAAATAATGGCTGTTCACTCGTGGTGAAAAGATGATGCAATCACTCAGATTTCAGAAAATGTGAGGGTGATGCAATTTCTTTGCACACCTCTGTGTATTGCATACATTATACCCTGTATTAGTAGTGGTAATATCTTCTAAAAACAATTTATGCTATTGTCAAATTTAGATTCGCTCACGACTTAAATGCTAATAACTCTTTTGGCTCATGAAGTAGAATTTTTACTTGCGACACTGCACAGCTTAGGAACTTACGTTTGAATGTGGAATGAAATTCCATGAATACTGATCTAATACTTTAAACTAAAAATTTCAATAGAAATTTCCTGCATTTTGCAGTTGCAGGATTTGGGCTGTTCGGGGAAAAACTATTATAGTAATGTCTTAAAAAATTCAGATGAAGAAATTTTCATGTCAGTTTTACATAAATATAAAACCCTGCAGAATGAAATTTGCATGTATGCTCTCTAAATAATGCTTTAATTCATTCATTATGGTGAGATCAAAATAATTTACAATTTTGCCATTTAAGTCAAGAATTTTTCTTAGTCTTTTTTGCTTGAAAATTTACTAATATAAATTAGCTGCATTTAAAAATAAACAAAATTATTTGTTTATTCATATTTGTACACAATTATTTCAGGATATTTGAATTTTCAGGATCATTGGAGTTGGCTTAAAAATACTTCCTTTGGACATAATTAAGAAAAGCTTTGTATTTTTTTTTAATGTGCATATGAGTTACAGAATTTAATTATATGGCAATTAATAATTCCAAATAATGAAATTTTGAATGATCTACTAAGCCATTTTTTTTTCTTTTATTTCTTTTTAGTCTTCATGAAGAGATTGAAGACTTCTATCATTACATGTCACCACGGCCAGAAGAACATCAGATTCGATTGAATGTGGTGCAAAGGATTAAAAAAGTTATTTTAAGTCTCTGGCCACAGGCAAGGGTAAGTTGAATGAATTTAACAATTATTATTATTTGTCTTCCATTAGAATATATAGCTATAATAATAAAAACACAAATTACTGTATTCAAATGTAATGTAAAATGGATTCAGGTATTTTCTTAGCCGCTTACTTCTTGGAAACATTGATGTGTTTTCTAAACATTGGTTTCACTTATTGGCTCCCTACCCTGAATACATTATTTCTTTCATTCCTTCAAAATATTTATATTTAAAATTAATTTAATGTGTACATAATATTTTAATGAAATTCGATGGGCAACACATGTAAATAGTTAAAAACCTTTTATAACATATTAAAAATTTACATGAAACCACTACCAGTTTCGTCCTGCGTTAGAAATCACTTGTCAAAGTCTGTGCAGGATGAAATCGTTAGTGGTTCCATGTAAATTTTAATGTTTTAAAATGTTTTTAAATTGTTTGTGTATTGGCTGTTGAATTCCTTCAAAATATGTTAAATCTTACGATGTTGATTGCTCGTTGCAGTATATGTTGTCAGGGAAAATGTTGCATTAGAGTTCTGAACTGTGTTTTTACAAGAAAAGCTTTGATTCATTATACGATTCATAATCTCTTACGGAAATCTTTCTTCAGTTTATTTATTCTGAAGGTAACACTCGTTATGCTTGGGGACTGCGTTCCCAAGAATTGCTGTATAAAATGGGAAGTTTAAAACATGCAGTAGTAGGGAATACATTCCCAAGTGAGTGAGATTCTGATCTTTCAAGATTAATTAAAAATGCATCTATTTTTCATACATATTAAGACGAAAGAATAGTAAATAAAATATCAGTACATATCAAAAAAGTATTAAAGTAGTTCTATAATATTAATAGATTAATACATTGCAATCACACATTCTTTAGCAGTCATGCTGAAAGTGAAGGCTCATAGGAGGTTGAAGGCTGCTCTTACAAATTGTATCCACACTATCACGAATGGTACTCAGTTTGTTATCCTTTGAATATCAATGCTATGCTCGCCTCTCAAACCGATTCCGAACTTTGAGCTTCACCTTGAAAAAATGCAATTTCCTAGACCTTTTCTTCACTTGATCTTTATTCAGTCTTCTTTTCAATTTCAAGATTCTTTTCTTTTTCCAGACCTCTTTCTGAAATGCAACTGAATAATGAAAGCACATATAACAAATTATCTAGAAATCGTATTAAAAAAAAAAAAAAAAGTTTCCAACAGGCACTAACTTTGAATATCCACAATCAATTTTTATTGAAAGGTCTTTGACATTTTGGAAAAATCTTTGCTTTAACAAATGAATTATTTAATATAGTTCTGTATGAAAAAAAAATGACAATTAAAGCAAATATTATTATAAGTGTATGTAAATAAGTCGGTGTCTGAAATCTGTAAATTCCCACACCCTTTTTCTTATTATTGGGGACCATATGTTATATAATTGCCATGAGCCTACGGGTGTCTAAAGGTAGTTGTTTTAAATTTTTAAATTTTATCCTCCAGATATTTACATAATGCTACTTCTCTGTATGGCATTGACCAGCGCAGAGAAGCCCATTACAAGGCTTTTTCTGGAAAACTTTGAAGGAATGGAGAAGACAAAATTTTGCTATCCTACCAGGTACTAGAGGTAATCCAGAATAACACCAGTAACATTGAAATTGCGAAGAACATTGAATTCCCATTTTACCAGATCATAAATTCTTAACGACATATTTATGTATTGTATGGGCTTATCGGAATGTGAAGTTGAATCTAAACTAATTTTGTTCTGTCCTTTCATTATTAAAGTAAGGAATTGTACTCTGTATGTCCTTTCAAAGGTTCACAACTTTCATTTCTAAAAAATTTTTTTTGAGTGAAAGTAATTACCAAAATAATCATTTGAAATCAAAAGTAATAATTTGAGCATGTAAAAAACAAAATTTCAAGTAAAAAAAAATAAAAAAAATTAGGGTAATTTGAAATAGCATATTTTACAAATAGTTAACTTTGGCCATGTTTGATATGCAACTTATCTAATATGATCTGTTGAACTTTTTAAAAAGAAATGCAAATAAGTTACTAAAACTGAGATGCTTTAACATATAGATCAGATCATCCTGTAAGTAGTCTGAAACTTAATACAGAAAATGCCTATTTTCTTTTGTTTTGAAATGGAAGGACACGTGCAAGCATGTTCAGACAGGAAGGGGAATTGATTCAACTTGATTTATTTGATTAGTAATCAAATAAACCTTATAAGACATATCTGAGGAGCATATTAGGTATATAATGCTTTAGTTTCAGAAAGATGGAACTGAAACAAAACAAGGCTTATGAAGCATTTGTGACAGAGCCTTTAATTGAAAGAAAATATTGAAAGTTGTATTAAAATTTCAGGTCAATTGATTACAGCTTAAGTGCTGCACCACATTCAGATGGGCTGATGGGTTTAATGATGATCTACTGCTGGCTGCACTGGATGAAAATCTGCTGTCGCCATTGAAGAACTAGCACAGAAGCTTAATTCAATTAATTCAACAGTTCACTATTATCTGTAATTACTTGGAAAGTTGTCAGAACTTGGAAAATAAGTTCTCCATAATTTGACAGGAGTCAAGTCTCAGAGCAAGAGTAGACATATGTACATCTCGGCACTTTCATGAGCACAGCTCACCATTTTTGTAATGTTAAATGCTGCAAGATAATGGCTCAAATGTGTGTGAAGTAGCTCAAAAGTATGTGAAAATGGACCCCCACCTTAGGAAAGCTTTGTTAAGTATTTGGTTGGATAATTTTAGTAGGATCGCTTTTGAATTGCTTCCATTCAGTGTAATGATTACAAGCAGACATTTATTGTCAGCAGTTAGAACACTTGAAAGGTGCACTAAAAGAAGAGACCTGCTTTGATCAGTCACCAGAAGAATGCATGACCCATAGAGCAAGGATCACATCTGCAAAGATTAAAAAGCCAGGCTGGGAAAAACTTCCACTTTTATTTTCTAGACCTTTCCCTATCTGATTACTATCTATTCTGAAGTTTGCAGTTATCTTAAACATATGAAGTTGAAACTATCCTCACTACATTTTTTTTTCTCCAAGCCCAAAGAATTTTATAGATGGTGGCATTCAAAAGCTTTATAAATTTCTTGGCAGGAAATAATTATAATAGAACCTATATTGTGGATTAAACTAATATTAAAGCATTTGAAACGGTCTTTTTCTGAACATAAATTTGAACATTACTTCGGAACATTAACCTGTTAGTTATTGAATGGAATCGTCACATTTAGACCTTATTGTTTGTGGTCCTTGTATATTCTTCGTGACTGAGTATCCCTAAAGGATTAACAACCAATGTTCTCCAGTATATTCCTTTCAAACATTAAAAAAGAAACATGGGAATCTTGTCGTTGATTTAACCTCCTTTCCTTGTGGTTTGAATGGTGTCACTTTGGCTTTCTTCTTTATATTAAAATTGTTAAAAAATAAGTATCCTTCAGAACTGTTTTACTGTTTTCTTTTCGCAGCTGTATAAGTTTTACCTTTTAGAGAGGGGAGAAAATTGGAAAATGCAATCTCATCATCTCCATCGCTATCGTCTGAATCAGTTAAAACGAATTTGACAAAATATGCTTGCTTATTTGACAGAATACTTACTTTTGTAATTGGTAATTTGCCTCTTCAGAAGTTCCAGAAGGTTGAGGGGAAGTATCGTGTGATTTTAAGGAATTCACCAGAGTTGTTGGTTGGGGGTTCTCAATTATCAGAATTCGATAGATAAGATGCTGTGCTTAGTACAGTTGCAACTTCAGAAATTGCTCTAGGAACATTTGGATACAAAATCCATAACCTTAAAACCAGTAGATGTTAAATCATTATGAACTTGTTAAGCTTTTTTGCAAGCCTTACTTTATAGAACAAGTTCCATTACGGGTAGTACGACATTAATTCTTGATTCCACTGATATTATGCGTGAAATACTTCCTTATTGAAGCTTGTGACTTGAAGGCAATATGAAATATATCATATTAATTGGCATTCTTTACTATTAAGAAATCCACTGAAAACAAATGCAAAAGATCTGTAGATGTACAGTGTTCAAAATGGTGAAATCAGTGGAAAAAGCTTTTATTATGGAACCAGAAGCAGTCACATGGCAAACTTAATCGTACTGGTAAATTGGCAAATTCAGGCAAATGGCTTTAGTAGAAAAAATGTTTGTGCTATTAAATATACAGATTAATAGATACAAAATCAATATGATACATGTTTTAAGTAAATATTAAAAGTAAATATGTATTGGCATAAAATAAGAATTATGGAAGATTGAATATGTGATTGCATAATCTCTAATATTTGCAGTAACTTCCTGAATGTTCTGGTGTCATAATCTTTTGGATTTATGGCATAAATCCAAATTGTGAGAATTGTTTACCTTATTAGTAATGCCTGCCTGTAGATATGTTAAAACAATAAGTCTGACAAGATTTTGTTCCATTCAGAATTCATGAATTTGCTGTCATTTGTAAAAGTATTCTGCATCCTTTGAATTTAAAAAGCATATTTCTATATGCAGAAAGTTGGGCTGTTCTAAATGTGTAGGTGAATGGCATCTGTGTTTTGAAATTGCTGAGTTTCTTCTCATGAATTTTCTGATTTTTAAATGTAAAGAGTACACTTCTGTTTGAAGTAGATCAGTGGGGTAGCAATGCCTTTGGGGGCCCGGGGTGAGAGTTCCATTATTCCACAACCAAAAAAAGGGAAACTCCAATTCAACAACCAAAAAAAAAAGGGAATCTATTTCAACAACCAAAAAAAAAAAAAAAAAGAAAATATTTTTCAAAAACCAAAAAAAAAAAAAGTAATTTCTATTTCAACAACAAAAAAAAAAAAAAACCTTGTAAAGGGGCTGGTCGGGATATTGGGTGGATGGGGCCCTTAGGCTGGCTGGTGGGAGCCTGGGGCGGAACCCCCCCCCCTTGCTACGCCACTGAAGTAGATACATGACTAGGTAACTTCAAACTTAATCATGTAACTCAAAGTACAGTATGGCGGAAAACAAATAAATACTGAACAATTTGACCACATGAAAGGTGGCACTGCGAGATGAGCATGTAGGCGATTGTTGTATTCAGAACAGGAATGATTGTGGATATGAGATTAATCAGTGTTGCTGTGAAAATGGTATTAACTGCTGAAGAGAAGGTGTTTATTGTGGAGCACTATTTTCGATCTTACGAAACAGGCCATGGCAATGGACCAGCCTGCTACACGTTGCTACAGAAATTCAGAAGCATTTTAACTGTCCAGTGTGCACGAACAAGGTTATGCTACTCATCCTCGATAAATTCCATTGAACCGGAAGTATACTCACACAGCGGAAAGGTTGCACCGGCCGTCCCATAATAGTAACAATGAATTTTTCCGACTTTTTCATCCATGAGCAAGTGTTGCAGTTGCCACAACAAAGTCTCCGTCGATCGGCAGTTAAACTGGACATGGACATGTATGTTCAAAATCATTGGTGGGTTCTCTTACAAGATACAGAATGGCCAACCTTTGAAACCTGCTGATAAAGAAGGAAGAGTCTTATACTGTGTTTCCATGTTAGCAATGGTGTATGACGATCCTGGATTTTTGGCTAATGTTTGGCTTTCGGAGAAGTGTAATGTTCATCTGAATGGCTATACCAATAAACAAACAACCTGATTTCTTGGTTTCGCTCCAACAGACATCATTATTGAAACACTACTCCACAGTGAATGGGTGACGATGTGGTGTGCGGTCTCTGGAAACGGCACCATTGGTCCATACTTCATTGAGGATGGCCAACAGAATCTGGTACGTTATGGAGAACAGGTAATCATGCTATTTCTCAGGGACCTCCATTTCCAAAGAGTGTGACAACTCTTAGGGGAATGGAACAGTCTCTCTTCCGGGACATGGTGGACAACCTACGCAAACACTACGAGTACTGCTTAGAGCGCCAAGGAGATCACATTGAACATGTATTTGTCAACAACCATCGTCGATTATTCTTTTGGTTGCAGTTTTTTCTGTTCAAAATGGTTCAGTGTCGTTTGTTTTAGACCATACTGTATCAGCATCTGTGAAATGCTTTCGTTTCACATAGAATGTTTTTATCCTTATTATGTGATGTTAAAAGCCACGTTTATTTCATTGAAATGATGATGAATAATTGTATATTGGGAGCATGCCTAATATAATTGCTGGACAAATCTTGGTTACGCAAAAAAAAAAAAAATACGTAATGTCTACAGTTGTATTGTCATGATCAATTCATGAGAAGAAGAAAAAAATTAAAAATGTAATAAAGAATATTAACAAAAAAACATAAATGGAAGGCTCATGATAATAGAAGTCTAACATTGTTTTGAATGAAAATAACGCATGAAATATGTAAATTATCAACCTTTTTTTTTTTCTGCATACATGTATCTATAGAAACAAGGTATAGGAAAATCTGACAACGAAAAAATTGTAGTACTGAAGTAATTTTTATTTGTACAAGATGTTTTTCCAGAATTACAACAGTAGAGGTGGGGAGGAGAAAAATAGATTTCATTTTGCAAACTAACGATTTCTTGACTCCAACTAGTTTTGCCTAAAACTTATTTAGAGATCAACAAAGTTATGAAATAATTGAAGAAACTTTATAAAAAATGTTATTCAAAATATTAAATGCCGTAGAAATTCAGTTTGAAATTTCTGAGATATTTTAAATTTATCTCCTTTAAAAAAATTAATGCCCTGTTGATCTGTAAATTCTAAGTATAGTTGATAAATTTCCAGGATTGCTCGATGTGGTAATATGCTGAAGTGGTTGTAGAGGTTATACTTTTTTAAGAGTTGCAAAAAGATTTTCTTGTAAATGTTTTTTTTAGATTTTCTCCCTTTTTTCTGAATTTGATTTAGAATGACGCTGCTAAGTAAGCACAGTTTTCTTTACTAATTCAGAGTGTAAATTTTAAAACTCGAACATATTTTTCCATGAGTTTAGAAGTAATCCAAACTTGCAAAACCTAATAAATACTTAAAAAACACAAAGTTGCAATATCACCATTTTACATAAATAGATCGTTATACAAACAGATATAATATAAAAAACAGATATACAAATATAAAACAGACGTTTTGATTCTTTTTCAATTTGTCTGTTACAATTCAAAAAGTTGGGTTAATATAATGCTTGATCATGTGATTGGACAATTCTATGTTGATAGAGGGTTTACTACAAATATAAAAAGATTCTCTAAAAGGTAAGTCAAAATAATTTTTCCCATAACAAACAATATTAATTTTGTGAAAATCAGGACGACGGCCTGTATTAATGAAATGTTTAACAATATTTGATTGAATAATTGAATCAGGATCAAACATTAATTCATGTCTTTTTTTTTCAAATTCTGTTGCCATCCTGTAATAACTTCTCTTGCATCCCCTGCATGGAATGGAATAAACCAAATTCTTATTCTCTTTGATCTCCTCCTGTGTTATTTTGTCTTTGAAATTTATACTTTTATAATTCTTATTCACAACATTAATATTAATATTAAGTAATTTTTTAAAAGAGTGATTTAAGCATTGAATATAACGGAATGATACAATAATAGTTTATATTGTTCCTACAAGTTTTGATAGTATGCATTTCCCTTTTTGCTTTATAAAAAGCATTAATAAAAACCTATAAAACCTACAGAGTTGCAGTTTATTAGGTGCAACCATTCCTAATAACAAGGATTTCTACAGTTCACCATTGATCTCGAAATGAACTGATCAAAACAGTTAACCTTTAGATCAGTTCATTTTGAGATCAATTAGCAAAACTAATTGGACAATACATATGCAACAAATCTTTACTTCAAAAAACGAAAATGTATTTTTTGTAGCTTTTTTTTTCCTTTTCCACTGTTCTAATTCCAGGAAAACATCCTCTTCATGCAATAGATGTATGCACCCAATAAACTGATAAACCAGCTTATTGGTGGCCATTTTCTGGTTACAACAGATAATTGCATATCCGTAACTTGCCCATCCACATTATCCCTTTGACTCCATAGAGGCTTGTAATGTGCTAATCATTCACCTCATTGTTCAAGATGGTTGCCTAAAAATTCTTATTAAGAATACTAGTATTCTGATGCAGGTGCAAATCCCATTATTTACAATATTAAAATCTTTTATTATACATTTCAGTTTATTTCCTACTAGCTGTACCCGGCCACGCCTTCCTATGGCTCAATTTAACAATGCAATCGGAAACACATAAAATGCAGCTATCAAGAAGTACGCTGTCCACCATGAGCAGTGTTTATTATTGCGTGTGTTGCTTTTACGTCCAACAGACTGCTCTGTTTTTTAAAAAAAGCATGTTTTTACCTGTCACAGGTGTGACATCTATATAATAGGTATATAAAAAACACGTGTATTCGAATGCAACGTTGTCAAAATTTCAAAGCAATCGGTGAAGAACTTTTGGAGATTTAAGATTTTGAACAAACTAACATTTACATTTTTATTTATATAGAAGATTATAGCGGGTATTGGAGGGGAGGGAGAATAATTTGTTAATAATTGATATTCCTATTTCTATTTAATAGCAAAAGAAAAGTTATACATATGATTTTTTTTTCTTTGTTCTATCTTAATGCTGTTAAAAAAAAAATCAGATTGATTGATTTTTTTTAAAAAACATAAAAAACTCATGAAAATATTAAAGTGTTAAAATAAGCAACAAAACTAATGTTTATCTGCATTATACAAGTTGGAATTAAAATTGTGTGTCAGGACATTAATTATTAAATTTTGAAATTTTTTAATTTCCATTTTTATCAATGAAGAAAACTCTATGAAAAAGGAATTAAGAAATTCTTATTGGATAAAATGCAAACTGAAGCTACCTTAACTAGATGAATCCTGTATTTTAAATATTGAAATTTGAAGTAAAACTAATGAAATGTAAAAGAAAATTATCGTTAATTCATTATATATATTAAAAGATAATTTTAATCATAGATTTCACAATTGAAAATAATTATCCCTATGTTTTAAAATATTTGATTTTCATAATTAACTTGAGTATGTTACTTCCTTTTTGAGTATTTCAAAATATTTTATTATAATAATTTTGAAAAAAAAAGAAGTTTTAATAGCTTGTATATTATTAGAAATAAAAAACAAATTGTCAGTGTAGTTAATAGAAATGAACTGTCAGATTTGTTTTCACAGAACAGAATGTAAAAGTCTGAATTATGGACATCAAAGTTTTTTTTTTTTTTTTCAAAGTTGTTTATAGTTTAAATTATAAATCTTGTAAAGATAAAATGGATAAATTATATATTCAATGATTTAGTGGGAATCATTGTGGTGCCTCTGAAGCTAAAACAAGCAAATAATTGAATATAATTTTTGTGCTAAAGCATAAATTTAAGGGCGACCCATAATAAAAAAAATTGTAAATAATAATAGAAAAAGAAAGTACAATAATGTAAGGAAAAATAAAAAAAAGGTAGGAAAATGAAAAAAACGAAAAATAAAATAAAAAGACATTCAGTAAAAAAGATTAACAGAAAAAAAAAAGTATATATACAGATCCGAACTGACAACCTTCAGTATATGAATCCAAAACATTAACCATAAAACTATAGCTGACAACTGAAATGAGATGGGTGCATTTCTAACGTTTAAGCTAATAGTGAAAATCCAATGAAAACAATGCCAAATATCTCGAACATGGTGGGGGGGATTTGGCCCTTGAAAATTATGTACTCCTACAATGTTTGGGTCTTTGAACACGATGGTGAAGTCTGTTTGTCGATCCGACCTTTCGTTCGGGAGTTTCTAGGAGGGGTACAATGCCAAATATTGAACATGGAGGGTGTTGACCCCAGAAAATACCCCATTCTTACAGTTTGGGGGCCTCTGAACACGATGGTGAAATCTGTTTATCGATCTGGCCTTCCCTGTGGGAGTTATGGAGACAGACATGGACGGATGGACAGACTGGATAAATGCAATAGCTTCCTATTTTGGCCGCTGTCACAATAGCTTCCAAATGGGTTGCTAATAATTCATCAAAAAAATATAGGTGAATAAATTTGTATTGGCATTACATCTGCCTCAATGAATTTTCTGAACCTATTAAAAACTCGTGCAGTAAACACTGTCCTCACCTATAGATGTTAATGATTTAGTTTTTCAGATTAAGTGGTAATTCAGAATCACATTTGACCTACAACAATTATCAATTCTAGTGAGGAAATGTTTTAAAATAAGATAAACAATAAGAAATACTGAACAAATTACTGTAGTTTTTTAATGATTATCAGGTAGTTCATTAATCATGGAGTTTGGTTAAATAGAAATACCCAAAACCAAGTTTCAAAAATAATGTCCTTCCAAATAAATAATTAAAAAAAAAAAAATACAATATTTAGATTAATTTTGTAATTGTTTAACATTAACTAAAGGTAAATTAGAAAAAAATTACATGCTATAATACAGATTAATAGGCAAATGACTGTTTGTGTAACAAAAACATTGGTTTCTTGTCCTTTAAGTTATGGGACTTAGAGATTTTGGATAATTGTCAAATCAGTGAATATAAAGCTGCATTTTGCCTGCAGATAAATATAGTTTTAAATCGGAAGATTTTGATCACAACCCAAATGTCAGTGTTTTAATGATAAAATTTGAGGTTTTACTCATTAAATCTATTTAAAACTTAAAGAATAAATATAATAGTTTACAAAGTGACCTCTGAAAATAATCAGATCAGTTGGTAGGGATTTAATTGCTGTTGAAGATACATGAATGTCTTATGCTGCTTATTTCGAAGTTTTCAATAGCATTATTTTATTGCTCTATCAGTTGCTTCGAATGTGTTATTGTCAACCAAAAACAAATGAAATTCGCTAACTTGTATGAAATTAGAAAATCTTAACTACTGATGAAATGCATTAAACAAATCAAAGCACAGAATTGTCAGGGCTAAGCCCCAAGGCAGAATGTTTTTTATCTTTCTGCAACGGTTGATGCTAAGACGAAAAACTTTCTGCGGATGCAGGCGTTTTAGTAATAAATTAATCAGAGGTTTTATAGGTGAATAAGTAAGCAATTTACAATGATCAATTCTTAGTTTTTAATGTTTATGTTAATGTTTATTTTAAATTTTCATTTATGTCCCACAAAAAACGTTCATTCTATACGATATCTTTCTGCAGCCCTCATTTTCTTTCTGCGACGTTGTTGCGCCGTCGCTTATGTTCTGCTTTGGGGAGGCTAAGAAAGTTACTTAAAAAAAATACAACACAAATTAGCATGATAGTTAACAGAATTTCTTCAGGATGCTAGAGATCCAAGTGCCCTCACAACCTCAATCTACATTCTTAAGAATGCACAGCATTGTCAGACAATAAAACATGTTTGTCAGTGGAAAAAAAGTAACACAAACAGTAATGTGTTTTTTGTTATTCTGTTACTTATATAAATAACTTATGTTACACTTACTCTATTACAAAAATAAAAGTGTTTCCAACATTAGATACAAAAAAATAACTTACTTGTAATGGTGTTACTAACATTGCTTTACTTCTCACTTCTATCAATTGTAATGCCATTATTAATTTTGTGAAAAGAAATAAAAACAACAATCCAAAACTCGGTCATTATTGAAGACTGGATTGTGAAGTCTTGTAAAGTATGGATTTTAAGATAAAATTATATTTAACTGCTTTGATAATTGCTGAACTGCAGTAAATTAGAAAATTTCATGGAATCAGTAATTTGCTTTTTGTCATCTCGGAGGCAAATTTCAGCAGTAAAAAAAGTAAATATATTGTAGGAAATAGTAGTAATCCATAAATAAAAGCACATACAAATTTTGACTATTAAAGCATTTAATCAACTTTTCCTTTCAAAAATTGCTTTTAAATTCAGTGAACAGTGTCCTGCATACATTAATTCTCTCAGAAATAAGAATTGCTTTTGGGTCATTCCATGTCAGATCACTGACGAGTTCACCACACCATCACAGATTTTTATGAAAACTTATTTGCATGTAAAGAGTCATAAGATAACACATTCTGCAAAATATGGGATTTTTTTGGTTAAATATTTGCCAAGATATGAATTTTGAAGTTTTTTTTTTTTTATCTTTTTTGGTGCCACGCCCCTTTTTTGACGTATTTCCTTGAATAATCTCATCTCCTAATCAATCAAATGGAACAAAATTAGTTTTCCCATGTATTTTTTTATGCTGAATCCAAAAATGCCAACCAAATTAGTCTAGGACTAACAGTTTTGTAGTAATAGAAAGCATGTAAGCATTTAGGAAAAAAATTAAATGGCCATGTGGGACAACATTTAAAAATTTTGAGATTTTAACCCAAGTCTAAAAAAGTTCACCCGTTTCAATCACCAATGCTAGGCAGCGTATTAATCAAAAATGTTATTGAAAAAATACAGCCTTTTCGTTAACTTCATTTCCTTTAATAAGTGTTTTACTGAGGTGTTACTTAAAATATTTTGAATAAAAATTAATTTTTTCTAACAATAAAAAATTAAAATACTAAACTACTGTTATTATACAGCGAGTTCTATAAATTTCAAAATTATTAACTAATAGTTATTCAGGCCAAAATATCTAAAGCACCCACTTTTTTTCTTTTCAAAATAGCTTCAGTATTTTTGGTTTTGAATCATACAATTGTACAATCATACAATTTACT
>JAFIDM010000003.1:30952479-30970394 GCA_023159025.1 Thereuonema tuberculata | reverse complement strand
GTGCACTTGGTCATTAATATTTAATAAAGGCTTGCTTTTGAGTTCCATTATTGTCAGGATCATAACCCAGTGTGTGATTTAATTTTACTCACTTCATCTTGATCCTCAGTATGATCAGCTGATCAACAGTTTGATTTGAAATGTATATGACTGTCTATGAACATAACGAAATGAAATGTACACCCTAGGAGGAAACATTCTGTGAAAGGGTTAGAAATGGAATGGCTAAGATAGATAAAACATGCCTAAATGAATTTGGAGCCTACTTTCCTCAATATGAAACTTGTGTTTGCAATTCCTATTTTCAGTTTCTTCCAAAATATTTTGCAGAACAATTTAAATAAAATTGCTATTTTAGTCTGATGATTTTGAAACTAAGCTTTATTCTTAATACCATATGAGATGTACAGGATGGGCCAAAAGTCATGATCGGATATTTTATGTGGTACACTACAAAATAATGAAATATGAACATCAATTCAAAAACTTTATGAAATTCAAGAAGATACATTAAGTAATTACAATACGACAACAATAATGTCCATACTAGTGTCTTTGCAGTCCCCAGTCCCCTAACTTCTTGGAGTGTTGACCATTTGGATTGGTTGGAATCAAAGAAAGTAGTTTTTCGTAAATCAGATTCAAGTGAGGCTAACCTGCATACACTGGAGAGGAAAGCTTTTTCAAATGGTCCTGTTTTAGATGCATCCAAAAGAGAACCACTTGAGAAAGTTTTCCTCTGCAGTATATGCAGGTAGTAATATCTACAGCTCACTTGGAGCTGGTTTAGTATAATAATAAAAGCATGGAAGTTCCCAAAAATGTTGATGATTATATCAGTGGCTGTGGTCCATCAAGGAAAGGCTTGGTGGGATTCAGATGAACTCTCCTTACAGATTTACAAGGAGGTATTCCCTTAGTCGTCATGATGATCACTTTCGAAATGCTCCGACAGATGAACAGACACATGTGGCTGAAAATCCAACTGTATGTGGAAAATGACTTGTCAAAACCGAAAAGTTAGGCGACAGTGGGCTGCAGTGACACCAGTATGGACATTATTTCTGTCGTATTGCCATTGCTTAATGAATCTTAGATTTTCGAATTGATTTTCGTATATCGTGATTTTGTATTGCACCATATAAAATATCGGATCATGATTTTAGGCCCACCCTGTTGAGATGAAATTCTTAATACCAAATTCCCTCCATTTAATTAAGCATGAATTAACTTTTGTTTCGTAAATTTTTTTTTCAAAAGTTCCCATAAAATGGAAGTCCTTTTTTTAAACTAAAATTTGCTGATACACTAACTTTTAAAGAAATTCAATTGTTTGAAAAAATATTTGTGGAATGGATTAAAGCGACAATAAGATAACTACAATTCCATCACCATAAAATCAAATTTGGTGGCATCATCTTGTAGCCATTTCCTAAGTTTTAAACAAAAATTCAATGATTTTTTTACAAAATTTGCTAATGTATTGAATTTCAGTGAAGATCCAGTAGCAGTTCTTAAAGAGGCAGGCAATTCAGTTGTGGTGATTTCATGAGCTTATCTCTCATTTGGAAAGTTGAGCTAATAAGTGCTGCAAAGTAAATGAAATATGAAACAGTTAAATGCAGTAAAGTAACTTCCAAATGTTAGGCTTAGCCTAAATGAAATATCATTCAGTACTTCATTGCATTTTAACCCTGATTTTTGTTGCCTTTACATAGACTAAACAAAGACTTGTTATTCTCATTTTTTTCTCTTACTCATCCTATTTCTAACGTGTAGCATCACTGCGCTTCCGATGTATTGTAGCCGATTTCTTTTTAATTGCATGATAAACCCTTCAAATATAAAGATATTTATTTATTCAGAAATAAAAGACTAACAAGTAAGGTAGACAGCATGTTTATTAGCTCTTATGTTTACAGTATGAAAGTAAAGTGTACACGATCAGGCCTGTTTCTGTTGAATGACCCAGTTTCACACAATCTCTGGTGCAAACGTTTGATGATTGGGCATACATTGTTGGGGAACCGTTCACGATACAATCACACAGAGGCTCATCCATTTCTGTTCGCTGCCCCATAGGCTAGTTGCATATTTGCCCCACAGCATTAGTGAAGCAATGCATCCTACTCGCATAAAGTCAATGTCTCAAATGACGATGACACACTGTCCAACTAATATGCTGCCAAACAATGCCCTCGAGCACATTCGGGTGGTGCACGCAGACATACGTTCCACTATGAATACTGTTTGTTTTTGTATTCCTGATCTACCTTTAAAATTTGTACAGGGAATCACCCTGTGTATGTATATATATATATATATATATATATATTTCATTGGTGTTTTGAGAGGACAAGATACGATTCTTCTGCTGGAAGATGGTTAAAGAAGAGTCTGCTTTGTCTTTCTTGCACTTAAACCTTCTGATTATGAAAATTTTGACTGTTAATGTGCTTTTTTTGTTGTTTTTTTTTTTTTTGTTTGAGGAGGATCTTCATATATTTGAAATTGATTTACAAGGTTGAAAAAATCTTATCAGGTTGATGAACAACAATAAAAAAAAGCAATTGCATAAATTTTTTAAATGATTTATATTGTTAAATATTACAATAATGTACACTTGTCAACCATGATATTTGCAAGATGCCATTTGGTCTTAATCATTTTATGGATCACCCTCAATCTTAAAATGAAATTGCTATTTATTTTGGGAACACTTCTGAAATTTGGTGTCCACCTGATATCATGTCATTTACAACTTATCTTTTCTAAAGAAACTGTTATCTACAAAAGTAGAAAGGATTTTACATGTGATTTTGCACTATATTCTAGTTCCATCTGAATTTCATAGCATTCTTGTGCTTTGCCTGTTGTTGCCCCATCATCCTCCTAATGGTTTTCACTTCCGTATAGAATGCTTAACTTTTAGAAAAAAGTAAATATATTCATTGATGTCATTATTATGTGATTTAACCAAAGGATTTGTGATTTGGTGTTGCACTTCCAAAAGCACAGAAATAAATAACAGGCAGATGACCAAATTATTGAAGTATCATTGTTTACGTGTAGTCTTTTTCTAAGGATGAGCTTGTTTGGAGCTTTAGCCTTAAAATTGAAGAAGCATTTGTTTTTTGTTTTTTTTGGTTCATTTCTATGGGTAATTGTGTATCAGCACTGCCTCTTGCTAGTAAATCATTTTCTTAATTTCTTTACAATATTATACACTAATTAAATATTAGTGGAGGATCAAAGAAAGTTTGTGTCTTAATTATTTTATTTTTCTTGTTTTAAGTTATGAATATTTGATACTTTTCATCCATTTTGGACGTCCAATATGGGAAGATATTTGAAATAAAAGATAAAGATAAAGCGATTATTTTTCAACATTTTTTTAGAAACGGGACGTGTTCCAATTTTCTCAGAGGTCAGAGGGGTTGAAAGAGCTAACCATATCATATCATTGGCTGTCAAGGAATCATATCACACAATGCACTCTCCCTCTATTAATAGTGAACTTCCCATCAGAAAATTAAAGCCTATTTAAGAGAACCTGTAACCATGTAACAAAGAGAACACTGAGGACTGTTAACTTCCGAAACATGTATAATGTTATTTTAATTTGACAAGTTTTAATGAAAAGAAACGCTATTTTATATTGATTTTATGCTTCATATTTTTATAAGACATTTTGATTGCAGCATTTTCTTAATCTAATAGTGTTTGTTTGCAGGATGTAAATAAATATTTTTCTTTTTAATTCTGTTTTATTAAGGTTCCAATTATTAAACTTACTGATGCCAAAACTGAAGTTAAAGTTGATATAAGCTTCAATATGAGCAATGGAGTTAAGAGTGCTAAACTAATTAAGGTTTGTAAACTATAAATATATTTTTACTTATTTAACTTTGCCTAGTTAAATCTTTACTATTTTATCTGATTTAAAATTTATTCACCTAATTGGCCTAATTACAGTTTAACGATTTTTCTTACTTTTTTTTTTTTCCCTATTTTTCTGTGTGGACTTCTGTTCGTATTTATACTTTTTATTTTTATCTTTTGCTTAATTCCTTTATTGTTCTTTATTCTTTATTCGTCAGTGTTTAGTTTTATTATTGCTGGTCATTTCTATAACTTGACTTCTCCCGAAATTTTTAAAAATGGCATTTTTTTTTTTTTAATTGTTGCTTTCAAGGCCTTGCTTCCTTTTATTGGTGTTAGGAAGCATAAGTGCTAAACCAAGTGCTAAATAGAGTTGCTGCAGTGCTGTACATATGCAACTGAGACGTGCATAAAATGAATGAATTTCATTGAGTTCTTTAATGAGATTTAATTTCTACCACATGCCTGAATCTTACAGAAATAATCAAAATGTCAGCAGTATGTTTTTGTTTTTTTAATGAGATATATTGAAAAGGAATTTTAAAAAAGTATACAGGGTGTCCCAGGAGGAAAGGTCAATGTTTTGTTTTAAGCAAAAAAGAGCATATGAACAAGTGTTCTATTCCGAATGGCAATTCGGAAAGAGCAATTTTGATAGAGTAATTATGAAAGTATAGTTGCCAAATGAATGATAACAAAGAGATACTACTTACTGTTTATTTATTGGTCAAGTTACTTATAATAAAGTTTGAAAAATTCCGCAAGCAACATCAATGCATTTCTCAACTCTTGTGAGAACATGACATGTTGCTTGTCTGAGTTCATCGTGACGTTCCTTTATGCGCACAAAAGCATTCACTATGTGAGTGAGCAATTTGTCTCGTGAATAACTCAACGTCTGTACACTTCATACAACCCCATAAACACACATCCAAGGGGATTAGGTCTGGAAATCTTGGTGCAGGTGTTGTGGAAGAGAAGGAAAGCAACGACTAGCAGGCGCAGTGACAATTGTGTGCCAAATTTCAATCATCTCGGAAACCCTTCGAAGTAGGACACTCGTTCATAGGAACTTTTTTTGCTTAAAATGACCTACACTATCTCATCCCAAAATATTGACCTTTCCTCCTGTGGTACCCTGTATAAGGAATTTGTAGGTTTCATGTTATTTCTAAGGCGAAGGATTCATAGATACTTGTGGTGGTCAGTGTGTGACCCTTCTCTGGGGCCATGTAAAGCAAATGGCCGATCCTTTGTTAGGGTGGATATTCAGACGTTATCATTCTTGGAGATGACTCCAACTTTTTTTAAAGAATTCAAGAGAATTTTTTTTTTTTAGATTTCCTCTGATTTTGAATGATCTGGGCTGGAGGAAATAATGTGATTTCAGATTTGAATAAAGCATATTTGAAAGCTCAATCTCATCTACACAAATTTTAAATAGTATTTAAGTTAAAGTTAACTGTATATTAAGTTAGTAAAGTTATACTTGCATATTTCGGAAAGTGCTAGAAATTTTGGTAGTTGCTTCGTTTACTTTATATTTTGTATACTTAGCTTAATTCTTTCCTAAATTGCTTAAGTAAAGATTTTAATTTCCACACAGCAATTATTTTCCAAGAGTTCAGCAGGAATATTTTTCCTGTTATAGAATGATTTAGGAATAAGGCAGTACACTTGGCACTTAAATGGAATTCGTGGAAGCTATTGTTTGTTCTACAGCTTCTTTGAAGATTCTAATGAAATACTTTAATTGATTTAATTTTGTTTTCAGGAGTTTAAGAAGGCTTTTCCAACATTGCCGAAGCTTGTGCTGGTCTTGAAGCAATTCCTTTTACAGAGAGACCTTAATGAGGTTTGGACTGGTGGAATCAGTTCATACAGTCTTATTTTACTCACTGTTAGTTTTTTACAGGTAAGAGATTTTAAGATTAAGTTCATTTACTTGTTTTTGTATGAAATGGGAAGAAAAATAATGCTCGGTGAAATAAATGTTTTTAATTTAGAAATAATTTCATTTTGTATACAATATAAATTTTTAGAATACAAAAATTTAACTTGCGACGAAACAAAATTTAGTTTTGCTTAAATTTTAAAAAATTGCCTCAGTAGCAATCTGATTCTGGAGTTGTTAGTTTTTTTTGTTTTTTTTTGGTGGAGTTGGAGTCGCACTTAAGGTATTTGGAATTTAAAGATTTTCTGATTCGGCAACCCTGATAGCAATTAAAGATTTAACGCTGATAACACAAAAATTAGAAATGGTTATTATAATTACAGCAGTTTTTTTTCATAATAACTGGCCGAAGTGAGGGGGTTATGACATACTGAGAAATGTAGAATGGCTTGGAAGTAACTAATAACTAACATAGTGATATCTGTTTGTTACTAGATGTTAGCAGAAATAATCTAAGTTATTTTGTGTAATCTGATTTAATTTATGCAGTTAAAAATAAATAAACATTTCATTATTTCCAAGCAGGCTGATCTTCATTCTCTCAACATTTATAGTATTTATCAAAAGCTGTTTTTTTTTAATGCATCATTACTATTGCTAGAGGCCCAATATGATGCTACTGTATGCGTCAGGCAGTTATTCTTCCAAGGATTAGCTTAGCGTTCCCCGACGTTGAAATTCAGTTTCATGTATCATATCTAATTAGTCCTATCATTGAAATGCAGAGACTTTCAGCGACTTTTTAATAGTTCAAATAAACTGAACATTAGAATGTGTTGCTGAAGTCCCAAACCATTTCATAAAATAATTTCTAAATATAAATAATGATAATTCCCATCTACACTATAAAGTTACAAGTATTTATTTCTTTGAAAAACAAAATCATTTCTTACAAAAAGAAAAAACCGTTGGTTTCAATATTGTGCAAAATTATTCCATCCACATTGTGGCAAAGTTCATTAAAATCAACTTAGTTTCAAAGTGTAAAGATAAATAAATACAGGTTGACATTCGAAAATCCAGCAACCCCCGGATTTGAGGAGTGCCGAATTTTTAAAAAGGCTGGATTTTTTTATGGTTATATTTGCTGTATATATTTAACAGAAAATGTCTTACCTTTAAAGTCCTTTAAAGAAAGAAAATTAAACACTAAATGAAAAGCAAATGAAATTTTAATGTTCACCAACTAAATAAAACAGTTCTACAGAAATTTAGTTCAACTGAATAAAAAGGTCTACAGAATTTGTGCTTGGAAATCTGAAGGAACCGGATTTTCAAAAGTCAACCTGAATATGTAAATAATACTAAACTATAACACTGATCAGTGGTTCTGTAGTACTGTTGGCATCCAGTCAGTATTAGTCAGGTAATTAAGGCAACAAATTGTTCTCGCTAAATATTGTGTTGAATTTCAGAAATATTGGTGTCAATTGAAGTGTGGTTTAATTTTTTTAACATTAATACCATATTTATAAAATTACATTTAGTTAGTAGAGCAGTACAACCATATTTTTTAACTATTGTGAAGTTTTTGAAATGCTTAAATTTTACATCATTTCTCCAACTTGTTTCTTGACTTGGTCAAGAATCTTTTTACTGAATTCCATGGAAAATGTTGCAAAAGTCCTTTCTAATGTTAAAGTAATCTGCTGCAGTGGATATTCATAAGTAAACAGGTTTACAAACAGGAGAGATTCTGCTTTGATTGTGAGTGGTATGCGTAAAGATGTCAAGTTAGCGTTGTGATAGTAACAGCAGTAGAGAAGAAGTGAAACAAAAACCAGATTGATTAATTAATTTGGGGGGGGGGGGGGATAAAGAAGTTTTAGGAGGTATTTACTTTGAACTGTCCTTAACATTAAATATTTGTATTCTTAAAGTGTATCTATTTAAAGTTTATGCAGAAGTATTTCATTAATGTTTTAAATTTGTTATTTTTTCTCCAGCTACATCCAAGATACGATGCCAATCAAGCAGATGTGAATCTTGGTGCTTTACTAATAGAGTTTTTTGAATTGTATGGACGGCACTTCAACTATCTTAAAACTGGAATCAGAGTTAAAGATGGTGGTGCATACATAGCCAAAGAAGAGGTACAAAAAGACATGTTAGATGGCTACCGTCCGTCACTTCTCTGCATCGAGGATCCATTAAATCCAGGTTTGTAGGATTTTTTTTTTTTTGTAATTACCGAGTGGCTTCGCAATTGCAGTGATTTAACAATATAGCTTACTTTCCTGTTAACTTTTAAAATGTATAAGCTATTTTAATAATTGTTTATGCATTTTAAATTTAAATTAATTGAATATATGTCAAGAAGTTTAGCTCGATGTGAAATGGCAGAAGTGCCAAATTTAGGATTTTTGTTAGAAATCACTTTATACTATTTGCAAAATGTCAAGAAATGACATAAAAAATTTATCTTTGTCTATCCATTTGTATTTACCAAAGTTTTATAGATAGCATTGCAAGATAGTGTACTATATACTTATTAATATCCAATAATAATTGTTCAATATTTTATATTTTTGGAAAATTTAGTATTTATCAAGGAATGAACATGTAAAAGATACTAACTTGGTTTAGTAGAAATGAAGTCTGGAAGGGATACAAAACTTTGGTTGTGTCCCTATTATCTGATCAGTGCAACATTGCTTTCCACTAAAATAATATGAATAAGAAATTCATGATAATAGCACGTTTAATATCACTAAAATAATAGAACTTGGCAAGTGGGAATCAGGATTACATGCCAATTCCTTCTACTATTAAGAAAACGATCCACCTAACAAAACAAAAACGATCCTACACAGTTAAAGACTTCTATTGTCAAAAGCACCTGTGTAATGTGATATTTCTAGTGGTCCTGAACTCTATAAATATTGAGAATTACTACTGCTGGACTGTAAAGAAAACATATTTTCTTTATGTATGGTATTACTTTTAAAATAGTTCCTTCTACATGGCAGCATTTCAAAGATTTCATGATGTGGCACTTAAAAAAAAAAAAAAGACGTGCACTGCTTCAGCCTACTCGTTGTGTGAAGTCTCTTTTATTAACAGTTGAGACTTGCATCATTTTTTCTGTAGCTGCAGTAAGGCCTTGATGCAAGAAACCCCCCCTTTCAATTCAGTAGTATGATAAATCTTCATGGATTGCGACCATTAAGATACGTTGGAAGATATTTTTTTTGTTAAAGTAACTTGTATCCATAACCCAACGTTAAGAAATGACTGATAGTTATCAAACAATCTTGCCACCAAGTTTAATGACCTTCAACCATTTCAGTAGTTCTTCATCTCGTTAGTTTGGTTTTTTTTTTTAAATATCCTTTGAACAATTTAACATTTTCAGATTGAAAATGGAGGAAATTTGCTTTATTATTTTGTTGAAAACCATTAGTTGGAAGAGCTATCGAATCATACGACTGTATCTAGAAATTGCACATTACTTCCAATATTACATTATTTTAAATATTGGTTTATATTTATTTTAATCAGGTTTATATATACAGTCGGACCTCTATTTAACGAACCCCTATTTTGCGAACTTTTCTTTGGAACCAAAAACATTTTGTTAATTTCTTCGTAAAATAACCTCCAAATAGCGAAGTGCATTTTCTATTTAACGAACTTTTTCATGGTAACTATTTTTTTTTTCTCCTTGAAATGTTTTTATTATTAATATTCCCTTAGAGGAAATTAAAGAAATTTGGATACAGCTGAGGGAAAAAGAAGAAATTAACGATGATGTGCTGATTGATGATTATCTTTCACTTGATTTTGAAGTTGAGACCTCGGAAACTCTAACTGAAACAGTGTGAAAAATAAAAACAGTACAAATATGAATTGCGATGATGATGATGATGAAAATGGAAATGATCATGATGCAGAAATCAAAAATCCTTCGTATGGTGAAATGCTGAAATCATTTGAAACAATCCGACGCGCATTACAATTTTGAAGAAAATACGCCTGAAGGGGTTTTTGGTGCTTTGCAAAGATGCGAGACTTACTATAAGCGAAAACACTATTTCAAAAAAAAAAAAGCTGAGACAAAATTAACAGACTTTATTAGTAAAATTTAAGTACGCATATGGTATTGTACGCTTTGTCATTAAAATTATTACTATTTTAATAATATTTATTCTTTAGGTATTTTAAATCTGTTTTATGTAGTTTAAAGTAATTTTAAAAGGTGAATCTCTATTTAACGAATTTTCCATATAACTAACATTTTTCGGGATTTAGCGACTTCGTTAAATAGAGGTCCGACTATATATATATTGTAATGAAAGGAAGATGTAGCTATTGTTTGACTGTGTGTGTGTGTGATAGATTTAGATAATAAAACGAAAGAAATTAAAATAGAAACCAAATCAAAATTGAATTGTAACAGTACATACACTTACATATGTATAATATTAAAATTTATGAAATAATGAAACCTTTATTTTGTTTGTGAAACAATGATCTATTAGGTAATGATATAGGAAGAAGTTCCTATGGTGCTTTACATGTGAAGCAAGCATTTGAATATGCTTACCTGGTTCTAAGTCAAGTAGTTCATCCTAATACCTGTCTTCAGCAAGTTAATGATTCTAAACATAGGTAATGTATATTTTCTTTCAATAATCAAAAAGGTATCTATTTTTTTTTTGGGGGGGGGGGATATTAGATATGATTTTCGTTTGGCTACATGATTTTTCTTTTCTAGTAGGTGTATAGATTAAGCATATAGTAATATAAGCACAATATCAGAAACATGAAAATTGCATTGTCATGTTTGTGATATTATTATGCTTTCATCTTGTTTGCAGGAGCAAATGATAATGTCTGTGATTTTTCAGTAGAGCTTACAACTTATGTGAGCAATGATGATTAGCAAATAATTTAAAATGGAACTTATTACTATTTCAAATGCTCTTTGAATTTGTCTATTCTGGGGACTGTGCACGTCTTTGTCCATATTTTGCTGGCCAAGTCTCTTCCTGGCAACAGTTTCGAGATCTTCAGTTGTTAAATGTAGTTGTTAAATCAAGAACAGTAGATCTTGATCTTCAGTAGTTCAATGTAGTTTGTTTTTCCCTTGTACGAACTGTTAATGTTACAATAGGAAGTAGTAGAGCATTTATAATTAAAAGACTGATTTTTTTTGGTAAGTAAATGTGTGTCAGTATTGCTTCAGTAGTTCTTGAATCATATCTGCTGCAATGAGACAGTTGGGCAGAGCATTAGAAATTCAAAGATGGTGCAAATAGGTTAGTCATCTAATTAATCGGAGTAAAAGTATGAGGAAGCATCAAGAACATTATTTTGAATTTTTTGCTATTATGAGCAGAATGAATTGCAAATTACTTTGAACATTTGCAAATCATAGCAATTTTTTTTTTTTTTTTTTTTTAATTTTTATAAATTTTGTCTTATTTAATTACTTCTATTTATTTATTGTTATTTATTTATCTTATTGCAGAAGAATTGTGACGAGACTGAAATTTATAATGAAAGTATTTTTTATTAGAAATAAAAACAACATCTTCTTAAACATAGCTATATTTCGCAGATGACACTTTATCTGCGAAATATAGCTATGTTTAAGAAGAAGAAAAGATGTTGTTTTTATTTCTAATAATAACTGTCACATTCGTATTATATATGGATACACCTAACGAAAGTACTTTTTAAGAAAAAGTTGTCTTAAATATGAAGTTGACATGAATAACAATTTAAAGGATTGATTCTCTAATATTCAAACATAATATGCAATTAATTAATAATAATGATATAAGACGCATCCTCTTCCTATCAATGCTATATTTTGCAGTTTATTACTTTTAACTGCTTCATCAGGCATAATATACATGGAAAAAACTCTTCGTAAAATATAATAAAGAATTATTATGCCTGATGAAGCAGTTAAAAGTAATAAACTGCGAAATATAGCATTGATAGGAAGAGGATGCGTCTTATATCGTTATTAATAATTAATTTAAAGGATTATTTATTCACTACAGTAATTTGAGCATCATCATCCCTTGAATGTACATGATAAAGGTTCCATGGAGAACTGCTGCTCTAGATTAAGAATATTTGAACCCTGTTTAAACAGTAGTACACCAAGTAAAAGATTTGAAGGAATTGCTTGTCTATTTCATAATTTGCAAATGTAGCTACAACTGTTAAAAAGTAAAGAGTAATTAACATCTCCTTTTCAGTTGCTTTGTAATTTGAAGATATAAATTTCAGCTTAGTTTTTTTTTGTTTTTTTTTTAAAAGAAGTGATTCGAGAAATGATGAGAATGCCTAAGAAGAACTGGAAATTCTTATGCATCTAATAGAAAAATAAAGGGGGGGGGGGAATCAGAATAAATCTGTTTTGTCAAAATTAAACATAAGGTACTTGCGCAGTCATATTGAATATTATGCATCTTAATTGAGAACTGTAGTTAAAAGAAATTATGCAGCTATAACAATGTCAGTATCATTCAACATACTATTATAATCAGTTGCATTTTGCAAGACTTTTATTATTTTTTTTTACGTAAATATTAAGATAAAAATAGTAGTTGTATTAAAAATTGTTATTGTAACAAACCCTTTGTCCTTTTTTGAATTTTTTAATTTAAAATGTTAATTTCTTTGTGATTCGCTAGTCTTCAAAGTGGCAACATAATCATGTCAAGTTTTGTTTTTAAATTAATTAATTTGATAGAGATGGTTAATTTTTTTTTTATTCTTTAGATTATTTTTAAACTTAATATATATATTGATTAATACTGTTCTTCCATTGATCTCTGACCTTTTCCTTTCTTATTGCATTAATTTGCTGTTATCAGTTTTATATATGTTGGAAGAAAAAAAAGTAATTTGCATAAGAAAATCGCAAACCCCCATGCACCTGTCGGTTGTAAATTCATTACAATGAAATAAAGTTTTAGTTTGAACAGAGGCAGAAGAGACACGACGTTCTATAAGTTGTCATTTACAAATTTCTTGATTTTCAGTATTCTTGGCCGAATCGTACGTGTAACGGATGAAGTTGTAGAGTATCGTAAATGGATACATGACACATTCCCTCTTGGAACGGAATCCAGTTCATTACGCACATATGCAAGTGTAGCAAATGGAAAGCTTGGACATACAAATCTTGACAATAGCCGAATTCAGTAAGTTGATCTACTGCCAATCCAAAAATAAAAAGGCCTTTAAAATTATTGTGTTCACACCTGATTTAAAAAAACATCAGTAGAATTTAATTTTTTTGTACAACAACAATTGAGAAATTTTTTCACATATTAACCATAAATGCAAATATTATGTAATGCATTTATAGATACAGAATTATATGTGTGTAAATTGACTATATGAAATTATTAATTTTTTTTTTTTAGACAGTCTGTTGCTGTAGAATGTGGCGGTGACAATGAATCATTATCGTCGTCGTCATCATCATTGGTGGATGGACCATCATCATCCTCTGTGGTATCTAGCTCCAGTTCTAGTATAGCTAGTGACACAGTAAGTTTAAATAAGTAATGGCTGTTCATTTTATTTTTTTTAATATATAGTTTTTTTCTTATTCAAATTTAAAAATAAAGATAACTTTTTTTTCTCCATTCATTGGATATTATTGCAGTAAAAATTGAATTCCAGCAGTCTCTTAGCATAATTAATTGCTGTAGTTTGCTTATTTCAGTAGTAAAAATATTTAGTTAAAAGTAGAAATTGAAATGCAAATTTTTTTTTTTTTTAATAATAGGATTCAGAATGTACTGTAGATCTTGGTCAGAATCAAGATAACTTGCCTCCTAACAATAACAACAATAATAATAACTATACTAAATCTGTTCCTTGTCAACCAGTAGTTCTTGCTACTCTGCCACCCCCAAATACCACCACAGTAACCACTTCTCAAGTGATGAATCCTCGAGGACGAGGGCAGCCACTGAATTGTGGTGACAATAATCCAAATGGAAAGCAGCACTCTAACAACTGGCCGAAAACCCGTCGGTTTTCTACGCTTCACAATCAGGGCCACGCCAACAACAGCAATGGTGGTGCCAACAACAACAGCAGCAGTGGTAATAGCAGCAGTGGTGGCAGCAACAATAATAGCCCGGGACCGGGCTCTACCCAATCTCATAAATATCGGCACTACACTGCTGGCAAGAGGAAAAAGCATAACAATCACAAACACGACCAGGGCACAATATCTGGAGGTTTCCAAGGTGGACACTCTCATCCTCATCATATGCAATATCACCATCATCACCATCATAATCAGCAGTCTAACAATAATAACGAAAGTGGCAATAATAGGTAACCATATATTTTGGCCAATAATGTGGCCATAGGTTTACATGCAACACCGCCCATGTTACACTATTTCCCCCTTCCATTTTTGACAGTGCTTTATCACAGTCATATTTGGCAAAAACATTAGACATCCCATTGTAGGGAAAGGAAAAAAAAATAAAAGAAGAAAAAAAAATGTATATAATTATTTATCTATCTATATATCCTCATAATTATTTAAAGAAAACTTTGTTAATATGCATCTATTTTTAAACAAAACAAAAACTTCAAAAAAAAAAATTACTCAAATGTATGCAATGTAAATAGATATAATAATGTCCTGGATCTAGTGTTGACAGCTTTAAAAGGGCAGCCAGTGCCGAATTCATCAGTCTGATCTCTGTGATATTGCTGAAATGTGATAAGGGACACACCCTTGGCATTGCCACTTATAAAGAGCCAGACTGGGAAGTAAAGCAACTGATCCATCCTGAGTGTTTTAGAAGAGAAAGGTAAAAGTAATCGACAAAGTTAGGAGATCCTATTTTATTTTTTGTTACCGCTATATAGTAATATATGCACCTGGTAACAGAGAAAAAATAGTAAGAATTTTTTTGTTTTTCCCCAGAAGATTAATGTGTGTGGAGTTTGTATGTGCCATTGTGATTATGCAGTTTATATATATACATATATATGTAAATAATTTGTTAGCTCAAGTTTTATGGGCTCTTTATATCTCATTATTTATTTAGTAATTTAAGTTTATGAAACTAAAGTAAAAAAAAAATATATATATAATTAACAAAAAAGAAAAAAAAAAAAAGCAAAACATTTAAATATTAAGCTTTGTGTATTTTATTTAATTTTTTTTTCTTCATTTTTTGAAGTTTCAGTTTGAATTTATATATGTTGTTTTTTTTTGTTTTTTCCTTTTATCAAACAATTCATTTTTCAAAACTAATAAATAAAAAAATAAGAATAGAATTTAAGTGAATTGTGTTTTTTAAATTTTGCAATCGGCTATAATTTCAAACTTCATTTTGCTTTAAAAAGCCGTTTTCTAGTCATGCTTTTTTTGTTTGTTACCAGTCTTCTCCAGTCAGATCAAGGTTTTTCAATGTCCTGCACTCCTGTCTGGTGGACCATTCAGTGCCAAGACAGCAATGCCATTTCACTGGTGTATTAATGATTGCCAAAATGACTGTTTCCTTAAAAAAAAAAAAAAAAAAAAAAAAAAAAAAAAATTTTCCCAAAAATTTTTTTTAAAAAAATATTTTTAATAAAACCATCCATCACTGATACAGATTTTTTTTTTTTTTTTATTGTGGGGCTTACTTTCTCTTTTTTTTTGTTTAAAAAATATTATTAAAAAAAAAAAAAAGTCAACATTAAATGTATAATACAGAAAAGATATAAATAAACCGAAACATATTAGGAAGACAGAAATGTAAATTTTGCTTAAGATTCTAAGAAGCTCTAGGGTGAATTGCTGTACTAGTAGATACAGCCCTAAGTTTGAAGTCATTTCTGTATATCCCATAGTATTAATTTCTAGGTGCTACATCATCTTATTTTAAGAAACGCTACATGAAAGCAGCCTTTTTGATTGCCATTGAATTGAAACTCATAATTCATAATTTGCCATTATTCTAATGTACTTGTGTCATTGTGAAGAGTCCTTTGTTTTATTTTTCATGAATGTACTATTATACAAATTATATAAATCAAATGTGTGTAATTTGTAGGAATGAATGAGTCATTTCTAGGTTTTAAAAATCCTTATTTTTATTTTATTTTAAAGAAAAATCTCATTTGGAAGCTTTTCTTTGAAAAGCTGTAAAAATAATCTTATAAGTAATGATAATTTTTTTTTTTTTTTTTTTAAATAATTGAAAAAGCCTATTTTGTATTTTTATCCATTGATAAATTTGTAGCGATTGTTTTGATGCTTTCATGACTTTTTTCAAATTGTAGTTTTAAGCTGTATGTCTTTAAGAATCACTTAATTTTCATCATTGTATAAAATGGGGGGAAAACACTTCATAAAATTTAAAAAAATAAAAATAAAAAAAAATAATAAAATAACAATAAAAATAAACAACAGGTTCCCCATTTTTTTTTATTTCCCGTTTATAACATTAACATTTATTTTATTGCTCAAACAACTTTATGTAATGTTTAAAGGTTTATATACATACATATATATATATATAGATAGATTGATACATAATTATTATTCCCCGTTTTCATTAAGTGATAAGTTGTGAAATTGTGATTGAATTTAGGATGAAGAATTGAACATTTTTTATATCTTTGAGTGATTTTTGACGAAAAAAAAAAGGATGCAAGAAAATCATTTTGTAGTTTTATGATATTCTTGGAAATGTAAATATATTAAATAATTGTGCAAAACACTGCCAAAAAAATATATAAATATTAATATATTTAAATAAAATACGTCATTTTTTTTTTTTTTTTTTTTTAATTCCATTCATGTTCACATTTTTTGTTGAAACTGTTTAGTAATTTTTATCACTGTGTTTTTTATCAGATTAAATTAATTATAATAATTTAAAAATAAGTACTTAATTTTATTTTTCTTTCTTCTAAATATTTCTCATCTAAAATTATGAAATCATTGATTTTTTTTTTTAATATAAATATTTTGAACATTACAATTTCAATTATTTGGTTATTAGCATTAGATATTTATGTACATATCTAAGTTGCTACATATCTGAACCACTTAAGAAGTATTACAAGAATGGATGTCACTGATTTTATTTTAAAGTGTTTGTTATTTTAACAAACTGGTAGTAAAGCAGATCCTTTCTTGTCTTGAATTTAATAATAATAAAATAATTCAATAAAGAAACATTACATTAATATAATAAATTTCATGACGAAATTGTTTAGTGTGGAATTCATAGTTAGAGTTCATTCTGTGGGCAGTTTTTATATTGTCATTAGTTTTCAAAGATTTTTTTTCCCTTTTAAATTTACTAAACCTTTAAAGCTTGGAAATTTTCAACATCATAGTATAATAATCGCTGATACGATGATAGAATCCAAAGGAAATAGTTACTTTATAGCTATTTCTAGAGAGAGAATGTCACCAATGGGAAACGAAGTAAGTGTCAAGCTCTAGTATCATTTTAAAAGAAATTTAATATTACATTCTTGTATAAGTAATAAAAAATGAAAAACAATTTTAAAATAAAATGTGAGTTATTTACTTCGATCATCATTTTTGAGTGATTGTTTTAAGATTACAGTTGACATTTGGTTTAAATACATCGTTGTTGACTTGGATGGTATCAAGTTGCAGTCTAATTATGAAAGGCTTTACAATTACTTTAATAGAATATTGCTTTCCTTAGTTTGATTGGGACTTTTTTGGTAAAAACAAAGGAAATGTTTTTTTTGTTTTTTTCATTGAAAAATAGGCTTAATATTTTATGTATGTTTAATGTTACTAAATTTGAAAGTCTTGTTTAAACAAAGAATGAATGTCTTCTCTTCCCCTCACTCTGTTGTTTGTATTTTTCACTTCTTTTTTTCTATTGTTTCTGTGCTAATTAGACATGGTTTTAATATAATGACTGCTTTTATAAACAGTAATCTTTATATGAAACTTATTTCGGTTATTATCAATTTTAGTTGTACAAATATTCACTGACAACTTGAAATAATAACAATGTTTTAATGCCAAAAATTTTGGTTAATAAAAGCAGCTGCAACAAGGAGAATTAAATTCCTTTCACTACTGGTAATTTGCCTTTTA